>CM076584.1:1185072044-1185247659 GCA_034641835.2 Pinus albicaulis
GAATTACGTGTCAGCTCACTATTCGGGAAAGATAGTGTACGACGGTATGGCATGGCTTAACGGCATGACATTTCTATTTTTACACAAGTTGTTGTTCATAATCCATTTCTGTTGCATTATTGCATACTCTGTGTTTTTTTCGAAATCCTGCAATTATCACCCTCTGTGTTTCAAACAGCACAAGCAGTTGTTGTTCCATTGAGAATCCACAGTGAAACCATGGGAGGAAGGGCAATTCGAAGCGAACCTCCGAAGTTGACAATCTCCGCTGCTGCCCGGGAGATCCTGGAAAGAGCAGGATGGTTGAATTATCTCAGTCGCCTGCAGGAGTCTAATGAAACAGTAGCGATGGAATTTTTGCAGAACCTGCAGGAGGATCACTCCACAGTAAGGGGGAAGCGGATAGTGGTCACCGACGATATAATTGCAGAAGTTTCGGGACTACCAGCCACCGGACCAGTATGGACATTAAAGAAGGAAAGATTACAGAAGATCATGGAAATTTTCCAGGACGAAGGCCAGAGCAGAAGATCATGGAAATTTTCCAGGACGAAGGCCAGAGCTTGACAATTAAGGGGAAGGGAGTTCTACCAGCAACACTAGGAGAACCCTGGACGGAATTAGCAAGAACAGTGCAGAGCTACATCACCTGCGAGGGGAGGAAAGACGTGGTAAGACCACGACATCTTAAACTCTTAGCTGTTTTAAAGCAGAAATGCTCTGTAAATCTACCTGCACTTCTGAATTCATTACTGCATGATGCTGCATGAAGCTTAAAAAAGGCACAACATGTAGATTCAGTCGTCAGTCACCATGGGTTAATACAATTAATAGTTAGTCATAGTCTCACCCAGCAGCAGAGCAGCTGGGAAGAGCTGATTGTAATGATTGAGGGGGGATTGACAGCACCATCCCCAAAACGTAAACATTCTACAAGCACACCAGAACGTCCGGAAAAATGCAGAGAATTAGTAAAACAAAAACATGTTGCTAGTGCATATAAACGACCAGAAATACACCAGGAATCAGCAAAGCGCAAGCATGCCACCGATACACCCGAACAGCCAGAGAAGCCCAGAAAATCAGCCCGGTTAGCTCGGATGCGAGGAAGGCTGGAAAAGCTCCAGGAAAGCACCAGCCAGCCAGTGGTAATTTAGGACGAGAAATCCTCACGACTAGAAATAGAAGAAGAACAAGCTGAAGGAGAAAAGAAAGGAGAGGCCGAGGAAGCTGAGAAATCCGAAGAGGAAAATGAGGAAGCAGCTGAGCATTCGGAAACAGAAATAGAAGCTGAGCATTCAGAGACAGAAGCTAAACAATCCAAACAGGAGGGGGAAATGGGACAGCAGGAAGGTAGCCCACTACAAGACCCAGTGGGAGAAGATGAATTGGCCGCAGTCTTGGCCAATATGGGTAAGTATGGCCAACCTTCTAGTCCAGTAGACCTCCACGACAAACCCCAAGAAGAAAACACATCTGAAAAATTACATGCAGTAGAGGCAGAAGAAGGAAATCTTCCTGTTCACGATGAAGAGGAGATAAGAGATACTGAACGGGAACAATCTGTTCCCAAGACACCAGAGGAAATTCCAGAGGGAGTAGGAGAAGAAAAAGCAGTTGCCCAGGAAGAGACGGAACCAGCCAAGGTTCCTACCCCAGAACAGCCAGAGCAGAACAGCGAGGAAGCACCCCAAGAGAAAGATCCAGAAACTAGTCATGGTCCAAACCGCAGCAGACAGCCTGCTGTTCCTTCTAATGAAACGCTGGAAATTAAGAAATTGCGAAAGGAACGGCAGAAATTATTGAATACAATAGCCCAGCTCCGACAGAAAATTAGAATTCTGAAAGCAAACCAGAGGGTAAGAAAGACCGCAGGGAAGAAAAAGAGGGCCACTGCAGTAAAATCCCGCAAGGCAAAAAAGCGAAGGACCAACAATCGCCCTGCTGTTCAAAACCCTGCTGAAAATCCAGCTGTCGTTCCAAATGATGTTGAGGAACAGCAACAGACTGATATTCACGTTAAAATAGAAAGGGATGATATGAGGACCAGCGACAAGAAAATCCAGACAGAGGCACCACCCTCAGGGGTAATAAGGGTTCTGAACTCCAAACAGCATAATAAGAAAGTTCAGGTAAAACTCCCGGCCTCCACTGACCTATGGAAAAAAGATCCAAAGACAAAAACCTTGCATAAGATGATGAAGCAAGCCCGGCAAGAAGCCGAACAACTTAGAGAGCAAACGGTCCCCTGAGAAAAATATGAAGAGTTACAGCAGCAACTAAGGGACGTCAATCAATCCAAAAGCCAGGCCTTTGAAGGGTGGCGAAAGGAACAAGAGGAAGTTGCACAGGTAACCCGTAGACTAGATACTATTATCAAGCAGATGAATACCTTGTGTTCTTTATACAATGACGTTTTAGCATGTAGGGCCCCTGCTAAAAACTATGCTCTGTTTTTATTAGAACGGTATTTACAATTAAAAATAAAAGTTGTTAAAGCAGGCGCCCCTATACAAATCAACACTGTCAATGACTTTATAGACTGTTGTAAACATTATGGAGTGAAGGTCCAGAGATTGCTGTGTGAACTTTATTTGCATGACCTTGTGCTAGATCAGGAGACTGAGTTGAACCCTGGCCCTTTTGTTGGAGACATCCAATTACAAGCGTTCATTTCATTCGGGGTTAATCAGATTAAGTGGCTCAAAGCCTATAATACTTTCCAGGGGCAAGAAAATGGCCTAGATTTACGGGTAAGGGCTGAGCCTAGGAACCCAGTGCAGTTGTGGAAAGCACATAGAAACCTCATGAGGACTCCGGGTGTCATTGAAACGTTAGGGCCCATGCATGAGGCACTCATTCGACAGAGTTTAGAATATTTTCTTTCCATCAAAGACCTCGCCATTGATGCAGCCAAATTTCGGTACCGAATCTCTAATCCAAACATCCAGCTCAGGGAACCATTTAAGTATGATAATTTTGAATTAGCTGCTAACCGTTTGAACCTCTATGGCGAGAGCATTTTGAAAGCAGGGCCATCCTGGTTAGGGTATAGATTTCGCACTCCAATTATTTGGCACCCTGCACCCGGATATCAAGCCTTGTATGAGATTCCTGAGGGGCAAACGGGTCAGTTCTTTGACTATCTAATCACTCATCATGGCTGTAGGCCTCCGCATGAGATTCCTTCTCCAGCCTATTCTCTCACTGCTTTGCATGTCAACTACAATGTTTTCATGAGGACATGAAACAAGGTAAGCAGGGGGGTGTGTGGAGTACTAAAAAGGTATGCTTTTGATGATCATTTCAGTGGCTTTTTAGTAGAATTTGTAAACCTTTTTGCATTATGAATTTGGAAAATAATAAAGAATTATAACAAAACATGTGAGAGTTGATATGCAAGACTTAATCGCTGATGATTGTTATTTTTCTGTGCAGGAAAAGGCGGAAACGAGGAGTTGTCGTTCCAAAGGAAAGGACAAAGACGAGATAACTGTTGTCCCTTTGAAGGGGAACCGAATGCAAACAAGGCTAAGAAGATCAAAGCAAATCGACCCAGAAAAGGAGGAGAAGACACCAGCTCGGCGGAGAAGAAAAGAAAAGATGAAGGATTAACAGTTTGGCGAATCCCTCAGGATCTTTGATCCTGAGGGATCGCTGCTTTATTTATCTTGTTACTTGGACATCCCCGCCGTCACCTTTATATAAAGAGACAGCACTGTTAGCTGGGGGATGATATAGAGATACTTCTTATGTAATTTTCTGTTAAAAATCAACTCTGATTATCGAGTCTCGTTGAGAACTGGTTCATTGTACTTTTGTCTTATGCATTAATATAAGCTTGGTGATTATCTCATTTCTGCGTCTGGATTAACTTAAGGCGGTGTACCCTTGGAGGCTAAGGGCCCGGCCCCGGAGGACACTTGCTTCTGTATCACTACGATTTGATTTCTGCGTGGTTTGCTTATCATTGTTATTTGGTAATCTGATATGCTTTATAAGTTGCTATTACATGCTCTGTTAAGATTAAATCATTAAGGTTTTTACAGATAGAATTGTGTATTGACTCTGCATTATGTTACTAATCCTTTCAGAGTTGATTGCATGTTATTAGTCTTAACCGAATATTCTTACTGTTCTATTACAGAGCTTTTGTACTGAACATTCATGTCATAGATTCATATGAAGTTGTGTTCTTCATGATTGTTGGATTCAGAGATAATGTTGTTTTATTTGGAAGCACAGTCGTATCCCTGTTAATTAAGATTGATCAGATTACTATTTCAGCGTGTTGTGTGCATATATGATTTACTAGTGCTGTTCCATAATTTATCAATAGTTATTGTTGTTCCATGAAATATTGTTATTTGATTGCGAAGAGTGCATTTGGGTTAATAGAGTAAGTTTGGTTACGACTCTCGAGACTTAGTTGTTCGATTGCTGTTCTATTTTAGAATTACCGTTCCATTCCAGATTTGTTGTTCAATTCTTTATTTGCTGTTCCATTTACTCGCATTTGTTGTTTTGGTGTGAAAGACGATCTAAGGCTGTAGTGAGCTTTGGCATTCACCGTCTAGCTCCCAGACCCGTGGTCTATGCTCTAATTTCCTTTCCATCAGTTTCCAAAGGGATGGGTTATCGCTGCCGAACCCTTGACTGATAAGCTGCCGAGTTTTCTGAATGTGTGATTTATTCTTTTGAAGTAACTTAGTTATAGACAAGCATCCATTTACTCTTGTATTTTTAAACACTGTACTACTAGCATTACTCTGACAAGTGATAGCCTCAGACTGAGACACTCTTTGGAATAACAAAACGCTTCCGGATTGACATATTAATGTGAGGTAATTAGAGGTAAAAGAGACCCTTTTTATAGCTCTACAACTTACTCCTTATTGTTATTATTGTACCTATTAACCCCCATTTTTTTATTATTGTGCCCTTAAATTATTTTTGTTAGGTCAGCTAGGATTACATTGTGGCCCACTAGGATTACATTATGGCCACATGGACTCCTATATATAGAAAGGAGGTTTTGTAAATTGTATCATCCAAGAATTGTTCATTTATGTAATGTATTGGAGGTTGCGCCCTCGAAGTGGCTTATTTCTAGGGCGTTGATATCTCTTTTCTTCTATTTTTGGAGCTGGTTACACAACAAAATATCAATCCATTCATCCCTTATCGGGGTTAGTAAGATAGTGTTTTTTGTATCTAGTCCTAAATCATGAAATTTGGCTCTTTTAACATTATATGTAAATATATCCTCTAAATCTTCAATGATTTCATCTTATTTTTGAGTCATTTAAAAAAAAAAAAAATTCTCTAAGGTCATGATGTATGCAATAACCCTTATATTTATCTAAGACTAATGTCTTCATGCAATCCCATGCCATTATAGAATTAGTCCCTAAACCCATAAACCATTTAAAATCCACATCTTTCAATGTGGCTGGAAACAATTTCAACTTTTTAGTATCAAGAAAATAATCCTAAGATATTATTAATACTTCAAATTCAAAGATAAATGTTTCTAAATCCTCAATCCTCATGCCATTAAATTTAGGAATAACGGATGGAAAAATATTCTTCATAGTAGAAGTAGTATCAGTATCTTGAATAGTAAATCCAAAAGGATCTTCCTCTTCATGCTAATCTCCATCATTTCCTCTTACTCCTCTCCCACATTGACGACCTCTACCACCTCCCTGAGGTATTCCACCTCCTCCTGTTCCTCCACCAATTAGTGGTATTTCTTATCCCTTATGAACCTCTCCTTATCCTTATACCATTATTGATTCCTCGAAGATTATGTAAGGTTCCTCAACTAGATTATCTTCCTTTGGTTCCTATAGCAATGTTTCTTTAGAAAACGTTTCTTCTTCGTCTTCTTCTTCTTCTTCTCCTTCCTCACTAGGTACTTCTAACTCTTTCCCAATGAGTTGTTCCCCTATTGAAGAAAGGAAGATAACTCTCACTGTAGATGTAGGTTCTTCTACCACTACTTTTGTAGAAAAATTTGGTGATTCTCTATCTATAAGTTCTAATATTTGTACCTCAGGAAGTCTTCTTCTAACTACAAAAGATGGAATGTGTGAGATGGAGGGTGATGTGGCTCTTATAGCACCACGTGGTCTAGTGGGGGTGGTTGGTGATGATGGAATTAAATTACATCCTCTAAAAAATCTACCCCTAGAATATATTTCTTTATACATGCATACTAAATGATTAATATGAATTTTAATTATGCACCTAATAATAAATGCAACTAATATGAGATATAATTGCAACGGCTCTCATTAGGAAGAACCCCAAAATCATGATGTGGAGGTTCTTAACTCTCGTCTTACCTCTCCTCCTAAACAAAGTTGTGTAAGTAAAAAGACATCAAAGTTTCTTTCCTATGTTGGGTAATTTGATAGTATCTTAAATTAAATGCATTAAATTATCAATCCAAGGTTCGTGTTCTTATGAAAAACGCTTGCATTGTATATTCTAGGCAACAAACTTTTGATAAAAAGTAATATAATATCTTGAAATGAATTTTCAAACCATTAAATAAAATTTTATGTGCAAAATGGTATCTAAAATTAGTACAAACTTCCTAAAGCAATACAAGACCTTAATAAAATTTTAATATATATGGAAAGAAATAAAACGTAAACTGGAAAGCATAGAAATTATTTAATCTATTGAATTGAAGTGATAATGCTATTCTAATTCTTGTTAAAATGTATTATATTGAACATCAAAGCAAATTTATCCTATTGAGCTGTTGAGGCCTCGGAATTTCGCTGCCAAAACATGGCGGAAAACCACCCGGTTTGGACCTTAAAGCAGCTCCTTTTCCATTTGGTGTAGTGGCTCCGACTGGGGATAATGGGACCAGTTTCCCAATAAGGATGATTTTGAGGGTGTTGTGAATATAGCATGCAAATGGATAATGACTTTAATCTATATGCATCTATCTAAACTATTTAATCTAATATATACCCAGGGTGTTTTTCCTTTATCCGATCTAAAATGATACCTTTCAACTATTAGTAATATAGATCTTTTAACAACTGAAAGAGACAAAAATTATGTAAAATGATTCTTCTAGCAAAGTAGTTTGCATAGAATAATTGTGAAAGAAATATCGCATTTATCAATGTGATTACATATTTAATAAGAAACCATAGCTAAATATTAGAACAGAAGTGCATGTAATATTTATATATGATGACGTTTCAAATATATAATGCAATAAAAAGATGACTGTCAATCTATGAAGTAAGACTTAATACAAGTGAATAAAAGTACCATATGTACGAAGTTCTACTCATGTAAACTGACAGCAATGAATCTTATCCTTCTCACTTTCAAGCAATTTAAAGAGTATAGTAGTGCAACATCAGTTAAACAACTTTAATTGTCAAAAGATAGCAGATGTGTTCCATTAATTCATCAAATCACTCACAAAATGACAATAGTGCATTCTTTGCAAATGTTTTTTACAAATTTCTAGACCCTTCTCTAAATGCATGAGAAGGGTTTAAATACGAAACTAACTATAAACTAAAATAGATTATTACAAAAATATAGAGGAGGTTTCAAACAACCTTCCTCATAAAGATAACTTAAACAATAATCTAGGAAAATAAACTAACCATTTTGATTTATGAGTCCTACCCTTCTTTCTGAATGTGGTCACAAAGTTGAAAAATATCTAACATTGCTTTGAGTTGAGTTGGCTGCGATATCCTTGTTCGGATTTTTCCCTTGAACATAGCATTTGAGAGTGCTGATTGGGATCTCTTTGTTGAATATGTAAGAGACTGCAGAGTTTGATGATGATGATAAGGTTTGATCATAAAATTCCAGTAATTTTCTTGATCAAAATTATTCCCCTCTTTAATAATTTCTTCCTATGTATCTTCTCTCTGCTTCCACTGTGTTTCCACATATCTTGTTTCTAAAAACACATCAGACGTGTTTTCCTTGAGAAGTTCTTCTCTAGACAGTTGCTCACACATAGATTCAATAATCTCACTTGATATCTTGGATGTCTTTGCTGCTGCTTTCTCTACCTGTTTGATTTGCACTTCCCATTCTCTGAATAGAATTTCTTTGTGAAGCTTATCTACTTGAGGTAGATTAGCTTCCTTCCTTGAATCTGAAACTTGCCATTGAATGTGTTCTTCAATTTTCTTCTCAAGTATTTCACATTCAAGTTTTTGGATGGCTATCTGCTAGATCAGTATTTTATTTGAATCACAATAAGAGTCAATTATAGAAGCTTGATGACAAAACACTTCTTGTTATTTCTTTAACTGAGTGTTTAAATCCAGTGCTTCTTTGATAAATTTCTCTAATTGCGGTTGGCTTTTTAATTTAGACATTGTTATTTCCAGCTGTGCTTGTTTTTCATTAATCTCTGTCTGATGCTACAATTTTAGGCTTCCAAAATATTTATGAAATTGGGTTGTGTTTATTTTGACTTGCTCACTGGAATTAGATTTCTCTTCATTCAACAACTTCTCTAGTTCTTCTACTCTGGCTTCCTTTTGTTTTAGCAACACTCTAACCTCAGTAGCTTTATCAACAGTAGCAGTAGCATATGCCCCTGCATACTGTGATAATTTGGTTAGAGGTTCAGTAGGATCATCTGAGGAATCTTTCCATAATACATCAATTGATTCATCTCTAGGTTTTGAAGTTGTTTCATCAATTCTCATCCTTTTGTTTCTTTTAACTAAATCTTTATAAATAGAACTGTAGAAAATATCCAATGAAGGAGTATCTTCAATTTGTAGAACTATCTGATCTATAGGGTAGGCCAGTATGATTTCTTTATCATGCATTGTTGGAACTCTTTGTAGTGGATTAATAGTTTCCACTATCTTTTGAGAGTGTTCAGGTGTCTGGAAACTCATTGCCTGATCAGTATTAGGATTCTCTTTAGGAGTTTTTATTGCTTCAGAAAACTCCTTCCATTCATCTATAAGATCTTTTGTTTTTGGTGAACTGGACTGATATAGCATTTTGTGACTGTGCTGAACTATTTGAGAATCTGATTTTGTTCCATTATTTCTCGTTTCCTCTAGCATCTCTATCTCATGAATTACTTGGTCAATTATCTTTTCTGATCTTTCCTTTTTAGATACAGATTCATTTTCAGAGTGATCTAAATTATGAGATTGCTGTTGTGACTAACCTGATTCATCTTTAGACATATCTTTTACTTCATCATCCAGGCTGACACTTGGAGTGTGTTTGTTGTCATCTTCAATAATTAACAAATTGAGAGGGAATTTCTCTAGTCTCTTATTTCAGTATGCTTGGAAAGCTTCAAAATCATCTTGACTTAGTTGAGTAGATGCATATTTGATAATATCTGAAAATTTTTCCATACCTTGGAAGAGATCATCAAATCCTTCGTCCTCCTTTAAAAAAGGCTTTAAATTTAGCTTTGTGATGTAATTTTTAATTACATAATTTTTTATCATATAACCTCTTTGGCATTACTTCCAATTTCAATAAATGAATTTTGGAAACTTCCTTGTAAGTATGGAAGATGTTAGACAGTGCAAATGTGCCACATTGTACAGGAAGTTAGGCCAAATAGCCTTTTTACCATCTTTCAACTGTTTCATAACACCATTAGAAAGCTGATAGGCTATTTCTTTTGCAAGTAACTTATCGAGAACGTAATAGGGTAAAACATTAGGAGAAGCATAACTCCCGTATACTCTAATATATGTAAAATTTTCCTCTGCAAACCATCTAGCTGCAGGAAGAATGTCTACATTGGCTTCTTCAGAAACCCTAGGGGCCCTTTTGTTTAAAATCATCTGGTGTATAGACAATATCACTCTGTAACAGATTTTATAGAAGTGTACGTGGAAGTTTGAATCCCAGAGTTCTCTGTGATGAATGTGAATTGGGGTAGGGTCCTCGGTAGTCCATTTCCATCCCATGATAGGAAAAATAGAATTAAAGCAGATAGTGTCCATGACATAGGTAGACATATAAAAGGGAGGTATTTCTCTGAATTAAATACTCCTTTTATTCCTATATTCGATAATGTGTTTGGCTAGGTTATTAGATAAGATGTTTTCCCAATTCAAAATTGATGAATTGTTGATTGCATCAATCAGGGGAACCCATTCTTTTGAGAATCTAGTGTTATCAGGTTTGGCATATAATCTACATAACATACCGGTAGAATAATAGTAAGGATGAGGAATTTGGGAAATTGGGTACGTACCAAACTTATCTTGCTTCAACTTCCCTTGATTCTCTTTCCATTCTTGGATGAATTTAATTAGATCTAGATGTTCTCCTCTAAAATTTTGCAAAAATTCGTTGTCATATTCCTGCTACGAGGGTGGTAGATGGTACACTGTTGTTAAATATTCTACCCTAAATGTACCCATAGTTTCTCCCTTCGAATTCTTGAACATTCTATCTTCAATGTTTAAGTGATCAATTTCCCACTTAACCATGTCTGTGGAAGGGAGAATCTTTGGTCTTGCAGCTATCCTGTGAATGTATGAGCATGCAACGTCGAAAAGAGTTGCGTCGTAGGTAGATGCAGTGCCTGTTGAAGAAACTTTGGTTATCACCCTCGGTTCTTCACTTTCAAAAATCTTATACATTGCCTCCCATGTCGAATTTCTGCAATCCTTGTTGCAGACGGTATCTAAAAAATAATGGAGACATCTATATATCTTCAGCAGACAACATCTGAGAAATTTCTTTACCCTTTTTGCTCATTTTTTTCTTCTTCAATCCGTTAACCGGTTTCCTGAAAACAGAGCGAATTTTACAAGTATAGAGTATCAAAGAGACAAATATATCATTCATTTCAAACATGCGCAAGAAAATATAAATCTATCAAGATATAACATCAATCATCAGTCGTAATCTCTGAATTAATATCTCTTACACCTTCACGCATAAAATATATCAATCACTTTAAAGTAATTAAGACCTTGAATTTTGTTTTGATATGACACAAGTTGTTTCACATGCTTGATCCATTAAATGGCATATCGCAAGTTATAAATTATAACCATTCATAATACTTTACCCTTAAATACTGCGAAATGCGATCTGCGCAAATCGCAAATCGCAACTTTTATAGGATAAAAACTTGACGTATGTTATAAGTTGTGCAAAATGCGAATTGGACATTTTTGAAAAAATTAAGTGACCACAATTACCGAAGGTTTTATATTCATTTCTTTATTTTCTTGTCGGGTCTGCGGAGTCACAACTTATATCAATTTGCTTTTAATGTTTTTGATTGATTAAGTGAGGTGCGATGTGATAAAGTAAATATAATGGTGATTGAATTTTCACTACAAGAAAAAAGGACATTGGTGAGGGTCATGCTCGTGACGGACCTTTAAGGTCTGTCACCAATGTCACATATGGTGATGGCCCTTAAAAAAGAATCAATGTAAGTGTATATAGTGATGGTCCTTTAAGGTTTGTCACCAAAGCCATTTTCAATGACACTTTTGGTGAGGGTCGTTAAAGGCTCATCTCTAATTCTCTCTTTGGTGACACTTCTAGTGATAGAAGTTTAATTACCCTCACCAATGCTCTTTTTGTTACTTTTGGTGACGGTCAAAAAAATTTCATCACCATTGATCATTCCAATGAGTTTTTGATGACGCTATGTGCATGTTAATATATTTTTTTTTAAAGGTAACGATTTAAGGCCATTATTGTGGAGTATTTTTTATGATATTTCTAAGGCCATAGTGGTTAGAGTCAGTCAATTTTTTAAGAAGTAATTAATGTGTATCATTTCCCTCAAGTAATCACTAGTTGAATAGAGTTTTCCTATGAGTCAACATATGATTCATATCTATTAAGTTTATTATCTATCAAATCCCCTTTAGATAAATTTCCACTAGTGTGTGTAGGAAATATATTATTTAATACATAATCAAGCTATGACAATTCTATTAATGAGAAAGACCTAACACTCCTCAACAATCCGGGCACACCTTAAATTAATGCTTTGTCACACACTAACATTTCTTAGCACCTCGCATGTCTTGGAACATTGTTGTACCTAGAACATCTTTTCATGAAACTGACACCAAAGTACATGATGGCATGCGCTAGCACAATATGGAACTCTCCTAGCATGTGTTGGCATGCATGTAGTCCCTATCATGCCCTGAAACACCTTGGTTGAATGCATTGACATACATTAGCACTTGGCACAGAATGCCACTTGACATGTACTGGGACCTATTATTAGTGTGACTAGCATGCCCCTTTTGAAAAAGATAAAGTCCCGACTTATTAAGCCTCTTATGTGTTCATTTAATTACATTTTAGCTTGGTTCTTCCTTTTGTTGCCTTGACACATATTGACATACCCTAGCACCCTGCACATCCTTAGCACCTGGCATGTATTGTCATATCTTGGCACTATTTGTCACATATAATTAGCACACCCTGGAACTCCCTATCAAACTTTGGCACTTCTTTACATGCCTTGATATTCCCTAGCATGCCTTACCAATGCTTAGCATACCTTGTCACTCCCTCCTTGGCATGACAACTAGCACTCATTAACACTAGTCCCTCGCACACGCTCCTCATATTCATTAACTTCCATGAATTTTGACCTAGTGATCCCTTAATGTTTTTTCCTAGTACTTTTTAACACTCCTCAACATACATTATCACTCTCTAGCACACCTTAGCACTCTTCAACATGTCATTCCACTTCATATCATGCATAACATTCCCTGACACATATTGGTGCTTGGCACGTGTTGGCGCTTGGAAAGTCTTAGCATGTATGGAACACGTTGAGATGCCTTGGTATGATTTGGCATGGTTTAATATTAAATTTATTTGAGATCAATTTTTGGAAAGTAGACGAGAAGCAACAAAGGAAGGCTTGGCACTTAGAATGCACTAAGACTTTTCACTTGGCACCTATTGGTGCCTAGTGTTGGTGTGCCTAGCATGACCCTCTTAGAAAAGGTAAATTGATGACTCATTAAAACTCTTATGTGTTCATTTCCTTGTAGTTTAACTTTTTTCTCCCTTTTGTTGCCTTGATAGTCCTTGGCACGCATTTACACACCCTTTCACATCTTGGCATATCTTATCATGTTTGACATGCCTTCGCATTATCTGGCACATCATAGCATTATGTAGCATGCCTTGGCACTCATGTCCTCACAACTAGCCTTTACATTTTTTCATGAGTGGGAACCCAATCTAGTCCTTGGCTACTGTAGTTCATGTGAAAACATTGGCCTGCTCCAACCGCAACAACCTGCCCAATTGAACCTACTACAAGTAGATTGTACCTTTTTCACCTAAGAACTACCTATAACTCATCTTATGCCACTCATGTCCAAGCTCAGCTTGTCCCACTTAACTATTTACCAAGACAAGGATCGCATGATCTAGCCATGGCCATAAAAAAACTAAGCAACATAGCTTACATGGGCAATATTTCAGATGTATGTTCAATTCATATAAACAATAGGAAATTAATTGAGAGTTTTCAAGAACCACAAGCTTCACAAGGCACACAAGATATAAGCTAACACAAGCTGAGTGCCCCAAAAATTTGTTGGGTGTGGAGCCTGATTATCTTGTTTATTTTGTATCATGGTGTTGGACCCCTGTACCTTAATGGGGCAGCAACGATGCCCAAAATTAAATGCTGATTGGGGGGTCTAGGGGGCGGGTGGCTGTGACTTTATGGAGCCCCCCCCCTGGCGGGGGGTTTTGGGGGCAGTGCCCCCAAAGCTAAAAACATATGTAAAATTACCTTGTAAAAGTATAGTAATTTCTAGTCAATCTAGGCCGTTCATTACGCGGATGATCTGACGGTAGAAGTTATGTTTAATTTAGGGTTTTTTTCCCTAGAAGGCAACCCCTCGCTTGTATGAGGGTATTGTATTGCGGCTGAGTATTGTATGTGTATTCTCGGAGCGAGAAACAAACAGGGAGACTGTGAGAGAGAACAAAGGATATTACAGTGGATCTGTTGTAAGTTTTCTCTCTTCATTTTTCTGGATAATAGAAAGGAAGGATTAGCTGTTTAGGGTGGATGTAGCCCAAACTAGGTGAACCATGTATATCTGTGTCTCTCTGGTTTTATGTGTTTTTTTTTCTTGTGTTTTCCACATATTGTATGTGTTTCATTGCTCTGTAATATTTAATTTTCTAACAACTGGTATCAAAGCCGAAGGTCTATTTGGCTGATGAAATCACAGGAAAGAAGGGTTCCTGGTTCGAGTGGGAGCAATGGCGAAAGATGGTAAATTTAGGGTTGAGAAATTTAACGGCCAAAACTTCCCGCTGTGGAAGATGCAGATGGAAGATTATCTGTATCAGAAAGATCTATATCTACCATTGAGCAGAGAAACAAAGAAGTTGATGACTATGACAGATGCATAATGGGATATTCTTGATAAAAAGGCACTCAGAATAGTACGGTTGTGCCTTGCAGTGTCAGTAGCCTTCAATATTTGGAAGGAAACAACAATAGAAGGTTTGATTAACGCGTTGGCGAAACTATATGAAAAACCCTAAACTATATGAAAAACCCTCGGCCTTAAACAAGGTATTTGTTATGAAACGTTTATTTAATATGAAGATGTCGGAAGGTGGATCTGTTGCAGACCATTTAAATGATTTTAATATAGTTACCAATCAGTTAAGCTCTGTAGGGGTAAAATTTGATGATGAAGTTAGAGCTCTGTTATTTTTGTGCTCATTGCCAGAAAGCTAGAATGGTTTAGTTATGGCCATTAGCAACTCTGTCTCTAGATCTAGTACTTTAAAGTTTGATGATTTTTTCGGTGCTATCCTTAGAGAGGAAATGCGATAGAAAAGCTCCGGTGAGACATCGGGTAATGCTTTGAGTGCAGAGTCTAGGGGAAGAAGAATGGAAAGAGGAAAGAGCTTGGGATATCGCAGTAAATCAAGGAAAGGCAGATCCAAGTCTATATTGGGGATAGTGTGCTAGAAATGCGGAAAGAAAGGACACCTAAAGAAAGACTATAGATCTTGGAAGGGAAAAGAAGGAGACGCACAACAAGAAAACAATCACGAAGTAAATGTGATAGGTGATGTGTTACAAGATGCTTTGATTATTTCTTTCAAAAATGTTACTGATTCTTGGGTTGTAGATTCAGGGGCCTTATTCCATACCACACCTGATAAGAAATATTTTCGTGAATATGTTCAAGGAGATTTTGGACAAGTTCATTTGGGTGATGATAAACCCTGTAAAATTGTTGGAATGGGTAAGGTTCTTGTAAAAAAACAAAATGGAAACCAATGGCTATTAAAGGAGGTAAGGCATGTTCTAGATCTAAAGAAAAATATTATTTCAATAGGGCAGTTAGGCAGTGAAGGTTGTGTGACAAATTTCACAAATAAAACTTGGAAGGTCACCAAAGGAGCATTGGTAATAGCAAAAGGTGAAAAGGTTGGTACATTGTATTTATGCAATGGTATTTCTAACTCTGTTAATGCTTTAATTTCCAAAGGAGTAGATGTAGCATTATGGAATCATAGGCTCGGACACATGAGTGAGAAGGGGATGAAGATTCTTCTCTCAAGAAATTTGTTGCCGGGTTTGAGGAATTTTGATTTGGATTTTTGTGAGAATTGTGTTTATGGAAAACAGAAGAGAGTTAGATTTATCATAGTTGGGAAAGAAAATAAGAGCAAAAAATTAGAGCTTGTGCATACAGTTGTATGGGGACTTGCTCAAGTATCATCTATTGGTGGCTCTCGTTATTATGTTATTTTTATTGATGATGCAACTAGAAAAACTTGGATTTATTGTATTCAGAATAAATCTGATGTATTTGATATTTTCAAGAAATGGAAAGCTTTGGTTGAGATTCAGACAGGAAAGAAGTTGAAGTGTCTCAGATCAGACAATGGAGGTGAATATTGCAGCAAAGAGTTTTATAGGTATTGTTCAGAGCATGGGATTCGTAGAGAGAAGACAGTTCCAAGAACACCACAAGAAAATGGTGTGTCCAAAAGGATGAACAAAAAAATCATGGAGCATGAAAGGTGCATGAGATTGCATGCAGGATTGCCTTTACAATTTTGGGAAGATGTTGTAGATACTGTTGTTTACCTAATAAACAGAGGGCCTTCAAGTTCCTTGGATGGTGGTATTCCAGAGGAAGCATGGATAGGTAAAAAGGTAAACTACTCTTTTTTAAAGCCTTTTTGTTGTGAGGCCTTTTTCCATATTAATAAATAGAAAAGAACAAAGCTTGAGGCAAAATCAAAGAAATGTACCTTTATTGAATATGGTGTTAATGATTTTTGTTATCGCTTATATGATGACGAAAATCACAAAATCATTAGGAGCAGAGATGTAATATTTAATGAAAAGGTATTGTATAAGAATCAATTGCAGGAAAAGAAACAAGAAAAAGAAAACAAAGAATACACAGTTCTTGATGAGATCAAAAAAAAGGTAAAGGTGCCTGAAAATAATAATAATCAATAGCCACAACAACAGCAATCACCACAACAACAACATGCACCTCAAACACCTAAAAGCGGTGTCAGAAGATCTACCAGGATAAGTAGACCCCCTGAACGATACTCTCCTTCATTATAATATTTATTGTTGACTGATTTTGGTGAACCTAAATGTTATGAAGAAGCAATGCAGGTTGAAACCAAGAAGAAGTGGGAGCTAGCCATGGAAGAAGAGATGGACTCCTTAATGGATAACCAGACTTGGGACTTAGTCAAGTTGCCTGTAGGTAAAACTACATTGTAGAATAAATGGGTTTACAGACTGAAGGAAGAAGATGGAAGAAAACAGAGGTACAAAGCTAGACTTGTGGTGAAGGGGTTTGCATAGAAGAAAGGTATTGTTTTTGATGAAATATTTTCTCCTATTGTTAAGATGACTTCAATCATAACTATTTTTAAGTCTTGTAGTAGTGGAAGATTTACATCTTGAACAGTTAGATGTAAAGATAGAATTTCTCCATGGATATTTGGAGGAAGAGACCTATATGCAGCAACTAGAATAGGATATGAGGTCAAAGGGAAATAAAAATTAGTGTGCAAGTTAAATAAGAGCTTGTATGGCTTAAAACATGCTCCAAGGCAATGGTATCTAAAATTTGACAAGTTTATGTCTGAAAAAGGTTATACTAGATGTCACTCTGATCATTGTGTTTATCTGGAAAGGCAAAATCATGGCAGCTATATTATATTGTTATTCTATGTAGATGACATGCTTGTTGCAGGGTCTAACATGCAGGAAATAAATTTTCTCAAAAGAAAATTGGAAAATTCATTTGCAATGAAGGATTTGGGAGCTGAAAAACAAATCCCTAGTATGAGAATAGCTAGAGACAGGAAAAATCGCAAATTATCACTATCTTAGAATGAGTACATACAAAAGGTGTTGAAAATATTTAATATGCATAATGAAAAACCAGTTAGTACACCTTTTTCTATCCATTTCAAACTTAGTAAGGAGATGTGCCCCAAGACCCAAGAAGAAATGGACTACATGTCTAAAGTTCCATATGCATCAACAGTTGGAAGCTTAATGTATGCAATGGTTAGCATAAGGCCTGGCATTGCACATGCAGTGGGATTTGTAAGCAGGTACATGAAAAATTGAGGAAAATAACATTGGATGGCAGTAAAATGGATTCGCAGACATTTGAGAGGTACCACAAATCAAGCATTATGCTTTGGTGGTTCAAACATTTCTCTACAGGGATATGTTGATGCAGATATGGCAAGTGACAGAGATAATAGGAGGAGCACTACAGGATATGTATTTACTGTAGGTGGAACAACTGTCAGTTGGGTTTCAAAATCCACGATGTTGTTACTTTCAACAATGGCCCAGTATATTCTTGCTATAGAGGCTAATAAAGAAATGATTTGGTTACAAAGGTTTATGGATGGATTAGGTAAGAAGCATGATATGGGCTCGTTATATAGTGATAGCCAAAGTGCCATTCATCTCACAAAGAAATCAGCATTTCATTCGAGGACTAAACACATACAACTCAAGTACCATTTCATATGGTCAGTATTGGAAGATGGACAATTGAAGCTGGAAAATATACACACTAGCCATAATCCTACAGATATACTAACAAAAGTTGTAACCAGGGAGAAACTGAGATTATCCTTAGTTTCAATTGGTCTTCAAGGATGATGATGAAGATGAGAAACAACCAGGTCCAAAGAGGAGTCATTGTCCAAAAAATGAAGCAGCAATGGAGTTGCTACAATTAGTATCCAAGTGGGAGATTGTTGGGTGTGGAGCTTGATTATCTTGTTTATTTTGTATCATAGAATTGGACCCCTGTACCTTAATGGGGTGGCAACTCCGCTCGTAATTAAATGCTACCTGGGGGGTCCAGGGGGGTGGCTGCGACTTTATGGAGTGCGCCACACAGCCTTTGAAGCTAAAAATAGATGTAAAATTGCCTTGTAAAAGTATAGTAATTTCTAGTCAATCTGGGTCGTTCATTAGGCGGATGATCTGATGGTAAGAGTTATGTTTAGTTTAGGGTTTTTTTCCCTGGAAGGAAACCCCTCACTTGTATGAGGGTATTGTATTGTGGTTGTGTATTGTATGTGTATTCTCAGAGTGAGAAACTGATAGAGATATTGTGAGAGAGAATAGATGATATTACAACGGACTTGTTGTAGGTTGTGTCTCTTCATTTTGTGGATAATAGAAAGGAAGGACTGGATGTTCGGGGTGGACGTAGCCCAAACTGAGTGAACCACGTATATCTGTGTCTCTCTGGTTTTATGTGTTTCTTTTGTTTGTGTTTCCACTTATATTTTATTTGTTCCATTGCTATGTAATATATAATTTTCTAACAAAATTATACACAACAATGTACAATATGCAATTATCTATAATAGTTTAAAGCATGAGCATGTAGCCAAAGTGTGCCACATCTCATATAAAAAAAAATCTAAAGGCAAAACAATGTTGTGCCTAGCATAAAGTGATCTCCCTTTGTCTAATTTTTTTATGTCGAGCCCCTTATAACAATCGTAGGCTTGCCTCCTTTAAATCCTATTCTAAACTTCTCCTAACACACTTCGTCCTTAGCACACTTTAATTTGCTAACACTCCCTGACACACACTCTTATTTGTTCCTTTCCATGCATTTTGACCTAGTTATCCCTTGATATGTCGTGACACTCCCTAACACTCTAGTTCAACATGCATTGGCATTGTCCAACATGTGTTAGCATGCATTTTCATTCCTTTGCATGCCCTGACCCTCCCTAACTACCCTTACTTAATTTTCAACTTGGGAACCCAACTAAGCCCTCGCTTGAATATACCTTGTCACTCCCCCCTTGGCTTGACAACTAGCACTCATTAACACTAGTCCCCAGCACATATTCCTCATATTCATTAACTTCCATGAATTTTGACCTAGTGCTCCCTTAATGTTTTTTCTAGTACTCCTTAACACTCCTCAACATGCATTAGCACTCTCTAGTACACCTTAGCACTCTTCAACATGCCATTCCACTTCATAGCATGCATAACACTCCCTGACACATATTGGCACTTGCAAAGCCTTGGCATGTATGGAACACATTGATATGCCTTGGTATGATTTGGCATGGTTTAATATTAAATTTATTTGAGATCAATTTTTAGAAAGTAGATGAGAAGCAACAAAGGAAGACTTGGCACTTAGAATGCACTAAGACTTTGCACTTGGCACCTAGTGTTGGTGTGCCTAGCATGCCCCTCTTAGAAAATGTAAATTAATGACTCATTAACCCTATTATGTGGTCATTTCCTTGTAGTTTAGCTTGTTTCTCCCTTTTTTTTTCTTGAATTTCCCTAGCACACATAGACACACCCTTGCACATCTCGACATGCCTTATCACTTGGCATATCTTATCATGTTTGACATGCCTTCACATTATCTAGAAAATCTTAGAATTTTGTAACACGCCTTGGCACTCATGTCCTCACAGCTAGCCTTTACATTTTTTCATGACTGGGAACCCAATCAAGTCCTTGGCTACTGCAGTTCATGTGAAAACATTGGCCTGCTCCAACCGCAAAAACCTGACCAATTGCACCGACTACAAGTATATTGTGCCTTGTTCACCTAAGAACTACCTATAACTCATCTTATGCCACTCATGTCCAAGCTCAACTTGTCCCACTTGACTATTTACCAAGACAAGGATTACATTATCTAGCCATGGCCATAAAACAAGTAAGAAACATAGCTTACATGGGCAATATTTTAGATGTATTTTCAGTTCATATAAACAATAGGAAATTAACTGAGAGTTTGCAAGAACCACAATTAGATTCACAAGACACACAAGATATAAGCTGACACAAGCTGAGTGCCCCAAAAATTATACACAACAATGTACAATATGCAATTATCTATAATAGTTTAAAACATGAGCATGTAGCCAAAGTGTGCCACATCTCATATAAAAAAAAAAGTAAAGGAAAATCAATGTTGTGCCTAGCACAAAGTGATCTCCCTTTTTCTAAAATTGTTATGTCGAGCCCCTTATAACAATTGTAGGCTTGCCTCCTATAAATCCTATTCTAAACTTCTCCTAACACACTTAATCCTTAACACACTTGAATTCGCTAACACTCCCTGTCACACAGTCTTATTTTTTCCTTTCCATGCATTTTGACCTAGTTATCCCTTGATATTCCCCAACACTCCTTAACACCCTAGTTCAACATGCATTGGAATTGTCCAAGATGTGTTAGCATGCCTTTTCATTCCTTTTCATGCCCTGAACCTCCCTAGCTATCATGCCCTCACAACTACCCTTACTTAATTTTCAACTTGGGAACGCAACCAAACCCTCGCTTGAATACGTTGTCACTCCCCTCTTGACATGATAGTTAACACTCATTAACACTAGTCCCTAGCACACGTTCCCCATATTCATTAACTTCCATGAATTTTGACCTAGTGCCTCGTTAATGTTTTTTACTAGTACTCCTTAACACTCCTCATCATGCATTAGCACTCTCTAGCACACCTTAGCACTCTTTAACATTCCCTTCCACTTCATAGCATGCATAACACTCCCTAGCACATATTGGCGCTTGGAACGTGTTGGCACTTGGAAAGTCTTAGCATGCATGGAATGCATTGAGATTCCTTGGTATGATTTGGCATGGTTTAATATTAAATTTATTTGAGATCAATTGTTGGAAAGTAGATGAGAAGCAACAAAGGAAGACTTGGCACTTAGAATGCACTAAGACTTTGTACCTGGCACCTATTAGTGCCTAGTGTTGTTGCGCTTAGCATGACCCTCTTGGAAAAGGTAAATTGATGACTTATCAACCCTTTCATGAGTTCATTCCCTTGTAGCTTAACTTGTTTCTCCATTTTGTTTCCTTGACAGTCCCTAGCACGCATTGACACACACTTGCACATCTTGGCATGCCTTATCACTTAGCACATCTTAGCATGTTTGACATGGCTTCACACTATCTAGCACATCTTAGCATTCCTTGTCACACCTTGGAACTCATGCCCTCATAGCTAGCCTTTACATTTTTTCACAACTTGGGAACCCAATCAAGTCCTTGGCTACTGCCTTTCATGTGAAAACATTGGCCTGATTCAACCACAATAACTTGACCAATTGCACCTAATACAAGTAGATTGTGCCTTGTTCGC
Source organism: Pinus albicaulis (assembly GCA_034641835.2). NCBI lineage: Eukaryota > Viridiplantae > Streptophyta > Pinopsida > Pinales > Pinaceae > Pinus > Pinus albicaulis. Next base: position 1,185,093,755 of record CM076584.1, read on the forward strand.
CTAAGAAATGCCTATAACTCATCTTATGCCACTTATGTCCAAGATTAACATGTCCCACTTAACTATTTACCAAGGTAATGATCACATGATCTAGCCATGGCCATAAAACAACTAAGAAACATAACTTACACAGGAAATATTCCACAGGTATGTTTAGTTCATATAAACAGTAGAAAATTAGCTAAGAGTTTGCAAGAACCACAAGATGCATAAGGCACACAAGATATAAGTTGACACAAGCCAAGTGACCCAAAACTTATACACAAAAATGTACAATATACACTTATCTACAATAGTTTAAAACATGAGCATGTAGCCAAAGTCTGCCACATCTCATAAAAAAAAATATCTAAAGGAAAAATAATGTTCTCCCTAGCACAAAGTGATATCCTTTTGTCTAAAACTACTATGTCGAGCCACGTATAACAACTGTAGGCTTGCCTCTTGTAAATCCTATTGTAAACTTCTCCTAACACCCTTCGTCCTTTGCACACTTGAATTTTCAAACACTCCCTGGCACACACTCGTATTTGTTCCTTTCAATGCATTTTGACCTATTTATCCCTTGATATACCCCGACACTCCCTAACACTCTAGTTCAAAATTCCTTGACATTGTTCGACATGTGTTATCATGCATTTTCATTGCTTTTCATGCCTTGACCCTCCCTAGTTATCATGCCCTCAAAACTACCCTTACTTAATTTGTAACTTGGGAACCCAACCAAGCCTTCGCTTGACTACAAGAGCTTGACCACATTACAGTTACTACAACTATACTATGTTGTTGAATTGTGTAGCTTTAGAGGTACTCCAAAAGCCTAGTGAGATGAATTTTTCTAAGTTTGGTCGCAAACGTATTTGTGGGCAAAGAAGCCAAGAAAATGGATTTTGGACCCAAGATGGGGTTTAAAATTTAAAAGAAATTTAAATTAATATTTCTTAAGGTCTAAGTGGATAAAACCTGTACATTCTAGAGGGTTCCTAAGAGGTCTAGGAAAAACTATTTAAGGAATCCTTAGGATGAAGGAAATAACATCAAGTAATAAGGATCTCATTTTATTGAAGGGGCGATGGGAGATGTAGTCCTAAATAGGTGATGATCATTAGCATGTCTAGCATTCATTAAGATGCCTCGGTATGCTTTGGCATGGTTTAATATTAAATTTATATGAGATCAATTATTGGAAAGTAGAAGAGAAGTAACAAAGGATGATTTGGCACTTATAATGAACTAACACTTTTCACTTGACACTTATTTCCACCTAGTGTTGGTGTGCGTAGCATGCCCCTATTAGAAAATGCAAATTGATGACTTATTAACATTATGATGTGTTCATTTCCTAGTAGTTTAACTTTTTTCTCCTTTTTGTTGCCTTGATAGTCCATGGCATGTATTGTCACTCCCTTTCACATCTTGGCATGCCTTAGCACTTGACACATCTTAGCATATTTGACATTCCTTTGAACTATATGGCACATGTTAGAATTCCCTATCATGCCTTGGAACTCATTCCCTCACCACTAGCTATACATTTTTTCATGAATTGGGAACCCAATAAAGTCCTTAGCTATTGTAGCTCATGTGGCATTGGTCTACTTCATTCATAAAAACTTGATCAATTGCACCTACTACAAGTAGATTATGCCTTATTCACCTAAGAATTACTATACCTCATCTTAGGCCACTCATGTCCAAGCTGAAATTTTTCCACTTAAGAAGTTACTAAGACAAGGATCACATCTAGCCATGGCCATAAAAAAGCTAAGAAACATAGCTTACATAGGAAATATTTCTAATGTATGTCCATTTCATATAAACAGTAGAGCATTAACTGAGATTTTTCAAGAACCAAAAGATACACAAGACAAACGGCACAAGCCGAGTTCCCCAAAAATTATACACAACAATGTACAATATCCAATTGTCTAAAATAGTTTAAAACATGAGAATTCAGCCAAAGTGTGCCACATGTCAGATAAAAATAATAGATAAAGGAAAAATAGTGTTGTTCCCAACACAAAGTCTCCCTTTGTTTAAAACTGCTTTGTCAAGACTCTTATCACAATCGTAGGCTTGCCTCTTGCGAATCATATTATGAAATTCTTCTAACAAACTTCATCCTTGGAACTCTTGAATTCAATAACACTCCCTGGCACACACTCTTATTTGTTCATTTCCATGCATTTTGACCTAGTTCTCCCTTGTGATGCCTCGACACTCCTTAACATTCCTCAACATGCATTGACATTATCCAACATGTGCTAGCATGCCTTTTCATTCCTTGGCATGCCCTAACCCTTCCTCTTTATTATTCCCTCACAAATACCCTTAATTTTCAACTTGGGAACCCAACCAAGTCCTTGCTTGAATATAGGAGCTTGAACAAGTTATAATTATTACTACTAGAGTATGTTGGTTAATTATGTATTTTGGGAGGTACTCCACAAGCCTAGTGAGATGGGTTTGTGCGAGTTTGGCCAAAAAAGGCTTTGTGGGAAAATAACCCAAGTGAAGGGGCTTTGGACTTGAGATGGGGTTTAAAATATAAAAGAAAATTAAAAAGAAAAAATAATATTTCCTAAGGTCTAATTAGATAAATTTCGTAATTTCTAGAGCGTTCTTAAGAGCCCTAGCTAGGACAAGCTATTTAAAGAGGCCTTAGTATGAAGGCAAGAACATGAAGTGATAAGGGGCTCATTTGATCAAGGAGGCCAGGAGAGATGTATTCCGAAAGTAGGTCGAGTTGAAGGGCTAAGTAAGCATTGCTAAAGGGAGGCCATGATCATCCACCAAGAGTAAGATCATTATGTTAGGGTTCACAATAATTTCACATACCTTAATGGGTTCGATATAGGAAGTAGGATGGCATATTGTCGCTTCTATTATGGAAAATCAAGCTCAGGAGAGGTGACTCATGAGAATTTGAGCATGTGATTTCAGTGGTGTTTCTGTGTGATTTCCGCATCAAATTTTGAAATAGTATAGAGGGTTGAGACCCTAACTTATGGTGGTTACTAGGTTGCAAGGTATTTGATAAATACCAACACAAATGGAGGAGGGTCTGCACAAGAATTTAGGGTGAGAATAGAAGTAGTCACAGGTGTAATATTTACTGAGGTAACCGTAGTTTGAGGGTCGTAGAGATATAAATTTTTAGGTCAATATTCAGTCAAAGAAATGAAAAAAATCTAAGGATCCATATGAGTTAGGCCAAGTCTCATATGGAGGAAAGAGTTGTTGTTTTTTCTATGGGTGGTTATGGTTTTTTTGTAAATAAATTATAATAGATGTATAATTTCCTATTTAGGGTGGTTTCCTAGCATGTTCAATCCATAAGGTATGCCATTAATATTGTGACAAATCTACATAGAAGAAGAGGGGTTGTGACCCTTAGAGAGAGGTTTATCTCTGCAATATATACCACAAATTTGGAAGATGATTTGCAGAAGTATGTGTAGAGATAGAAAATCCAAAGGAAGGTGGAACCTGAGTAGAAGATGGAGCAGAATAAATGTGTCATATGAGGAATGGATTGGCATGAAGAGGAGTTGATTTGTTGGACTGTCCATAGATTTTTGGATAGATATCTGAAGTATCCTATAAACAATTAGTCAATGGACTATTAATGGAGGATTTGTGACCCTAGTTCAGTCATCTACAAACTCTTAGAAGGATGATAAGATGAGTAGTTCAGATTTGTTCATAGATTGGACAATAAAGAAATTGGTACACAAGAATAGTGATTTTGAGAGGACTCAATTCCATATTAGGTTGCATATTTGAAGAGACCTAGATGAGGGCAGTGTTGTGGGAACTAGATCAGTAAAAAAATGTACTGTGGTTGGGAAAATTGATGGCAGTCAAAGTACAATTGGAGGGTTGTTAGGAGACTATCAAAGAAGAGCTCTAAGTCCTGTACTTGTGAAGGAAAACAAGACTAGTAGAAGTGTAGGTGTATTGGGCCTAAGGACATGTAGACTTTGAAGGACTAAAGTAGTAGTCAAGTGGGCTAGCCAACTAGCCCTAGTTCACTATATTGCATCATTGAGAAGAAGGGAAACCTCCATATCCCTAGACTTGTCATCTTGGAGCAGTAGTATGGAAAAAGTGGGCATACCAAAGAGTTTTCACAACGAAGTTGTGAACAACTAATCGCAAACCTTAAGTGTTGCAGACCTTAAAGGAAAAAAAAGGTAGATAGAGGGAAATTTTTTTGAGCCAATTTCAATAGTATAAAGGAGTTGAGTTCATTGATAGAGGAAGATTGAGGAGATGCATAATGGGAGGCAATAGAACTAGCCAGATGTGTTCAATACATGTGGATTGAAATGGCTATGTGTGGCCACCATCAAATAGTGGGTCAAGTGTTGTCTTGTTCAAGGTATATTGGTTATCAAAGGACTAACACCAAGCCCTATTTGTATTCCTTGTATCAGTGTGATTGTAAAGGGCCATCATCCCTGGTACGAGAGCTCTAGCCTATTCTATTATAGTTTTTAATTTAACGAAGAGCGGTTTGAAAAAGTTAAAAAAATTCATGTGCACTAGTTGATTCCCTGATGTGTATAGATTTCAATGTGAAAATATATGTTGTGGCACTTGAGTGTGTTTGCATCAAAGATTCTAAGACCAAACCCAAATTCTCATGTGTCGTGGAAATTAAACATATGCCTTGTTCACCTAATAACTACATGTAATAGCTCATCTTAGACAACTCATGTCCAATCTCAATTGATCCCACTTAACAAGTTACCAAGACAAGGCTCATCACATCCAATTGTGGTCATAAAACACCTAAGAAACATAGTTTACATCTTGACATGCCATAGTTTACATTCCTTGGAACTACATAGCATACCATGTCACTCCCTCATTAACACACCTATAACTTAATGACACTCCATGTCACACACTCTTACTCATTTCCATTCATTTGAAACTAGTGCTCCCTTGACTTTCCTTGTCACTCCATAACACTCGCTAACTTGCATTGGCACACCTTATAACCTGGCACATATTGGCATGTTTCCCTGACCTCTAGCATACCTTGTCACTCCCTCCTTAGCACACCTGAAACTCACTAACACTTCCTGTCACAAACTATTATAATTTTATTTACATGCACTAATTTTACCTAGTGCTCCCTTGTGTTTCCCTAACACTTCCTAGCACATGTTGGCACACCCTAGAACCTAACACATCTTGGTCGCATGCCACCCTGGCACTCTAGAATGACTTACTGTTTCCTATAACACCTTGTCACTCTTTTCTTAGCACACCTGAAACTCGCTGGCAATCCCTATCACACACTATTATTCATTTATTTCCATTCATTTTAACCTAGTACTCCCTTGTGTTTCCCTATCAGTCCCTAACACTCATTAGCACACATTGGCACACCCTGGCACTTAACACATCTTGGTATGCTTCCCTAAGACTCTAGCATGCCTTGGAACTGCATTACATACCTTGTCACTCCCTCCTTAGCACACGTGAAACTCGTTGACATTTCATTTCCATGCATTTGAAACTATTTCTCCCTTGTGTTTCCCTAGCACTTCGACCTAACACTCTCTAGCATGTGTTCGCACCACACCTTCGCACTCGACACATCTTGGCATGCCTTAACAGTTGCCTTGCCTTGGCATGCCTAACATGCCTTGGAATTGTCTAGCATGTGTTAGTACTTCCTGGTATTCTCTGGAACACTTTAGCACTCCTAGTTGTCATGCCCTCATAGATAGCCTTACTTTTTTTGCAACTGGGGAACCCAACCAAATCATTGGGAAAACAATGTTGTGCCCAACCTAAAGTCTCCCTTTATTTGAAACTGATTTGACCAACCCCTTATTGTAACCATAGGATTCCCTCCTACAAGTTCTATTGTGACCTTATCCTAACACATTTTTCCCTTGAGACACATGGAATTCATTAACATTCCTTGGCACACACTCTTATTTGTTCATTTGCATGCATTTTCACCTAGTTCTCCCTTGTGATTCACTAGCACTCCCTAACACTCTTCAGCATGCATTGAAAAGTTATAACATGTGTTAGCATGCCTTTTCATTCCTTTTCACACCCTGGAACACCCTAGCTATCATTCCCTCACAACTACCCTTAATGTTTTTGGGACTTGGGAACCCAACCAAGTCTTATCTTGACTACAACAACTTGGTGAAGGTACGATTACTACAACTAGACTATGCCTTTTTCACCTAAGAATTGACTATAACTCATCTTAGGCTACTCATGTACAATTTCAACTTAACCCACTTAACAATTTACAAGTTATCAAGTCAACGCTGATGTCCAACTATGGCCTTAAAACAACTGAGAAACATATTTTACATATTGACATTCCATAGCACTTGGAACGTATAATAATCCCTTGGCACTATGTGGCATATGTTAGCACCCCTTGCATTCCTTGGTACTATGTGGCATGTGTTAGCACTCCGTGACATGTCGTGGTACTCTAGCATGCCTTGACACTGCCTAACATATAACCTTGTCTCTCCCTCCTTAACACACCTCGAAATTACTAAAACTCCTTATCACTTAGTCTTATTCAACCTTCATTTCCATGCATTTTGAACTAGTTCCTCCTTGTGTTTCCATGACACTCCCTAACACTCCCTGGCATGCATTGACACAACCTGGCACTGGCACATCTTGGCATGTCACCCTAGAAGTTTAGCATTCCTTGGCACTACCTAGCATACCTTGTCACTCTGTCCTTAACACACCTAGAACTCACTGACACTCCCTGTCACACACTCTTATTCATTAATTTCCATGCATTTGAAACTAGTGCTCCCTTGTGTTTCTGTGGCACTCCCTAGCATGAAATGGCACACCCTAGCACCTAGGACATCTTGGCATGATTCCTTGGCCTCTAGCATGTCGTAACACTATCTAGAAGATATTGTCACTCCCTCCTTAGCACACCTGTAACTCACTAACACTTCCTGTCACAAAATATTATTCATTCATTTCCATGCATTTTTTTTACCTAGTGCTTCCTTATATTTCCCTGGAATTTTTTAACACTTCCTAGCACGTGTTGGCACACCATGGCACCTGGCACATATTAGTTGCATGCTTCCCTGGCACTCAAGCATACCTTATCATTGCCTAACATACCATGTCACTCCCTCCTTAACACACCTGGAACTCGTTGAAACTACCTGTCACACACTCTTATAATTCATTCATTTCCATGCATTTTTACCTAGTTCTCCCTTGTGTTTCCCTAGCAATCAATAACACTACTTAACACACATTATCACACCTTAGCACTTGGTACAAATTAGCATGCTTCCCTAGCCAAAGCCGTAGCCTCACGAAAACTCCCTCTACTAGCTACCAAGTGCTGAGTGCCTCTAGCTCTGAAGCACAAGTCAATTATCTAGTCCTAGCCTCAACTGACCCTTGACCTCCCCTCATGACTCTTCAAATTCCTCACTTCTCTCTCATGCCTATTAATCGTTACATACTCAAATAAATCTTAGCATAAATACTGAGATATTGGTGAGCGATATTCACATTATGATGAGTGAGAAGAGGAGGACGTTAAGGGTTCTTGGAGACCCTAGAACGTTTGTTGCCCAACTGCTGAAATAATGCAATTGCTAGGTACCTTTGAGTTTATTACAAGGTTCCTAGAGCTTTCTAAGGAACCACCTTACTTGCTAGATGACACCCTAGTTGGGTCATATGTATTTATAATCAAATAACGATACTATAAGCACATTCAAATAATTGAATGAATGATATTAACAAACAATCAATTTAGACCCTTGTGTGGTCAATTTTTGTGCCACAACATTGTCAGAGAGATCGGATTTTCTAGTTCCCCTATGTCTTTTCAATCAATATTTTTCCTGTGGGCTTACATTTGAATGGGTGTTGACTGCGGCTCCACAACTGTGTAATTTAACTAGCTGTGGGGGCATGAATGAACAGTAGGAAGTATCCAACAACTTCAATTTTAGTCCCTTTGTGAAGTCATTATGGTGAGATACAACATGTACAGTTCCTCGGGCCCGACGAGCTAGATCGACACTGTGGAACATGCCCGAATCTAAAAAAACACTATCACAGGCCAAATACACCACCAAGGAAACATTAGAATGTGTAAGGATGCCTCTTGTTGCAAAACTTACAAAATGCAACCTTTCCAGTTGTTTGGGTTTGCCTCCCAAGCTAAGAGGGAGAAATAATTTGTTTAGCGAAGGTAGAAATGTATCATCATCCAAGCTCTATAGCTCACATTTATTACCCAACGTAGACCTTGCATGTCCTACTGCTTCAATACATTCCAAGTATCGGCTTCTCCTTTGGCCTTTATCATAAAAAATCCTTCAACAATCCTTCTTAGAGCCTCACCAAGGTTCAAAAAATCATAGACAAGAGGCATACATGAATTATGTCTCTTGGTATGGTGTATGTCACTTGCAATAGTGAGCACTTCACTCTCATTAATGTAATCAATACTGATGGCCTCTACGCAACGTCAAAACAAAGGGAGAGTCGCACTAGTCGCACTGGTCACATTTTCTGGGGCATTCATATGTGATTCTGTAGTGCAACCAGTGGAGGTCACATTGGTCGCTAGGTCAGGTAGGTTGCACTGACCCCTACTTCTTGAGACTACGACTCAGCAACTGGTCACAACTGGCCAGAGGTCGCACCTCCCAGCTATTACTTGAGGCTACGACTCAATGATTGATCCATAGATTTGGCCATGAATTTAATGCCATCGATGCGAGTCTCGAATGGCTTCAACTATAATGTGTGAGGCATCCTTATGCACCAAATTCACTTGGCCAATTCAAAATTCTTGAAATAGTGACTGGATAACCTCCTTTCGTACTATCCTTGAAATGCTAATGATATCGGTGCTGGAACTGGGTCATCCACACAGGAAAGCAGCATTTTTCAAATATGCGATAGCTCGTTGAGGACCACCTTCAGCGATAAACTCAACATTCTCAAGTCATCTGAAAGAAAGTAACTCTATAATCCTGCCAACACAGTCGCAAAGAAAACCTTATAACTTGGAGTATAACCCCCCCATCGTAGGACACATAGCATCATGGGTGTTACTGCAGTAGAACATGCCTCATATGAAAGACGATTTCAACGAGTGGACAAAGATAACTACTGTTTGCATTTCCAGAACCCACTGCGACCAGTGCAACACTAATTTCATTAAGATTAAATATTTTGATTCATATTCAGGCTCGAAAAACTGGTGTGTGATCATAAATTCATTTCCTATGGCTTGCATTATCCAATGCATTGGTCACATCCACAAATGAAGAGGTTGTATGGTTGCACCATTCTATGGTTTCGCTTGCACCTTAATAACACATTAACATCATTAAAAGTTCCTTGTTAATAACATACATACATACGTGTCGTATTCCCATGGCATCTGGCTTGTATATAAATGTTCATATCACCCAAAAGAAAAGCACAACTCATCCTTTCTCTCTCTTGTAATGGTTACAACTCATTAACTCCCTTTACCATTTGACTTTATGCTCTACTTTGGAGTGCGCATTCATGTTGTAGTGACCAAATAACAGAATTTCAGGCATGCATTAAGTAAGAACTTCAACGAGCATGATAAGGTTATCCTCAACTTAAGTATATCTTGCGATGATTACACTAGAGACTTTCTTTGTGGTTTTGTAAAACATTATGAATTGAATGTTCAAACATTTCTTCTAATATTAACATATGAAGTGAAATTCCAAGCTTTGGACGCTTACTCTCTCACACATAAACAAACCTTATTTTGGGAAAATAATGCCTATGCTTATCGATATGATGGATATGATTCCTTAAAACTTGGTGGAGAGCAAGTTGAGTAATACACGCCAAAGTGAAATTCAAGAGAAAAAGGTTTTAAACTTTGATTCATGGCTATGATAACTTAGGATTTTATAACATATGGACGAGACCATGATAATACAAACCCTAAATTAATGGAGAGCATAAGGGCACATGGGAAATATGACCAATGGGAAAACACCCTTGCAAATGCAATTTGATGACAAGATAACTTCCAAAAACAACTACATGCACAAACCCTAATGAAATGAGAGGGAATGAGGACTAATGCTATATGAGGTACCTTGTAAACCCTGATGCATATGAGTGATCCACTTTCGAGATAATATGAGAAGGTGAAGATGATAAGCACCCCTAAGAGTAATTATTAATTCACAAAAAGGTTGGAACTTCAATCACCAACGCCTAAGGTCTCAAGGATGTCAAGGAAAATATATAATTCTCTCAAACCCTAATGCACATGTTGAGGCATAGGACCAGTCAAGAGCCTAGGGAAAGATGCTATGCAATAAATACCACCATGGTGTCATTCGATGTCGATGAGACTGTGCCCTTAGAGGCGTAGGTTAAAAACAGAAAGGGGATCAATTTCTTGCAAAATTAGGGTTTACCCCAAACCCTAGTATAGTCAACATAACGGGAGCCAAAAAACACTCTCATAATGCTAAATCAAGGAAATTAGCTTCATTATGATAGGTGGAAGCTTATTACAAAAAAAATAATAACTATCAAACCTTTAGAGACGACATTTTATCATACATTTTTATGTCTATATTAAAATAAGAAAAAACCACAAATTTAATGAGTCTTTTAATTTAAATATGACCAACTACTAATTAATTATGTTTATACATTTTATATATTAAATAATTTATATGAATCTTAATATCTTATTTATTTATATTGAATTTTTAATTTAGTACTATATATATTTTTAAATATTACTATTAACATTTAATTTTAAATTTTAAATTAATTGCAATTCGCGCCTCCAAAAAAATTCTGCCGTGAGTGAGCAACAATTGAATGAAGTTCACGAGCCAAAAATCATTGAAAAGGAAGGTTAAACTGTAGTTGAACCGAACGATTCAATTTTTAATTTTTTGATAATGTTTTATTCCCTCCTGCAAAAAAAATCCACGCACCATTCAGGAGCAGGAGCAAGTGGAACCTTGTGGTGAGGATTTTGTCGGGTTTCGAAGAGGGATGCTTGATTCCTTTGTATTGTTTGAGGTAGCTGGTTGGCGCCATAGATGTGGAGATGCACGTCGGATTGGCCTTACACCAGATTGGCTTCTGAGGGCAAGTAAGCTCAGGATGCTGCTCACCTTAGTCCACAACCTGCCCACCGGGTATTTATAAAATGAACCTTTGGAAATGTTATTTTATGATTTTGTTTAGCTCATCAAAACCCCATATTTTAATGCCTTGCAAGCTAATTTATTGAGCTTGTTTGATTTTTATGTCTTGAATCTGAGTTGCATGTTGCATTTGCAGTAGTCTCTGACCTATCTTAGAATTTTTTTGGTCTTGACCCCATATTTGATTTTCTCCACATCCGTTCCTGAGGTATAGTGCTCCAAATCTTTGAGCCTTCCACACAAAACGATGATTTATGACTCATATACAATTCCAAGCTGCTGTAGCTTGAGACTATAGTCAGAAATTTTGTCTTCTGAAAAATTACCTCTGCAATTCGAGTTTTGAAGATGACACCACAGTTCTGTATTATAGGTTTTGAAAATTTGTTGCACGATTTTACAAATGTAGGTTCGAGCCTACAAAGAATTGATCGCTGTTGTAATCCAAATTTAAGGTATCAAGAAGATTTTTTTTTTCCCAAATATATCATTCTCAGCCTCCTTTATCATCATGTCACTGTATAAACTCTGAAATTCTTGACCAAAATAAGCCTCACTGTATAAACTCTAAAATTCTTGACCGAAATAAGCCTCACTGTATACAATGTGAAATTCTTGACCGAAATAAGCCTCATTGTATAAACTCTGAAATTCTTGACCGAAATAAATTCTTAATCGAAATAAGTTCATAAAACTGATAGTAAGATCTTCTATTTGTATGAATTTGACTTGAAATGAAGCGACACATCCTTTTGGAGTGAGGCCTGTATGAGAGTGTAGTTCAGCTAGCAATTAAATATATATATTTTCAACTTAAAAAATCAATTTCTCATCAACCAGTGGGAGTTTGGGAGCAAATAAGAGCTAGTTAGAAAGAGGAAAAATTTCTCTTCAGGATGGTCTAGGAGAATACCTTGAAATAATCAGCTTCAAGTCTGATTATGCCAAGCATTGTTCTAAAAATCATTACCAGACTATAGCAACAACAACAGTGGAGCAACCCTGAAAAAGATGAAACTGCTGCTTATAGTTGAACAAAACTTCGACAAGGTTATTACAATTTCAATATTGTAATCCAGAGAAGCTTTTAACTGCTAAAATCCTCTCTGTAGGAGATTAGATTGATTTTTATGAAGTCCTGATGATAGTGGATGCCAACTGTAACAATGATTTCTAGAACAATCTACCCATGCATATGCTATATCTCTTGTTCGTCGAAACCCTTCCTTTTTGATAACCTTTGTTGAGAATATCAATGCTCTAGAGAATGGACATTCCTGAGGTCAGAGGAAAATTTTGCATAGAGATTTGATCTTCATCGGTACCTAAGGGTATAGAAGTGCTAGAGAGAAGCATGGGTACAAGGAACAGTGAATTCTGAGCATGCAACAAACTTCTTCCAACTATTTCTGACTTGAATTAAAAACAACGATTTCCTTAATCAAGAATTTCAAGTTTTGGCAAGTTCATTTATGTTGGCTGTAGATTTCAATTGGATTTATTTCCAAGTTCATAGATGTATCAAGTCACAAAGGTTGATTCCAGTCACTGGATAGTTCTCTTATGCCACCTATATAACAGATAAGTATTGTAGATGGATGCCGACTATGTTGCAGAGCAACTAGGTATTATATATTTTGTGTATATGAACTGTGCAACGAATCATATATGTATACTGAGAAAAGAATGTACACAATGAGACACCAGAATTTAGATATAAAGGTGCCTCCATCGAGAGTTACATCATAATTAAAGTCATGACAGATACTAAACCAACAAGGCCTCTACATATATTGCAACTGCTATCTGAAGCTATGTATGAATATCACTATTGATGTCATATTATAATGCATCTATACATATATGCTGCCATACAGTTATGCACTTCAACATACCAACACTGACCGCCCTGTACTACAACATATATCTTTGATGCCATGTACAAGAACCATATATCATATTGCAGAGGGTCCAAACAAATATTGAGAGTCACCATACTGAGATGTGATGATTCCTTATACATATAATCGAAACCATGCGAGAGATAGAGATTGGATTCCTTAGAGTGAAAGTGATGCCAATAGTACATAGTGAATGCAACAATACCCATATTTTCAATACATGTGAATACGATGTCATATATTCTGCATATGTAGCCATATCAAACATATTTTCATACACTCAAAATTCAATCAAAAAATATAATTGCAATGTCATTTACTTTGCATATATGCACAATGTCATATCTAATGTGATGCCATTGTTAATGTCGCAGAGAGAGATCCCATTGCTTGTATGTCAACATCAGAGTGTGCAGGCCATTGAAATAATATATATGTCGTAATGATCTGACCCATCCAATCCATGATATCTACTACCAACAGAGATATAATGTGACATGCTAAGGTCTTTGAGAACCAAATCCTTCAAGTCATGGATTCTATTATATCTGGAACTGCTCTGCATTTCATAACTATAATCTATGATTCATCTCTTAACAATTTGTAGTGACAATCTAGAAATTCCCTTCAGAACTTGGAGTATTCAACTGTCTCTGTCCATATATCTTAACTGAGATATTTTCTTGATGATGCCAATAGACCTGCCTTAATATGATAAGGTTTTGTCCTTCCAGGAATTAATACAAAAGCACTACATTATCATGACATAGATACCAAGACTCTGATTTAAACTGTGTCATCCCCAATATACTCTACCAATGATATATATAAACTTGGTTAGTCATGCAGTGTTATTATTCTGTTCACTAGTTGTAAAGATGTTCATACATAACAATATAATGAACAATCCCAATTATTTCTTAGTGAGCAAATATCCATAGACATAATCCTTAGCATGTGGATGCATTCCACAGGCAGAAGGGATGTTGATCAGAACCTTAGCAAGTTCAAAAAAGGCTCCCAGAATTTTTAGAAAGGTCTTAGTGCACTTCAATTATTTTGTTGTCATCGTCATGCACAACTGATCAGGATATGATTCGTTGTGTTGTGGAAAAATCAAGGCCCAGACATTTGATCAACACATCACATGGATCTTATCATAATTTTTATGAAAACCATACTAAGAGTGTATTCCAAGTCAGAGTCTTGGTCACTGTATCGATGTATGTAGATTTGTTATTAATTTAACAACACAAATAAAATTGTTCAGAATATCTTCAAGAGGGCTAAGATTTCACTCGATCAAATATATATATGCTCCACGGGCTTCTTAAGTCATTCCATATTTCTAATGAATAGATCTGCTCACACAGTGCTTGTCACCTGTCTTGTAGGAAATCGCTGAAGAAGATATATGTATATATATGTGACAAGGGCTTCTCTGTTACACAACACTTTTACATCTTGAATTTGCACACAGTGATCTGTTAGATATCACTGTAACATATGTATCAGACTTCCATACTTCAGGTTGATTGTGTTAGGTCTGCAAGATTCAAGACTGACACTTCTTATTAAGAACAAGGCCTAAAGAAAAAAAAAAAAATTTGTTGACTTCGGTAGTTGCTTACATTTTGTCTAGAACTGAGATCATGTTGCCCTTCAAATGGATTTGCACAAGTCTTCATAGGAAGATTAGGTCTTCGTTGTAAAGGAGGAACCAAGGTTCTATTCAACTTTGTTTTCCTCTTACTGCCTGAACCTTTAGATATTCTTGTGCCACTTTAATCACAGAATAGTGCGGAGATTTTTTTGGAGTGGTGCCCTAATAGGGCCACAAGAATAAAGGTCTTAAGAACAAGATCTGAGCTATACCTTTCATTCACATGTAGTGTCTTGAAACAAGGGCAATTTTACAAAAATATTTCGCTGTTATGTGATGAAGATCACAAAATACGGTGAAAATTGGAGCTCGGTCTTGTAGAGATCAACTGCCTTATGACATCCAAATGGAGCCAGAATCACTAGATATTAGGCTTGTGCTTTGATGTCCTAATTTTAGGATAAGTTCACTATATCTAGAGATTCACACATCAAAAGAATGCTCAGATTTTTTTTGTAGAACAGAGGTTGGTATTAGCATTTTATTCTTACAGTGATACTACAATAATTCCAGCAATACTTCTTACTGATTTTTCAGAGAATAGGAATCAAGTTTCTCAATCTTCCATAGTACTGATGAATTCAGATCATAGTAAACTCTGAGTTGTCTTAACTCGAACAAGCCAAGGGATTAGGAGTTCTTGACATATAAATGATTTTATGTTACTATGATACCTCATAGTTCAGGAAAGGATCTTGAAGGGAAACATCTCCTTTAGAAGTTTTACTGCTAAATATACCTTTGAAAATATCTTGAAACCACTTAAAAGCACACCTCATAAATTATGAAACATATGTTGATGACTTCCAACTTTTGTTTGTGATGGCTGAGCTTCTCTTTGAATTTGTTACCAAGTTCACTGATTAGGGCTTGTAGAAGGCCCTAAGACAATGTCACAGATTGTCCTTTTTTGAACTCGGACTTGTCCTACCATAGAGGTCTGAAGGTGACTTCTGCTGAAATTCCTTAGGTGCTTCTTAGAGATCGCAATATCTTAAGCTTGGGCTTGTCCTCACCTGGCTCTGAAACCATGTTAATTTTGAGTTAACATGTTCTTAACTTGGGTTAGTTACATCGTTTTCCCATTAATCCATTATAAATCTCATTAATTATTTAATCATAAGTGTAAATAATGAAAGAACATAAGAAATAAAAGTTGAAGACAAGACAAGACAAGACAGAAGAACACACGAATATGGCTGAAGCCAGGGAAAAAACCCAAGATGGGGAAAACCCTTATCAATTCTTCTTATCATTAATGTCAAATGTTTAGTAGAGAGAGAGAATATAATACTTCAAAGTCAAAATTACTTGCAAAATGAGAAGTTTTAATACCACTACCCTTAGACAAGAGGATGGTTCCAAAAAGGCTGCAAATTTGATGTTTGGTGTAGGCTCCAAGGACTTGTATATTCTCTGCAATTCTGGTAGGAATGACTAGGGAATAAACACAGTCAGCAACTACCCCATTCACAACCTTAAATACCTTTACTAGATTGTGGATTACCTTCAACCAGTCCCTTCAAATGCTGGTAGCCCATAAGCCTTCTTCTAGGCTTCAAAACCCACTACACAGCCTCATGATAAAGCAGTCCTGACTATGACTTTCTTGCTATAGGTTCTCAGCCTCTAGGACAGGGTTCTTAAGCCTTGTGGCCTAGCTGTAGGTGGCCCAAACTAGTGTGGATGGCTTCAAGGAGAATGACGCATTCACAACAGTCCCAAACTTTCATCAAAATCACCCTTAATAGGTGCGGCTTCTATCTACTTGAACTTGAACCTCTGATGAAGATAACATGCCCAAGACAAATTATAAATATGCCCAAACCAATCTCATCCTCCATCTTGTGGAACTCTGCCCTTGAAGATGACTAAATTGAACCCAACCTTGCCTTCATCTCCTTCGCTCGAAATCACCTTCTTCTGTGGCTACTTCAGAGAGAAGAATGAATATCAAAGTGCCTAGGATAGGTTATTTATATCCTTCTTGGGTAGGCCGACTTGATTACTTGAGGAGGGAAATTCGAATTTTCAATTTTCAATTTTTCCTGCCTAAATAAGGTCGTGCCTTATGAAATTTCATTTAAGTGAATGAATACTTTTCCTTATCCAAATTTAGTGATCTTTAGGTCAATTTTGATCCTCTCGAAAAGAGAAATCCAATGTTGTAATCATTTTCCTCATATAGGCCTAGTTTGGCTTTGAGGAAATTCTAAGTAATTTTATCCCCATGAATGAATCTTACTAGGAGGATATCTTCCTCATCAGTTGTAGATTCAACTATCTCAAAGTATCTGCAAACATGAGCCTTAAGTTGGCTATAATCCATCCAATTAAAAAAGGGCACTCTTTCTTTTACATTTTTTGAAGCTTAAATGTTAGCTAGTCCCCAAATCTAGCCATCTGGATTCAATAACATCTCCCACTTAGTATTTGGTTGATAACCCTCTAGTGTAAGTGTATTTGCATAGCTTTTCCACCAAGTTTAGGTATGATCCCCATGCTTCAATCAACCAAATAAATGATGTAGAAATACTTACAAACATTCTGGCCAATGCACCTGCCGGAGCATTATTTCCCATTTTTGGAAATGGACTCTTGGAGCTTGTCTATTTTAAATGAGTGTCTATTCGCAAATACTCCTTACTTCTAAGAGGGCCCACCACCTACTTCATTGATATCTTATCAAATTTATATTTGCTAGACCTTTTTCCTTGAGTAGAAGAAATAGGTAGGACAAACACACACAGTGAGCTATTAGAATGTCATATGTACTTCATAAACTGATGAAACCTAGCTTGGTTAACAGAGTAAACTAATGAAACCTAGTTGGCGTCTTGTATTACCAAAAATCCTGAAACATTGATCTTTGTACAATGAACTCTACTCACAACATAAACAAAATTTCTACATGGTGTGTCGTTATTAGTAATTGGCAATTGCACGAAAACATAATCACTCAGTAATTTTTCACTTGAAAATTTTGGAGATGAACTTGGTGGTATTGTGGCAGTCTCCAAAAACACAAAGGTTCTTTGTGATATAGATAATTCTTTAAACTTTCATTTTTACAAATATTCATCACTAGATTCTCCAAATCCATCTTTGTTCCTGACTGCTACAATATTCTCTCCTCAAAAGAGCACTTTATTATCACTGATATACAATCACTAGTTTGTCATGGCCTATCCTGTGAGATCATGATTGAGATCATAAATAAAAAAAGGGACTAAAATATAGATCATAAATAATAATTGTGTCTGCACTTGGAAAATTTATTCCAACCCACACCTTGCCTTCCACCCCCCCTCTTGCATGAGTTGAAATAAGTAAAACATTTCATTATCTGGGCTACTAAAGTTCTTTATTCAATGATGCTTTTCTAATGTTGGAGTGCTCCCATCCATTCGACAATATACAAATTCTAAGAAATTCAAGAAGTCTTCCAGTATATCAAGTAGCCATGTCCACCTTGTTTCAATTGTGGAAGCACCTTTCCAATACCTGAAGCTTTCTAGACGATCCAACTAGCATCTCAAATACCTTTCTTACAAAATCACTCCTTGTCCTCGGAAATGATATGATGATTTACAACCTAGAAGGAGGAGAATTTTTGGAATGATATATTCAAGTATTCTTTGTAACAGGATCTAGTAAAACTCATTAATTAGGGTTTGTTGAACAACTGTCTCTTGAAAATAATTTTTGGCACCTTTTCAAATAGCTACGTGAAGCCTTCCATATAATGCCAAATAATAGAAGAAAGTGATGATTTTACTTGACATGAAATTCATAGAGGAAGATAATAAAGGGAAAGAAAATAATGTTGTGATTATGTTCCTCCAATGTTCAAGCATATATGAGAGTTTTGCAATAGCTACAATAGATTTGAGGCAGCATAGAACTGATTTCTAGAGGTGCACGAGGTCTCCATTTTTTTGTTGTTTTTATTTTTTTCCCCTTCTGCACCAGAAACGATCTTGATTTTTAATCTTGGTCACATTTGAAGTATTAATAAAAAGCGTATTTGCACTTCCATAGTCTCCCAGACCTTACCAGCCACTAATCAAATCCCTATAACATCCATGCAATTCATTGTCTTCTCAGCAGAGTCTTGAATACAGACAAACAAGCCCACAAAAATATGCAAGCTTGAAGCAACTTTTCATGTTCCCTTGCTGGCCCCTCCATCCAATTTTCTTGACATTGAAATTCTTGTTTTCAAACCAGTAACCCAACTTTTGGCCTCTATTAGGTAGGCCTGTTTTCGGGAAAATGTCTTTTCTTTGCTCCACTGATTTTTGATAACGAAACACTGTAGAAAAGTTGAGCTAATTTTGAAATTTGCGAAAAATCCTCAATGAAGTCCCAAACTTGGTCGAGGACTTTCCTGATCGATTCATTTTTTACAACATAAGGCTTCAACCAAGACTTGTCCAACACTTGGAGCTTGTCATGATTATCTATTTCCAGCCACCTTGAGGGTTGTTGAGGAAGGATGCATGGTTGCAACTCATCCATGTCTCTCCTTTCCATGGTTTTGGAGAGGCAAAATTCAAATGAAGAGGGTGTATTATGATTGAAACTCGAGAACATTGTCAAAGAGTTTACATGATATATTTCAAAACATCCTAAGTTAACAGCAACTAGATCTGTCTGTGAAAATGAGATGTTGGTTCCTTTTTAAAAATTCCCTTATCTAACATTAGCTTTCTCACGTTGACTACATCAACCCATAGAAGTAGCATAGATGTTCAACAACATCACATATGCTCCAGTCAAGTGTCTTGAGCGGCCGAGGAGGTCAACCATGCACACATAATGCTCCACTCTAGGGTTCATGCCAAAATTTCTACTAATTCAATCAAAATGATGCTAGCCTTCATCTACTATAGTCCTGCATGGTTGTGGCCAGATAAAATAGCAATGAAGATGATGTGGCATACCTTAATGCCTGCTTCTTGTATTTCATAAAAGAGTGTCAGGGCATCATGCCCATGCATTTGATACCCATGCTGCAGAGCCGCTAAGTCAGCACATGAATGAAAATAATTATTATGGTAACAGAGTTAGGCTTCACCTTTGAAACTTTCATTCAACTGAAGCGTTTCAAGGATTAAACACTATGAAAAAATTTAGTATATCTCACAATGACTGCACTCCATGTAATTACATTTGGGTTAATTCCTGTCATTTTGAAGTTGATAAAAGAGTCCTAGCACCTCATCACAATATCCATTCAATGCATAAAAAAAAATTATTAGATTTCATGAGATCAGATCCCTCTTTGGCATATTGACAAACACTTCATATGCATCATCCGTTTTATTTTGTTGCATTGTTTCTAATTCTACACAAGAAGTGAAAGCACTAGCAATAGTGACTCAATTGGCTTTCACTCCATCCAACTACATTTAAGAAAATATCTCGATGCACCATTTCTATGACCATTCTACTGATACTCGGATATCATCACGCATTACATAGGGTTTCGACCTTCCCATATGCATTTCATCAAGTAGCTTTCCTTCCTCTTACACAATTTCTAATTTTGAAATATCCTATAGTCATGGTGTTCCATGTAACTATGGATTACCCCGTACTGCTCCAGGGCTGCAATCTCAGTGCACACCTTGAGGATAATTGGAAAGGTGTGTCTCCACTTAGTCCTCCCTATTACATTTGGTAATACAACTTGAGGGCTTCCTGACAGTTTCCATCCCTGACACAACCTTTGATAATAACATTTCAGGTGGACACATTGCGCTTGGGAATTTTCTCAAACACATGGTGTGTGCCCTTCATACTTCCACAATAAGCATACATGTAAAAAGTGCAGCAAGATCGCTGAAAAAGAGGCAAATTAGTGATATGGGAATTTCAATCTGCATGAGCAATGGTAATCGATTCAATTTGTTGTTGGTTATTGCATTCACTACTACAATATAAAGTCAAATGCTGAAAGAGTCTGGCTATGGAAACTAGATCATTTATCACCTAAGAAACTCAACTTATTGTTTTTTTTGGTTTCCTAGACTATTTGCAGTGCCTACAAGGGTCAATACAACAATGAGTGGTATCGTTGCATTTCAAGGCTATACAAAACCCCCTGAAGACAAGGCTGAGTATAGGAATAAAATAGTTAATCACCTAGACAACTTAATTCACTAAGATGCTAAGATTTTTAATCTCCTACAAAATGCATGATGGTTTTTTGCATTAGGAAATAGTATGTTATCATTTTTTTGTTTTAAATCACCATGACAATGGTCATTAAATTTATGAGAGGGTTCAAAGTTGTGCCACTTTGTAATATCAGTTTTCAAAATGCAAGCCATATTCTTGCAGAATATGTTCCCAAAGTTTTTATAAACTACTAAAAAATTGAGGCAACATTATCAATGGGAAATAAATAATCATTTTTCAAGCCCCTTAAAGAATTTTTAAGGTCTACTCCCATTTTCCGTCGCCAGTCATTGTTTTAGTCAAGCCTAAGATCTTCATAAAATTATAAATTATCTTAGGATAAATGGGTTCTTTTAGTGGTCAGCATAATTGTAACTGCAGATCTATCACTCAAAATATATACAGATGATAGGGCATCTTCTCTACCTATGGAAGAGAAGATATGCATTAAATAGGGAAGTATTCTTTTGGTCCTATAATATGCTGGAACTTTAAGGATAGTAATAGATTTACACAAGGGGCATTCAAAGATAGGTAGTGTAGCAATTGTGCCCCAAAAGTCATATAAGTAACTTCCTCTTTTTGATTTTTTCTTTGACATGTACATTACTTTGCAGTTGGCTAACACTACCTATTCCATATTGGTGCAAGATACAAATCTTCATAGCACAAATATACATTTAGCAGTCTCAATTGATTTGTTGGAGTGTATGCATATTTCACACAGAATAGTTAACTTAGTTTATATAGATTACAATCTCAAACTTTTCTAAGACTTCTATAGAATGGAATAAATGTATTCTACTTGTATGTTTGGTACTTCCCAACACTTCATTTACACCTCCACCCAATTTTCATAACTTCCATAACCATTAGGTAGGCACTTGAAACTTTGATGTTATTTTTCTTGTCTAGTAAAAGATTTGCCAAGACTTTACAAAGTTTTATAATTTATTGAAAATTGTATAATCTATAAATTATAATATTTCAAGGTTTAATTTTTTAAAGTCTAGTTCTTTAAAGGGTGCTAACTCAATGGAAGAGCACCTACTTTACAGCAGGAGGTTGGTGGTTCGATTCCATCATGCCCTGATATTCATATGGAATGGTGACGAATGCTCTTTTTACCATCACCAATGAGCTTATGGTGACATTTTTCGAACCTCACCAATGAGCTTATGGTGACATTTTTTGACCCTCACCAAATATGAAATGGTGAGGGTCAATGACCATCGCCATATATATGCGGCAATAGTGACGGCCATGAAAGGTCCATCACAAGAAATCGTTGTTGTTCATATGAAATGGTGGAAATCACTATCCGTCATTATAATCAATATTCATGACGGACCTTGAATGTCACCACAACACATACTTTCGGCGACGCCACCTTTGGTGAAGTTAAGTTTTTTTGGTGACGAAGGCTATTGTCCATCACCATTTCTCATATAAAATGGTGATGGTCACTATATAAATCATTATTGATGATGGACCTTGAATGTCACCACAACACCTACACTTTCGGCGATGCCACCTTTGGTGACATTCAATTTTTGGTGACGAAGGCTCTTTTGACCATCACCAATGAGCTTATGGTGACACTTTTCGCCCGTCACCAATGTCCTTTTTTCTTGTAGTGAATTTTTGCAAAGTTTAAACATATCTTCGAAGAAGTAGAGCGCATATCGTAGCTCACACGTTTTAAAGATTATGAGTCTTTGAAATTCATAAGATATGCAATTTGCGATGCGCTCAAGAAAAATAAAGCAGAAAACTTAAGAAAGAAAATATTTATTTCCTAAGTTTTTTGTTTTAGAAAATTTAAAAGAATTTCCTATTTATTTCTAAAGGGTCCCTATTTATAAAAATAAATGGGGGGTTGTTGTATAGCACAACAATTGGCGATTCACTTGGGCGAACCAAATATCTCTAATAAAATTTTCGAAATTTCTAAGCTTTTTAGAAAATAAAAATAGTTGTAGGAATGAAATTTCAAATCAATAATATCTTACTAATCAATGAATTTTTTTCTTATTCACTATTCATAAGAATTCCTCTATTAAAGATATAAGTATGAAAATCTATTTCAGTCCTTCCTTAGTTTAAAAAAAATAAAGTAGGTGTCCTTTACAGATTAGCTTTATAAAAATGTCCTCTTTTATCACAGATAGAGTATCTGTTCCAATAGGCAATTTAAGCTTTTGGCAGGTGTTATCTGCAGTTAGTATGAATCCTTTGTCGAAGTGTACGAAAAGGACCACTTTAGCTACGCATAACTAATAGCCCTAACAACAAAAGTGGCTGCCAATATCTTCAGATCTGCGGTTAGTTGAACAAGAAAAGAGCTGCAAAAACCAGATCTATGCATGAAAAGACATTAAGCAGTAAAAACAAGGGTTTGCTCCATATACCAATAGACAAGACAAGAACAATTTTTGAAAGAATTTTTGTATTAATGGGGCACCTGTGAGGAAAACCAGAAGGAGTATCCAATTCCCCTCAGTGGGATGGGTTCTTGGAAGTCCTCAGCACTTCAGATCTAAGATTTATCTCTCTAGTTGATGTAGAAAACCCAATGCAAAGAGTAGAGCTCAATGGGAGCAAATGATGGAGATATGTGACCAAGTGTATAGATCCAGAGTGATCTAATAGGCAACAAAAGGTGAAGAATGGTAGGAAAAACCCTCCTATTTATAACAAAATATTGGATCATTCTAGATCTTGGTGCATGGGTTAACCAGATCTAGATCCACTTTTTTATGGAATATTTTATTATATTTGTTGGAGGGAAAAGGTATTTGACTTGGGTCAAATCCCTTAATTTGTCAAAAATAAATAAATAAATGATTTATTTATCTTTTTAAGGAAGCTGTTAGAAGATAATCAAATAAATAATGATTTATTTAATTATTTAAGGAAGTGGTTGAAAGATAATTAAATAAATAATGATTTATTTAATTATTTGTGGGTGATTTGGTCATATTTAACAAGGAATATTATCTAAATAAGATTTAAATAATTATTCCTAGAAAATAATAAGATAAATAAAGGTTTATCTAATTAATTTCTTTGTTTTTGGTTAAACATGACTAGGAATAATAATTAAATTATGGTTTAATTAATTATTCCATGAGGAAAATCAAACAAATATAGGTTTGTTTAATATTTCTTTTTGGGGTTTCCTGTTTAGACCATAAACAACCTAATAAATGTGGTTTATTAAGTTATTTTACATAGTGAAGGCAATTTTACTTAGGGTAAAATTGGTCTTACATGGTGTACTTGGGTCCATCTAATGATAATAGGTTAGATGACCAAAAAATGGTGTAACAGATTGCCCCCCAGCGTGCGAGTGTCAGGAGCAAATCGTATGATCGAAGTACGTTGTAAGAACTCAATCACTAGACAACAAAAGGGAAGTTAACGAGGGAAATGCAAGGTAGATAGTGTGTTGAAGAACTAGACCCTGAGGAGATGAGACTCGCAGGTGCAACAAGTCTCTTTTGATGAGAGGGTACCTGTGCTGAAGGTGGCGGGGGAGGCATACCTATGCCCGCCGAGACAAAGTACAAAATAATAGTGTGTCTAGTAAACAAGGGACCGAACCATAGAGTACAGCTGGCATAATCATGAGCCAGATAAAAATACAATAAGGAATCCCATATACATGTTGTGCCTGGGATAACAGCCAGGACTTGTACAATAATGTCTGAGTACATGAGATACAAATACAACCCAAATGCCCCCTGTAAATGGGGAAGGGCTCACAAAATCTGACTGATACATGCAAATCAAAGAGGCGCTACAAGTGGCTAAGGCCAACATCATAAAATATCTGGAGCTGCATCGAAGGCTGCAAGGAAGAGGTCATCCAGGCATGTGGGGGGCTACCTACAGGGCCACCTCCTCATGAGGGTTGAGACATCTCACACACACCTGGGAATCATCAAGAGCTACTACTGGATCACTGGACTGTCAAGTATACAGATCTCGATCATGCTTAAAGGAGCTGGAGAAACAATCAAGTCAAAGGGAAACGAGAGATCCCTTTGCCTGATCCGAGGTGCCGAACAAGAGTGGAAGCTGGAACCAAGGTACACCGCCCTCTAGACCTGGCTTCTGGAATGAATGAGCTGATGTCGACAGAAGGAGGTCCGCCATAGGTGAGGCAATGAGAGACCCTCGACTAAGGCACGAGAGAAAATAGTAGAGTGACGGACAGACTGACACTAATGATGATAGTGAAATGGAAAGGATTGAGTGGCGAATGGACGACTTCCCTTGTTAGAGCATAAAGGGCATGAATGACATGGCAGTGACTGACACAATATCATAAGGGATAGGGGACAGTGGGACTGAAGGTCATAATGTGCAACACAAGAGAGAGACCAAGCAATGAAGGATGGAGGGCTATAGCGGGGTGCAAAGGGACTCGGGATAGACTCCATGAATGCGATGATGACTCAACTTGGATGCTCTAAACAAGGGCGACTTGATGGTGCTGCCACCTAGGGAAGGCCCAATGGGGGACCAAAAAAACATGAGTACAATATGGGAACTCATGACGAAAATTGACACGAACAAAGACAAGTAAGGAGGCAAAGTGGTGCCCTGAGTACAAGTGTCGCAAGTGAGGAAATTCGATTTTAATGAGAGGTGAATTGACCCTTCTTGGACAAAATGTGTCCTGGTGAAGTATCAAATCATAAAACACTAATAGATACCCATTTGAGGGCTCAGTGAGAGCTTTCCAACGGTGCAGACGGTTTGTCAAATGGGGCTACAGTGTGGTCGCAGCGGTCGAAAGAAGAACCAAGAGTTCTCTTTTAATAAGGCAGTTTTCCCTCCAAATTCACTCATTTGCTATTGTTGCTGTGGTGAATGTAGAGAGGGGAGAAGGCCCTAAATCTTGCGGCGAGCGTAGCGGACAAACCGACCGTTGGAATCAAGATCCGTCAGTTGCAGGTAAGAGGCCTAACCTTACTCTTTCATTTTGATGGATTGAAAGTTCAGTTTAGGGCCCAAAATCCCAGAAACAGACCCACCTTCTTCTCTACGGCTGGGTCGCACTTTTTGGGCCAAAAAATGCAACCTGGGATGCAGGGTTCAGGGAAAAACCTGCGACCTAGTCTAGAACTGGGCAGAAAACTTTGACCTCGGAGATGAGGGGGTTTTGGTGCTGTTTTGTGGCTGAGAGTTGGGTTTTTGTGTTTGGTTATGGTATTCCCGATCTGTATGCTGACAAAGATGATGTTTTTGTGCAGTTATGGCATATTTACGGGTTAACTGGAGAGAGAGAGACCTGGGTACATTACAGACAGGGATCCAGGCGGATCAGGGTGTCCGTCGTGTGTTGGCCAGGTTTGGGGTTCTAAAGTTTTTGGAGAACCTGTTGATGAGAGCAGGAGAGCCCTTGTTGGCCCAGATTATTAGTGATTGGGATCCTGAGCATGAGGTCTTTGTAGTGCAGGAGCACAGGATCGAACTAACAGGCCAGGATGTGTATTTCCTGACGGGTCTCCCACCACTGGGGATGGTGGGAAACACACAGCCAGTATTACCGCGGGGACGGAATATCATGGAGTTTGTGGAACGACATTGTCGACCAGGTCTCCAAGTCAAGGGGACTCAGATACCGATCGGGGATCTAGAGAGGCTAGAAACCCGTGCAGTGGCTACAGCTGTGCTGCGTATCCTGGGCAACCAGGCGTTCCATCACATCACCGGGGGCAGATGATGCTTGTAGAGAGTGTGTTGAGTGGGACCTACTATGGGTGGGCCCAAATGATGTTGGTGTCGTTGAAACGACAGTTGTCGCTCTGCAAGCGGCAAGTGAACCACGACTGCTTGTATGGGACTTTATTGTGCGCCTTCTTCTTTGAGAAGATCCCGACCTTGCGGCCTCATGTACAGCTCCCAGATGGGGGCCCGAGAGAGCCCAGGATGCACCGGTGGGGGTGGCTACTGTGCAGAGGAGGAGGAGTGGTGGTCGGGCGAATGTTTCAACCTGAGTTCTTTGCCCATTTGGATCAGATGCCGTTATACATAGACGACTATCCCTATAGTGGGATGAGTTATTGTGGAGATCTGGACCTGCCACTTCCACCTGGTCGAGTATGGGGGCCCGATGGTAAGTGACAGATTGCTATTCTTGTATGGGCATGTTTAAAGTTTTTGAATAGTAGATAGGGTACTGATTCGTGTACTGTTGGTATGCAGATATAGCTCCGATAAAACCGGCCGGATATATGGGACGACCGGCAGCAGCTGGAGCTGCAGGTCTGAGTGGGTTGAGAGCAGTGCAGAATGAGGATGTAGCCACCCTTCTGGAGGACATCCGCCGTAGATGCGAAAGGTTGCTGACCAGAGTATCAAAGTGCGGGTGGCAGGACTTAGACGACCAGTACATAGAGCCATGTATTGGTCTACCCTCGGAATGGCGAGGGGTCATGCGGCGCATGGCAATGACTGGTCAGGGGATACGTGATCTACAGGCTGCAGGGGCAGAGCCATTGGCTCGGGATCCGCCAGATAGTGATTAGGTGTGGGGCATGTGGTGCCCCCTAGTGTGTACGTAGGGGCAGGTGGTGCCCCCAGTTTTGAGTTTTTTGTAACATGCTATGGGCATGTCATATGTATCAGAGTAGATGGACTCTAAACACATGTTTTTTGCGACACATATTATGGATATGCATCGTTGTTAATGATTATAAATGTTATTGTCTTGCATGAAATGCGTGTGATAAATGCCAATCTAGAACATGGTTTGCAATACTATCTACATAATGATTCTGTTCTCGAGGTACATGGTTGAAAGTTATGGTTTCAAATGCACGTATCAAGAGTTTCACTTGTAAATAGCGTCTAAACAGCACAGGGTTATGCACACGATAAACACCATTTATTTGCATGACAAGAAGTAGGGAATCCAAATGAACGTGCAGATGGAGGATGCGATGGAAGAGGGCATCGACTAAGAGACCACGCACTGCATCATATTCGGCCTGATTGTTGGTGGCAGAACCAATGCATACCCCGTTGGAGAGAACAAGCGCATGCAAGGGGGTGAAGATGGCCCAACCTGCCGAGGCTAGATTCCGGGAATAACGACTTGCACCATCGGCATAACCGATAAAGGGTGAGGACGGAGGGTCCTACGGAATGGTGTGACAAGACAACAAATGAGGGGAGGGGAGACAATGACGGCAGCGTGAGTGGGCAGAATACATCGAGCGGCAACTGCCGGAGGGAGTGCAATGAGCTGGATGACTATGACTCATATACAAACTAGAGGGTGGTATATGAGGGCTATCGGAAGTATGGCAAGGACTCGGGCTACGGAGGTCAACAGAGATACGGGTGGAGTGATCTCGAGTATGGGTAGAGAAAAGGTGGTCAGGCGAAACGACAGGGGAGGATGCAGGGGGGCTGGGCTCCGAATGTCTCGCAGAGGAGGATAGGTAAAGAATGGTTGTGGTAGACTCCGACATCTGAACGTCAGGGGGAGGAATGTCGATGGGGGCGGGGGGATCCTCAGGCTAGCCCAAAGCATACTACGTGAGTATGGGAGAGGTGGATTGATTCTGTTCAACCTCATACTCTCGGACTACCTCTAAAGAGGCGTGGTAATGCGTCAGGTGAGGAAAATGGTGGGAGTAATGGCCATGAACACCGCACAAAGCACAGGGTTTGTTGGTGCGGAGAGTCTTGGGGTTATTGGTTATGGACGAAGAAGGAATGGAGGCATTAGGGACCGTAGCTTCAGGGAACGCGACTTTAACCATGGGCTGAATACGGGGCAACTCGGGACAAGCATGGGTGGCATGACCGACGACATCACATAAGGCACAAGGTTTTGAGGGCGGAGGAGGGGTCGGGTCAGTCGTGGTGGTCTTGTCTTTGGGTGCCCCCTTGTGAGCTTTTCCTTTCTTCCCGGGAGCCGTCACGACAGGAGAAGGGTCCTGTAGAGGTGCTGGGGGCACAGAGGAAACAGAGGAAGTGAGGGGGACCGGTTGAACCGGTGTCAAAGCCATGTATGGTTTGGGGTGACCAGGAGGGGTAGCTTCTGGAGGATCAAGGTACCAGACTGGTATGCCCAAGGTCAGGTTAGGGAGAGAGAGGGTGGCCATGACGGGGACAGAATATACTCCGGGAGGGGGAGCCAGGAAAGGTATCTGCCCAGCAGGGTAATGACCAGAAGGGACGGCTCCGAGATGGTTAAGGCCTGGGGGAACCGATCTGGGAGGATAAAGGGGTTCAGGGATACCAGCCGTAGGGGGAGGGCCAGAAGGAGGAGGTCCAGCTGGCTGAGATGAATGGCTAGGAGCGGGTTGCGGAGGGCGAGGGGGAGGTTTCTGACTAGCCGAGGCAGGCCGCTTACGGGGAGCCTGAGACGATTGCATCATGCAAACATTCGATAAGCTGGGATCAGTGATGGGAGGAGGAGGGAGATTAGGAAAAGTTCCAAGCAGGGAGGAATATTTGTAAACGCCGGGGGAGACACTGGTCAAGGAATCGACGGTTTGCTTGTTGGCTACAGAAGAGATGGTCGTCTCAGGTGAGGTCTGAGATTTTGGCTCATGATATGTCAACTGGTCAATGGTGACGATCTTTCCATTATGGGGGAAAGACATCTTGCAGAAAACCGCGGATGGGACAACGGACATAGCATAGGTGTAGCTTCGCCCCAATAGAATGTTGTAGTCTAGCGGGGCGTCGATGACTTCGACGTCAACGCAAACAGTCTTACCGGCGAGGGTGATAGGACAATTTCGAAACAGGCCAATGGGCTGGGAGGCATGACCGTCCCACGCTCGAAGGGTGATCGTGGAAGGGGCCAGCTCGGGGGATCCGAGTTGCTTCCAAACCGAAGCGGACATCACACAGGTGGATGCCCCCTCATCAATTATACACCGGGATACAGTGGCATTCCGGATTTTGACTGGGATTTGGAAAGCAACGGAAGGAGGAAGAGGGGGGTGGTCCGATTGAGTGGCGTCGAAAACAATCATTTGGTCGTCAGCAGGATCTACAGCGCCCACGGCAGATAGTAGAGCCTTCTTTTGGGAAGGGCACGACTGGAGGAGTTCCAGTGTGGAAATGGCAGCAGGAGATTGCGCCAAATCATCTACTATACTATACGAATGAGCAACTCGACCAGAAGTAGCGTTTCGACGTAGGGGTCCCTTAGGAATCTTGGTATGAACCTAAACTTTGGGTTGAGGGATATGTAAGGGGCCACTGGATGTCGAAAGAGGCTCTGTAGAACCTGAAGAAGGAGGCTCGGGGGCAGACTGAGCAGGAGGCTTGGGGTACTGGCGAGACCGAGTTTGAAGGTGAAGATCGACGGTTGAGTTAGGATCAGAGTGAATCATAAGGATTTGGTAATCAGAGGAACTAGAAAGGGAAGGGGGAGTGGTGACCTGGCTGTCAGGTGGTTGGGTAGCCACGAATCCTTGCTGAGGGAAAGGATCAGTAAACACAGCTGGTTGGGTAGTGGCCACATTAGGAGGAGCATGAGGGGAGGCGTGTTGTCCGCGCAATGTGGCTTGAGACTCCCACATCTACCGCATCTGGGGTAAGAGGGGACAATCGTGGGTGTAATGACCATAAACACCACAACACGAACAAGGCTTATTTGTGCGAAGCGGCCTGTCCGGCTTGGGCTGAGTGCCCTGTTGCTGGTTGGCAGTGTTAGGGTCCACACCAGGATTGGGTCCACGGGTACCAGGGGCAGATTGGTTTTGATTGCCTCTCCGCCTTCTTTGAGAAGAAGGGGGATTAGTCACGCTCTGCTGTGCAAATAATTTCCCTGGAGGGGGTCGTAAATGCTATTGCGGGTTTTGAAGAGGCAAGGGAGATGGAAGCGCGTATGCTGGAGGAGCTGGCGCACCAGGTTGCGGATAAGGGTAATGGTGGGGTTGGGCAACATTGAGGTAAGCAGGAGGTTGGGCAAAAGGAGGAGGCATGCTGTATCCTGGATACATGCTACCGGGAGGGGGGAGAGTGCTAGAGGTGCTGGCCCCTCCCTGAGGGAGACCATAGCCCATAGAAGGTTGAGCATACGGATGGGAAAGGGCTCCAATGATACCGTCAGTGGAATGAGATGCCCCCGACGCGTTAGCGCCGCCGGGCTTGGGGAGGTCAGGAAGAACGGTATAAACATAACTAGATTGAGCGTAGATCAGGTCATATTTCAAGGCTATTTGGAGGGTGGCTTCTTCAGTTTGAGGAAAGTGAGAGGCAACATCTTTGCCGATAGGAGCTAAGAGGGTGCGAAGGAACCAGTCCATGTAAACCCAATCTTCGAAGGGGGGGGGATCGACATAAGCTCCATCTTCGTCGTCATTCCTGAACATGGGCGGAAAGGCGGGTCGAAGAGGTTTGCTTGAATGAAGTCAAGAGCTCCGTGCCAGTATCGTATCGGAGAGGGAGCTGGAAATAAGATAAAAAGGCTTGGGCAAGGATTGCAAAGGTGGTATGGGAAGAGGTGGCTTGGTCAACATACCATTTAGAAGCTTCACCGGTAAGCGTGTGTTGGAACAAACGAAGTAGGATGGAGTCATCGGTAATGGAATTGGAGGAACACCACATGTGGAAATATCAGACATGATTGGTTGGATCTTCTCCAGCAAGGCCTTCGAACTTAGGGATGTCGGAGGGGAGCTTGGTTGGCATAGCAGGCCAACCAACATCGTGGCGGATAGGTTCATTAATCAACTGATTGAAATCAGGGAGGCTGAGGCCTGCAATGTACGGCAGCAAGGGTATGGCTGAGGTAGTTCCTGTGGCAGTTCCACTAGTAGTGACTCCGGCATTAGGGCCTGGAGCACCGCTAACGTTAGGCCCTGGACCAGACATGGTGAAGGTGACAGGGGGAGAACCAGGAGGGGAAGGAGAACCCAATGAATCAGAAGAGGAGTCGTAGTGTGGACTCGGAGGGGGACTGGCTCGACGACAGTGGGACGGAGCAGGTCGATTGACCGAAAACTGAGGATGAAGGCCAAGAAGTCTCCGGGAAAGGCGCCTTGGGGGCGCAATGATGACGGGAAGAAGGAAACCGACAAGGGAAAAAAGGGACAGAATCAAGTGAGGTCAAGGGTAGAAAAGGTGCAGTGACAATTGATTTTAGAGTCTTTGCCAAGCGGTGTTAACCAGGCGCTTCTTCACTTAGGGTCAGTGTGTGGCGTGCGTTAATTTTAATTTTTAAACCCTTTCCATTTTGAGAGCAAGAAAAAAGTGTGATGTGTAACTGAAAATAAATCTGCAGAGAACAGTATATAATGCTGAAATAACAGAAAATTAACAGCTACTTGTGCATCTATCTAACCCAAGAAGGCGGGTCTCTCAAAACTAATCTAAAAAAGGGGAAAAATCTAGGCAAAACACACAAAAAAGAGGCCAATAGATCTAAGGTCAAAAGGGACAGGGATCTAAAGGATAAAGCTGCTGAGAAGAGGTGCAGATCACAGCCAAGAGATAGAGGCAAGGTGGCTGGAAAAAGGGAGGAAATCAGCAAAAAGCGGAAAGGACAGGGAGGAGGTCCTAAAGGGAGGTCCAAACAAAATGACAAGAGGTGATTTGAAAGGAAGAAAGGCTGATTTAAAGGGATCTGAAGAGGAGGTTTCAGATCTGAAAAAGGGAAGGCTGAAACTCTGAAAAACAGACGGCTGAAACAGCTAAAACTCTTCCACAAAAGGTGGAGGGTACTAAAGCCCTAGGGGGCTAGGTTCCCACTTAGATGAGTAAAAACAGATTAGAACGAGGTCAAACCGGGCTGAGACAGAGGCTGGAAAACCCTGATAGAAGCTTCAGCAAAACCCAGAAAAATTGCAGAAAAATCACTGAAAAACTGGCAGGTCGCAGGTTCTGTCCTGTTTTCAGTGCAGGTCGCAGAAAAAAGGCTGAAAAGTGTGACCTGGAGGTCCAGGTCGCAGGTTATGGGCCAAAAAGTGCGACCCCCCATTCTAGTTGTCTCGGCGGCAAATTTTCAGAAAAGTTGCCGTCTCAGTTGCGGCTGGTGTCACTTACCTGCGCAATAGGGCCAGAAACACACGAAAGTTAGAAATTTTAATGTTTTAGGGTTTTATGTGAGAAAAACAACATAAAAATAGGGAAAATATTCAGCTGAAAAGAAACCCTAGGGTCTGAAGTAGCTGGATATGCAGGAATATGAAAAACGACAGCGTTCGTAATTTAAAACCCGTGTGGAGTCGCCATTTGTTAGTATGAATCCTTTGTCGAAGTGTACGAAAAAGGACCACTTTAGCTACGCATAACTAATAGCCCTAACAACAAAAGTGGCTGCCAATATCTTCAGATCTACGGTTAGTTAAACAAGAAAAGAGCTGCAAACAACCAGATCTATGCATGAAAAGATATTAAGCAGTAAAAACAAGGGTTTGCTCCATATACCAATAGACAAGACAAGAACAATTTTTTGAAAGAATTTTTGTATTAATTGGGCACCTGGGAGGAAAACAAGAAGGCGTATCCAATTCTCCTCAGTGGGATGGGTTCTTGGAAGTCCTCGGCACTTCAGATCTAAGATTTCTCTCTCTTGTTGGTGTAGAAAACCCAATGCAAAGAATAGAGCTCAATGGGAGCTCACACAGCAAATGATGGAAAAATGGGACCAAGTGTATAGATCCAGAGTGATCTAATAGGTAACAAAAGGTGAAGAATGGTAGGAAAAACCATCCTATTTATAACAAAATATTGGGTCATTCTAGATCTTGGTGCATGGGTTAACCAGATCTAGATCCACTTTTTATGGAATATTTTATTATATTTGTTGGAGGGAAAAGGTATTTGACTTGGGTCAAATCCCTTGATTTGTCAAAGATAAATAAATAAATGATTTATTTGTATTTTTAAGGAAGCGGTTAGAAGATAATCAAATAAATAATGATTTATTTAATTATTTGTGGGTGATTTGGTCATATTTAACAAGGAATATTATCTAAATAAGATTAAATAATTATTCCTAGAAAATAATAAGATAAATAAAGGTTTATCTAATTAATTTCTTTGTTTTTGGGTTAAATATGACTAGGAATAATAATTAAATTGTGGTTTAATTAATTATTCCATGAGGAAAATTAAACAAAATGGGTTTGTTTAATATTTCCTTTTGGGGTTTCCTGTTTTGACCATAAACAACCTAATAAATGTGATTTATTAAGTTATTTTACAAAGTGAGAGCAATTTTACTTAGGGTAAAATTGGTCTTACATGGTGTACTTGGGTCCATCTAATGATAATAGTTTAGATGACCAAAAAATGGTGTAACAGCAGCCTTCGATGCAGCTCCATATATTTGATGATGTCGGCCTTAGCCGCTTGCAGCACCTCTTTGATTTGCATGTATCAGTCAGATTTTGTGAGCCCTTCCCCGCTTGTAGGGGGAATTTGGGCTGTATTTGTATCTCATGTACTCAGATATTATTGTATAAGTCCTGGCTGTTATCCCAGGCACAGCATGTATGTGGGATCCCTCATTGTATTTTTATCTGGCTCATGTTTATGCCAGCTGTACTTTATGGTTCGATCCCTTGTTTACTGGACACACTATTCTTTTGTACTTTGTCTCGACGGGCATAGGTATGCCTCCCCCGCCGCCTTTAGCACAGGTACCTTCTCATAAAAAGAGACTTGTTGCACCTGTA
This sequence comes from Pinus albicaulis, assembly GCA_034641835.2. Lineage (NCBI taxonomy): Eukaryota > Viridiplantae > Streptophyta > Pinopsida > Pinales > Pinaceae > Pinus > Pinus albicaulis. The sequence goes on from CM076584.1 coordinate 1,185,128,400, forward strand.
AGTCTCGTCTCCTCAGGGTCTAGTTCTTCAGCACATTAGTCTACCTCCCATTTCTCTCTCTGACTTCCCTTTTGATGTCTGGTGATTGAGTTCTTACAACGTACTTCGGTCATACGATTTGCTCCTAACACTCGCACGTTGGGGGGCAATCTGTTACACCATTTTTTGGTCATCTAACCTACTATCATTATATGGACCCAAGTACACCATGTAAGACCAATTTTACCCTAAGTAAAATTGCTTTCACTATGTGAAATAACTTAATAAAACACATTTATTAGGTTGTTTATGGTCTAAACGGGAAACCCCAAAAGGAAATATTAAACAAACCTATATTTGTTTGATTTTCCTGGTCATGTTTAACCCAAAACAAAGAAATTAATTAGATAAATCTTTATTTATCCTATTATTTTCTAGGAATAATTATTTAAATATTATTTAAATAATATTCCTTGTTAAATATGACTAAATCACCCATAAATAATTAAATAAATCATTATTTATTTGATTATCCTTCAACCACTTCCTTAAAATGATAAATAAATAATTTATTTATTTATTATTCACAAATAAAGGGATTTGACCCAAGTCAAATACCTTTTCCTCCAACAAATATAATAAAATAGTCCATAAATGGTGGATTTAGATTTGGTTAATGTTATTTTAATCATGCACCAAGATCTAGAATGACCCAATATTTTGTTATAAATAGGAGGGTTTTTCCTATCATTCTTCACCTTTTGTTGCCTATTAGATCACTCTGGATCTATACACTTGGTCACATTCTTCATTATTTGTTGTGTGAGATCCCTTTGAGTTCTATCTTTGTCTGGGTTTTCTACACCAACAAGAGAGAGAGATTCTAGATCTGAAGTGCTGAGGACTTCCAAGAACCCATCCCATTGAGGAGAATTGGATACACCTTCTTTTTTTCCTCCCAGGTGCCCTTAATACAAAAATTCTTTCAAAAAACATTGTTCTTGTCTTGTCTATTGGATGTATGGAGCAAACTCTTGATTTTACTGCTTAATGTCTTTCTATGCATAGATCTAGTTTTTTGCAGCACTTGTCTTGATCAACTAACTACAGATCTGAAGATATTGGCAGCCATATTTGATGTTAGGGCTATAAGTTATGCGTAGCTAAAGTGGTATTTTTTCGTACGCTTCGACAAAAGATTCATACTAACAGTTATTACTCAAAAGGGTAAATGGATATGAAACCAATGGTGTTATGACCCACCCCAAAACTGAATTTAATCGAATATGATAATTTAATATTTTCAATTCGGTGAATCCTAACTAAAGTAAGGAGAGAGTTTCCATTCACTTCTAACAATGCAAAAAAATGATCACTAAGAGAAAATATAACAAATTCTCTAATGCACTAATTTTATCAAGAAAAACTAATGCAAATCAATCCCAAAAAAAAATTTTATTTTTGTGTTTTTAAAACAAGCGTAAAAACATCTAAAATTATATCAAAGAAAACTGATCTAAATCTACAATTGATTTTTCAAAATGTAAACTATGCAGTTGTAATCTATGCACAATTCACTTGAAAAGTATGCAAATGCATATTTTTCATTCATATTCTGAAAACGAGAATTCTAACTATGAAAATGTGATCTATGTAAGAGAATTCTCAAACACAAGATGATTCTAATATAATCTAAGAACCAATCAAGTGTAAGTCAAGAAAATCGGGTGAGAGTTCCAAAGATCAAAAAACACTCAAAGGCGATTAACACTCATACACTCATAAGCAAAAAGATGCAAAATTGTGAAAAGACTGAGACAAACCTCCAAGTAATGAACAAAGGAAATCAAATTAAGAATTTCTCAAAAAAGAGACTCAAAACACCCAATTAACTTAATGGAGATTGATGAGATGAAGAATTGCTGAAAGAAATTCAGAAACAAGAGATTTTTGATAGAGAAATACAAATCTGGGTAGATGCTAAGAATCCTAAATTAAATATAAACTAAGCTGGAAAAAAGAAATCTAAAGTTTTCAAAAAATTTAACAGGGTCCGCAGGCTTCCAGAAGTAACAGGTGTGGTCCCGCACTGTTTACTTAAGGAAAGTGCGAAACTGCCTGCACTGTGCAAAAGAGAAAAGTGTGGTCCCTAGAAAAGTTCAAGAAAAACTTAAAAGATTTTAAAATTTTCAAGAACAGAGAAAACCTAAGCTACCCAGGCAGATATCCATCAATCAAAAACCAGGAAAAACTTTTCCTCAAATCAAAATAAAAGAGAACCAAAAACAACAAGTTCTTTCCCCAATGGAGTCTCCAATCTTTTGGTGGATAAATCCATCTTGCGGACAAGACCGATCTCCCTAGTACTAAAAGTATCTAGCAACAAACAGCCAAATAGACTAATCTTTCTCTAAGCATATATGATCTATGAAAATCTCTATAGAGGTGTTAAGGACTTACCGTTTGTCCAGTGCTTGTTTGAAGTCGTTATTATCCCTCGTGCGCTTGAAGGAGTTTTCCTCGTAAACGTACAGTCACAAACAAGCAAAATATTACATAGCACCTGTATAGAAATCATAATAAACCATGCTTATCATATTGATCAAGGAATCTATGAAATAAACCATTGATTGAAAGCTTATTGAGAAAAATGAGTATATTTGCATTAATTTCAAAAGAAGAAAACCCTTACAACCTGAGCCTTGATGTTGCACAGGACTTTCCGGGGTCCGAAGGAGGAATCTCCTTTACTTTGATAAGCTCTACACTCCTCCAACCAAAATGAATAGAGGTATGTAATCTCTCCTCACAAAAGTCTTAGTCAACTGATTCTAAATCTCAACAGCACTTAACCTAAAATCTTCTTAAGCTTGACCTCAATTCTCAATCTCCAAAAACTTAACCCTTTGAGGCTACCTAATGCCTCTTTTTATAGTGGAAAAGAGGAGGTTTTCTATTCCAAATATGAAGGGATATAATCCTCCTTCAAAGGGATAAGATCTTCACATCAAGGAGTTAGCTCCATAAGGTAAGGGATTCATGCACCTCACAAGAGCGGTTCTGCCACCACAAGATCCATTCTAGAAGCTTCCAGAATTCACTTTAATTGAGATTTTTGGAATTTACTTGCACCTTTTTTATCTTACAGGGGTCCGCACCTTTAACACAGATAAAGTGCGTTCAGGTATGCAAGAGAGATGAACATTAGGTGCGGGACCGCAGGCAAGATAGAGAGAAAGTGCGACACCAAAATTTAGGAGATTTTCAGGAAATTTTATCTGATTTTCAAGGCTTGACACAAGGAACTGATGTGTTAGACTTGAAAAGGAGGAAGAATGAGCGATAATGAGCTCATACAGTTAGCAGAATGTCAAGGTGAATGTTATAGCATCATTTTTCACCCTCATGTGATTCATGATTGTCTCTATGGCCTTGGGCACCCATTCCCACAGACTTGAACAAAGTTCATAAAAAACAGTGTTAAAAATCCCATACGCGGGTATGCCCAGACTTTTTTGCGTGTATACGCGAGTCCATACACACTTTTCCGCGTATGCCATTAAAATCATTAAAAAATATATAAAAATTCCCTATTTTCGAGCTGGGTTTATGGTTACTCCAGTAGTTCAACCACCCCAGCACGTGGCCAACTGTTTCCAACTGATTGAAACTACCTTGAGGGAGTATAAAAGCCCCTCATGTGCATGGCCTAAGGGAGAGAGAAATTTTATAGACATTATACTCTTTCGGAGCCCCAATTCAAGTCTGATTTCCCGTGCCTCCTGCACTTTCCTAGATTTTTACAGGAAACCCTTGTTTCTTGGAGATGTTCATCAGTTTATATGTCATCTTGAGTGCACAAGTCTTGAAAGTATCTTAGCGAGGAAAGGGTGGGACGGATCTGGACGACGGTCTGTTCAAAAGATCGTGGAAGGATTCAGGTGATCTCTCCACTTTTTACTACTGTACATGTTGTTCGCAATGAAGAAGAACCATCTTTTTCCCGAATTCATGTGTTAATATCTGCTTGCTTATGTGAAAAGATTATTATTTAAGCATTTATTATTGTTTATATGATGTTTCACATGGATTTCACTGACATTTAGGGTAAATATATGCTGTACAACTAGATTTTTGTGCACGTTTCTTCTTGTTTTTCAGGGTTAAGGAGGAAGAAGGGTTGCTGGGGGTTTGGACCCCGTGGGATCTACATCAAACGTAGGATTACAGGTGAGTTCTAATATCGATATTATCTAGTTTTTAGCATACAAGTGTGGTTGTGTGAGTCCTTCTTGAATAGAATGCCCTGATCTGTGGAGGTTTTGACCCAACAAACCTCTAGGGAGTTATTTCCTGAAATAAAGAGACAGGATCTAGATCAATATGTGATTGAACAATGTCGGGTCCAGGAGGTATGGTCTTAGCGATTGAATGGATCATGACCACAGGTAGCTGTGAAGAATCCATTTCGACAACAGTAAATGAATCAGGATGTGTGGAAACAATTTGAGCTAACTCTCGTTTAAATGATGATTTTTTGCCAGAGGTACAAATTGTACTTGATTTGGCAGATCGTGATCGCCTTCGCCTAGTAGAAGTAACTTCTAGCGGTAAAGGTGGTTTTAAAGCTAATCTACGAGAACGACGGGGGGTAGGATTGTGTTCTTCCATGATTACTGATTTATTTTATCTAAAAATAAATAAACAAAAATAGGGTAATGCTAGGAAAAAGGGTTTACCAAGAAACTGTGAACTGTAGAATACCTCCTGGAAAACCAAGAAGTACAGGTAGGTAATCTCCTTGAATGTTGTGTTTGGTGTATCACAATTTCAGGGCAGCCGACTCGCTTCACTATCGATGGATAGCACCCAAAATTTTTCCTCCCAAATATACCCGAAGGTACGTGGAGGCCCAAGTCCATATTAGCACTGTCTGATGCAAAATTGCATAGTGAGAGCACCCCTTTATACTTATCGTACTGTAACACCACCCGATATACCCGAGAGTATGTGGACAAGCTACGATATACTTACGTACGTGGAGTGAGGTATCACACTCAGAATGTATCGCATACAAGTTAACGACAGTTTCTATGTTATATGATGCCAGAACACGTCTCTGGCCTAGAGCTTCTAAATGTTATCGTTAATGTTCCATTGCGTTGTTAAGTAAATTGAGATTTATTTTATGTTTATCTTGCTTAACAATTTTCCTTTCAGGTTCACCATGATGATGTATATGAAATTCCTAAATTGCAAGCTAAGAATGATAAACAAACTTTCACTTTTAGGTTTTTCAATGAAGAACCTAGCTACTAAGGTAAGAGAACGCTAGTTTTTTTTTTTTTAAAGAGAGAAAATAATTTGTGAGCAAACAAATCAATGAACAAAAAACAAAATCAATGAATCACAAACTAAATGCAGATTTCCTTATGTTCCTTTTGCAAAAAACAAACAATCCTACATGAAAATGCAAGTTTTTATTTTCAGGTTCCTTAATGTTATGAATGCAGAAAAGAAACTAGGTGCACTAGATCAATAATCGAAATTCTTTTCACTTTCGAGAAATGAAGAATACAAACAACAATTTCTCTTTTGAAGGAAAAACGAGGATTTCAACAACAATTTCTCCTATCACGGAAATGAAGATTTTACGAAAATTTCCTATTTTGAAAGTGAATGATTCTTAATGCGGCCATAAAAAATACTTTGAAATCAACTTGTCAATGATAAAGAAAAAATTTTCTAAACAAAAATTGGACAAATTTTCAGCCAAAGGAGGAAGAAGTATATAGAGTCACTGGTCAATTGAGCATCAAAATTTTCGGAAGACAACAACAAACATAACTGAAGAAAATTGCAAAGTCAATTTTAAGAGAATTTGGTCCCTTTCAGGAGCCAACACAGTCTCCAAAGGGAGACATTTCTCTGCAACGCAGGCTTGGAAGGGAGACAGTGCTCTGCAAAGCACTGTGCCCTGACTAAGGGTGCGTTGGGCGCAGTAAACAAAGAAAAAGCTACTGTTTGGCTCACTGTATTTGCAAATTAAGCTCTGAAAAAGTATAACCTTTATGTGTAACAGATATTGGGTGGATTTAGAAAGAAAATCAGAGACCAAAACACCTAGAACTAAGAGAAATTCTCCCTAGTGGAGTCGCCAGTTTGTTGGGCTAGAATTGTAATCTACAGATAAATTGTGCTTCCCTAGATAGGTGTTAGTCTATAAAAATAGGTGAGAGACTATACTACCATTTCTCCTAACTCAGAATAGATACATAGAGAGGATTAGAGGCTTACTTGTTTCAGTCGCTTCCACTACAACTTCAAAGTCAAGCGGTTTGTGAGTTTAATGCTTCCTGCAAGAAAGAACACTGAAATAGCAGATGCAATAATATAGATATTTATTCAAGCTAGTTAGCTAAATCAGTTAAGCGTAAGTTACATTCATCAACCATGATCTTACAATATGGAAAATCAAAGTTAACATAGATGCATGTAGGGAAAAACAAGAAGTACTCTTTATTGATGATAGAAGGAGAGGTTACAACCTAATGATTGATTTGGAGTGACCTTCCAACATAGTTCCCAAGTCTCATCACAGCATAAATCTCTCCAACAGGAGCTCCACAAATCAAACTCTCAATTGAAAATTCTCCATCATTTCTCTACTCAAATTATTCCTTCTCAAACACTTAGATCTGTGTTCAATTTATAGATGAACTACAGGTTGTTTTTCAATCAATAGTTTTCCAAAAATAGGAAATACATGTTTCCATTCATGTAGATGTAAATGGACACTTGGATCTGAAGCTTGACACATGTGAACTCTTATAGAAGGCACTGGCCAAGTGGAGATTCTGGAACAATGAGAATTTCACTGCCAATGTGACCAATGCACCTTTGAATGTCGGGTAGTGCTTTGCAGAGCAGCCTTGCATGGGGATACTTGCATATGCAACACACTTAGGCCCCTTATAGCCTACGTTGGTGAGCTTTCATATGCTAAATAATAAGCTTCAAACCATGGAAACCTTTGCTTGATGAAAGTATTCTTTGATTTGTCTTGTTTTCTGTCTTAGAGAATATAGCAACTGAGATGATAGGGAATGAAAGACCCTTGATTGTAGGTCCTGGAGATGATGCCCAGTTAACCAGGTCATTGGGAATGGTGCCCAAATTGACCTATAGCAATGATAATGCTTGAATTAGGAAAGGATTTGAAGTTTTGATGTCTTTTCATGACTCAATGATGACTCATACTTAATTAAACTGATCATGATGACTGTAAACCTGGGCATGTACCTTGGATTTATCCCCCCATGAATTGAATGGCATCAAACCTACTCATTCCCAATGATTTCCTGGCACCTAACAGCTTGACTGACAAGACAGATAGAAAATTGTGCTTTTGTAGCATTTTTAATGTTAATCTGACTATTTTCGCTACGAGACTATCAGCAGTTTCATAGCGAAAAGTGACTTTTTACAGTGTATTTCGCTACGAAACTATGGTTTCTTGACTAATTTGACACTTTCGGTACAAAAAACCTTGGAAATTGAAATAATTCAAAAAATGATGAATGATGTGACATGAGGGAGTTTTAAATGAGTAGGTTTAGACCTTAGGGTAACAAAAAACCTTGGAAATTGAAATAAGTCAGAAAATTATGAATGATGTGGGTTGAGGGAGTTTAAAATGAGTGGGTTTAGACCTTAGGGTAACCTAAAACAAGAAAAATTTAATATTTACCTTGACCAAGCATAAAAATGAATCCTACAACCTAATTTTTTGACACATGAATCTCTCTAACCTTGTCAAAATGATGCTTCATTTCTTTTGGGTGATAACAGTGGCTCCACTTGGGATGGTGTGCCCTAGTGGTACATCAAAGAACCAGTAGTTCCGGTGTTGCTATCCATATTCTTGGAAAAAACAAAAAAAATTGAAACTACCAAGCTTTCTCCTCAAACTCTAATGGCCTTCACCTTGGGCTCAAGCTTGAAAATTCAGCTTGTCATTATTAGTAGAAAAACACATAAAATGGAATATACAATGGTATGAATGATCAGCAGATTTTAAGAAGATTAGTGCTTCAAAAACCTGCCATTGACAGGCCCTCCAGCACATGGTTTTCCATCCATTTCCTACAAAATGTAAGTGTTGTTCCCATGGAATGCAACTACTTTGAAAGGACCCTTCAAAATGTTCTCAAACTTACCATGTTTTCCCTTCTCTTCAATCATGGCCTCCAATTTCAAAACCACATCTTGGATTTGAAAATTATCTTCCTTGACCTTCTTGTCAAATGTCTTCTTGATTCTGTTTTGAGATTGTTGATTACTATTATAAACTTGCTCCCTCTTCTCTTGTAAAGCTATCAGCTGATTGATTCGTCTCTAAATTGAATTTGACTCCTCCTCCAATCCTTGCAGTAGCTTCATTACAAGCATCCATAAAGATGTAGGAAAAATAGCCTCAGCCCCATATACCAGCTCATAAGGTGAAGTTCCAATTGACCTCTTTGTGCACACTCTATCAGCCCACATAGCATACTTCAGCTTTAAATGCCATGAATTCTTATTTTCCTGCAACACCTTCTTTATAATCCTCACAATGCTCTTGTTAGAATATTCAGCAAGACCATTCCCTTATGGATAATATGCAGTAGAATGCCCAAGAAAAATATGATATTGATGACAAAAATTAATCAACTTCTTAGACTTAAATGCCTGAGCATTATCAATGATGATCTTCATAGGGCAGCCAAATCTAGAAAAAATATTGTTTTCCAAAATGAAATGATAACAGAATCATTTTCTTGCCTAGTTGGCATTGCTTCAATCCATTTTGTGAAATATTCAGTTGTTTTCAGAATCCAGTGATGTTGACCTGATGATGATGGATGGTTCTCACCAATAAAATCTAGCCCCCACCATTGAAATGGTGCCTCAACATAGATAGGCATCAAAGGTAAAGGTACAAGCTTCTTCTTACCATCAAAAATCTGGCATTCATCGCAAGCAGCAATCTTTTTGTAAACATCTTTAAACATTGTAGGAAAATAGTACCCTACTCAAATAATAGTGTTTACTGTAGCATTCTAATAATGATGACCTCCACGATCTCCTTTGTGGAACTCCTCAATCACTTTATCGGCATCCTCTTCCAGCAAAAAATTCAACAAAATACCACTGGTATCCTTCCAATAAATTTTTTTGTCAATGATGTAATACCTCAAGGATTTTAGCTTCACAATATTTCCTTGGACTTTGTCAGCTCATTAGGTGCTCTATGATAATGTAGGACAAAAATTATATCCTTATACCACTCTGAAATGATATAATTTTCTTCAATGGGGATCAATTCTTCCTCTTCATCTGAAATTTCTGATATTTCTACAATTAAATTCATGTCAAGACAATCAAAGTTTGACTATGCCATCAGATTTGCTAGACCTTGTCCTTTGACCAATTTTGTTGGCTTGATTTCTATGTCATATTCTAGCAAGTTTGAAATCCATTTCCCCCTCTTACCATCAAGGTCAGCTTGAGTTAATATGTCTTTCACAACAGCATTAGGAACAAAAGCTATAATAGGAGAATGCAGAATGTAAATTCTGAAATCTTTGATGGTCGTAACCAAGGCATAAGCTTGCTTCCCTAAGATGTTGTATTTTAGCTCTGAGTTAGCTAATGTCCTACTAAAAAATGAAATGGGCTGCACAATACCTTGATGTCCTTTCTGCAACAAAAATCCAGCAATTTTGTTTTCTGATGCAAAATTAAAAACCAGAAATTCTTTTGAGAAATCCAAGCTCGTCAACACTAGTGCCTGGGTGAGTGCCTTTTTTATATCCTCAAATGAGTGTTTTGCCTATGTTTTCCACTTGATGTCAACTCCTTTGTTCAACATCCTTGTTATTTCCTTTACAATCTCAGTAAATTTATGAATAAACCTCCTCACAAAATTTACATTTCCAAGAAAAGACTGAATCTCTTTTCTACTCCTAGGGAAATCCACTTTTTGATTTGCATTGACCATCTTTGGATCAATATTAATCCCATATTTATAAATAATATGTCCAATTAATTTACCTGAAGTTAAAGAAAAAATACTTTTGGTGGGATTGAGAGAAATTCCAAACCTTCTACACTTCAGCAGAATTTTTTCTAGGTGCTTCAAGTGATCTTCCCTCCTTGAGAAGATTGTTATGTCATCGAGATAAACAACCACCATCTTGTCCTTCTCTTCAGCAAAAGAAATATCCATTGCCCTCTAAAAGGTAGCTCCTGTATTCATGAGACCAAATGGCATCTTGGCATACATGAATGTGCCCCATGGTGTAGTAAAGGCAGTTTTTTCCTAATCATATGGATGCACAAGTATCTGATTATAACTTAAAAAAACATCGAGCATAGACATCCTTTGGGAACCAACAATGTTCTGCAGAATTTTGTCCATCTTTGGGAGAGGATATTTATCTTTCAGAGAGGCTTTTTTCAAGTTTCTAAATTCAATGCATATTTTGATTTCTCCACTCTTTTTTCTGACTTGAACCAAGTTTGCGAGCCACTTTGAGAATATGATTGGAACAATGATTTTGGCATCAAAAAGTTTCTCGATTTCCTTCTCAATCAGAGGCATGAGAAGTGGATTAATTCTCCTCAACTTCTTCTTGAAAGGATTTTCATTTTATTTGATGGGAATAGTATGTTTAATGATATTAGGGTCATACTTCTTCAAATCAGCATAACTCCAAGCAAAATCATTTATGAACCTTTTCATCATCTCAATATATTTATGCTTCATATCAACTGAAAGAAAATTTGAAATTTTAATCATTTTTGGCATAGATATTGTACCAATATTAAAACTCTCTACCTCTTCATCATCAGCTTGTATCCTAGGAGATTTGAACACATCATTCTGATCAAAAAGCTTCTCAAGGTGTATGATGCCTTTGGGTATAGAGTTATTCTTCAGCTGTAGCACTTCAGAATTTCCCTTAGATTCAGCAAGCGTGTTTTGTTGATCTACTTGTATATTTTCAAACTCTTCTTTTAGCTCAATAAAGTTCCTAACTTGTTGGTCATCCTCAAATACTTGCCAATGGATAATGTTATCAGGAATAGTTGGTCTATGGCGAACCTCAACCTCATATTTTTCAATGGAATGTATGGGAATGATGAAAATACTTGCAAGATAGCTAGGGAGTCAGCAATGGAATTTTGGTCTCTAGTCTTAACAATGAATGAATGTTCTTGGAAATTTTCCAACACGTCCATGACTAAGTTTCTGTATGCCCTCATTTAAACATCCTTTGTTTGATACATACCTTCAACTTGTTTAATGACTAATTTAGAATCTCCACAAACAGAAATCTTTTGAGAACCCATTATTTTTAAAACTTCTAAGCCCAAAATCAAGGATTCATACTCAGCCATGTTATTTGTGCAATCAAAATTCAGTTTGTAGGAAAAGAGCTTACTTTCATAATTTGGATTTCTGATCCAAATCCCTACTCCTACCCCCTCTCTTCCTGCTGATCCATCAAAGTGCAACAACCACCAACCTTCTGCCTTATCATCACTAATTTTTTGATCTTCTTCTTGTTGATTTTATGTTTGTTGAATTGCAGATTGTTGATTTTCAACCTTCTTCTCAGCTTCTGTTGCATTAGTCAACTCGTTGAAAAGAATGGCAGATCCAAGTTCAGTATCAAGAGCATAAGTTGGAATTTTTTTAGGTTTATCTTTACTACTCACCATGTAAGCCATTCTTGTCTCTCTATACAGTCTCCTTTGCTCACCAAAAATAGGAATGGTGGAATAAGTAAGGTCCATCTGCATTGTACCTTTGATTTTTGCTGCCCATGACCTTGATAATAGCATGCCAAAATTTGGTGGAATGTCTGCTACCACAATTTCCATGACCACTGTCTTGGCAGGGACTTGTGTAAGACCAACAACAACATCTTTAATTAAACCAATGCACTGAACTCTTTTTGAATCAAAAGAAAACAAGTCCTTATATAGTCTAGTAATTTCTAACCCCATCCTCTCCATGATTACTTTGGGCATAAGATTGTGAGAGGCCCCTGAATCCAACATGGAATTATGCAATGTCATAACATGAATGCTAAGGCTAACATAAAAAGTAAGGACCTCCTCATTTTTTCTCATCTTCTAATCTTGGACCCAAGTATATGGTTGGATGATCGTCTTGAATATTTAAGATATCAGTAGCTCCTGGTTTTGAATTCATCATTTTCACAATATTGCTTCTATTTTCATTTACCTTAAGAATCTCTCCAAAAGATACTGTTATTTTAATATTAGAAATTTCACTCTCCAAGTTGAAAACAGAAGCAAATTTTTCAGTTTCTTTGATAGGAGGAGGAGGTGGTGTATCTTTCTTACCTTTAGCAGCCTTGGGGGTATCTTTATTATCTTCAACAGCTTTAGGAGTATCTTTCTTAGGCTGTGTTTTGTTTGCAATGATTGGCACATTTCTATTCCTGAGATTGTATTGTTTCTGCATCTCAAAAATTGCATGTTGATACCCCTTAAAATAATCATATGGTTCCTCTTCATGATTACTTTGGTATAACTCATCATGTTCCTCCTTAGTCAGGAAAATTCCAAACATGTCTTCATATAAACAATGAATGGACTCTTCTGTAATTTTAGGTTCATCATCTTCATCAACCAAGTTCTGCTGAAAAAGAGGTCTCATTGGAGGGTCAGGCTGTTGATTTTTATTTTCCCTCAGCCTTTGTTGATTCTAAGGTCTTCTAAATTGTAGGTTTCTAAACTAAGGCTCATGTTGTGCAGGAGGAGCAGAGGTATTCCCAAGGGCTAGCCTATCCATTAAATTTTCCATTGTCTTCATCATTGAATCAGAATTTTCATCAAAGGTAGAAGGCTTATCTTCTTCTTTCAACTTAGTCTTACCCATCTTGGACTTTTTTGCTGCTATCATATTAACCTCCACCTTCATTGCATCATTCTTCATTTCAGAAAGTGAAGGGGATTCTCTCTCTCTTAGCAGTATAGAAAATTCATAATCAAAAGCTTCATCATATCTCATCTGAGCTAAGGCTTGTGGAGGTTTTAAATGGGTGGGAATAGAGTCATAAACCTTGTTAAAACTTTTTGAAAATTTTTGGACAGTTTCATCAACATCTCTTCTCAAGCTATTGTACTCAGTGAGGGCTTGTACAGGATTGGTTCTTTTTCCCCACTTCCTCAAAAAGATATCTTCAAGTTCATTCCAATTATGAATGCTTCTAGGATTAAGGGCTTTAAACTACTTCCTAACTTCACCAGTAAAGCTCTGAGCAAACAATCTCAACTTGAAATCCTCATGGTCAACCTCCTCCCTATCTATAAAATCATTAAATTGGTCCACATGTTCTTCTATTCTAATCTCTTCATCACTTCCCCAAGTTTTGATTTTAGTAGAGTATTTTCTAGGAAGGGCATGTAGGACAACTAGAAGAACACGAGGGGAATATCTAGCAGGTGCAGCAGGTGGAGGAGGTACATTTCTGGCCATGGTGAATGGGACTGTGGTAGTTTTAGGGACAGGAGCACTGGAGGAAGAGGAAATGTTAGGAGGAGGGTTGTTTGGTATTTGTTGTCCACTAACAATTGAACTCCAATCAGGAAGAGGAAAAATAGTTTTACTTCTCAACGATATTTCAAAAGGGTCAAGCTCCTTCAACCTATATAAATATTCTCTTTCCAACATCAACTAAGAATTAACTACTTCCCAAAACTCTTCTTTATCTTTTTGTGTCACTAAGGATGAGGCATCAATACCTCTCCTATGTAGGTCTAAGATAGTTTTAGTTAATTCTTTTTCACTTTCAAACCTAAACAAGACTTCCTAAATTTTATCATCAAATATTTTATCTTCAGGACTTCTTAAAACTTCAGAGGAAAAGGATTTTGTATGTAATGGAGTACCTGATATTTCAGAAATGCCTTGACTGCCTCTGGAGATGGTGTTTGTATTTTCCATGATGGTAGGTGGATCTAGGTTAGGATTAATCCTCGTGTATCACCTTCTCGAAGCCACCTTTGATCATATGAAATTTTAATGGATTCACCAAGGTAGATGCAGCCTCGACTAGCTTCTGAGCTCCTGCTACCTTCAAAATTTCAGGAAAGTATAATCTTCAGGCTCCTGGAAAATGCACCAAAATGTTATCAAAAAATTTCTTCTAATAGGTTGCTAATCAGAGAATCTCATGTAATTGTTCCAAACCAATCTTGTGACTGAGGCTTAGCCTCCTCAGTCTGAGAGGACTCTCTCAAAGGTTAAAGATATTGAATAAAGATGTAGATGGCTAACTCTATTTGGGAACTAACTTGCTTATGATGAGTGTAGGCTGAAAATCATATCAGTAAGTAAAAATTGGGCTTATGGAGTCAATCATTTCAATAATTCAGTGAGTTCACTTGACATGGAAGCTACGACAGGTTTGATTTTTTAGTAGTAGGACACACACATATGAAATAGGAAAATACAAAGTCATTTCATCTATAAAGGAATTCAGAGCATTGCAAGAATGAATTCTAAGTATTATAAATGAAAACCACTGCAAATGAGACACATAAAAGGTATATATAAGATATGAAAGCACTAAAATCTCATTCAAAATCGTAGGTTGGTCAAGTAACAAATCTTTGTATTGTTGAAATGGTCAATTTACAATAAGCTGCAATTTTGCCAAAAATATCCAATCCTTGACCAATTCAACTCAATGTCCTTTAATAGACTTGTTACATCATATGATGATCTTCCTCCTAGCTAGATTCATCAATTTTTTTCCTAATGACACCTTTCATAACCATAAAACATCAACTTAATGAAAAATAGACACCTATCCTACTTGACAGTCATTTTCCTAATAGGACTCAAACTACTCATTATTGCCTTTAACAACCTTATCTACTAATAAAGTACATTATTTGACAAGTAAGCTATCACATATTCAAATTTAGGTGATGGGATTCATCACTTTATGACCACTTAACTGACCTCCTCAAAACTAGGAAACAAAAACCCTGTTTTTAAGGTAAATAGTCTTCTTCTTCTACAAACATTTTGGCTATTAGTTTACCTTCAATTCGTGGTCCTTGAGTGCTAATTAATTTCTTATCATGGTCTTCAATCCTACAAAAATCTCCATATGTCCAAAGATGCTCCAAAACCTGCTAAAAGGGCTGAGATACATAACTCTACAAAAGTAAGGCAGTTTCGTAGCGTACTTTCATAACACTGCAAAACATGCCTTTAACCTCAAAATTCTTGATTCTTTCCTTTGGAAAAGTGTTCATCATCATTAAAAACATCTCCTACACCAATTCCACCTATTTATTTCATCCAAAACTGGCTCAAAAATTCAAAAGAGCAACTACAGTAGTTTCATAGCGTTTTGCTGCCCTTCAAGCCCATGCACGCTACAAAACTACTGAAAAGTGCTGAAAATGCATTTTTTTTGTGTAATTTGGAAAATTGAACCCTATAATTGTCAAAATCTTGTCTCTAATCATGTCATTAGCCTTAAACAACCATAAACCATCTCACCTTATTCTCCTTGAGGCATTTCCTCCTCATTTACAATTGGTTGAGCTATTGGCTCTTCAATTACAGTCATTTTAAGCCCTTTTTTCTCTAACTCTTCATGAATCAGTTCAAGTTGCTCTTGACGGTCTTTAACCAGGTATTTCAGTCTTCTATTGGTGGCTTTCAACTTTGTATTCATCCTCCTGACATGTTTGGCTTCTTTCCTTGCTGAAATTTTCCATTTGATGAGTTGTTGTGTGTTGTCCAAAGTCTTAGAGACAGTGTCCACCAGTTCTTCCCAAATTTCCTTCATTTTTTAAAATTGATTCTTCTCTACACTCTTTTTTCTTTCTTCCCTTTTCATAACAGCAATTTCATGATTAGCCACTTTCAATTTTTCTTCAAGGAGCTGCAACTCTGTTATTTCCATCACCTTCTCTTTTCCCTTCTTTGATTTTCTAACAGTTTGTTTCTGTTTTGCAAGTTTTGCCACCTTTGATTTCTGTTTTGTAGGTGGGACACTTGGTTTATCAAGACTCTACATTTTCTCTAGTTCCTTCATAATTTGTTCACTTGTTTCTGCTCTTGCAGGTTCACTTTGCTTTGTTACCAATAATTCCCTTTGTTCTTCTGCTAATGGTGATGGAATTCTCCTAGGCTTAGGATTTCTTGAAGGAGTAAGAGCATATAGCTCAAAACCACTAACAAAAAATAATGAGGACCAATATCTACCTATCCTTTGAAGTTCATCTAATACCAATAATTTCATTAAACCATGATGAAATAAACAAGTCTCACTCCCCTCAAACTTTGCTTGGACCTTATCTGCCATTTTCAACAAATTTCTATGCAAATAGAAAGGAATATCAATGAAAGTCTTACCAGTAAAGTGAAAAATTAATTTGAAATGATATGAATAGAGTTTTTGGTACCTCCCTTCATAATTAAATTACTTTTGGATGATGAGAAAAAAATTTGAACAGTTGTCTTTTATATAACTTCTTGGAATAGCATTGGTGAGGTCCCTTTCAGTATGCTCAGGCTTCATGAACTCTTTGCACTGCTCCATGTTAAAGTTGAAACCTTTGAACCATTATCTTGACCTCTTGGAATCTTTGTAGCAGCAGCAGTAACCTCTGGTGTGATGGAAAAATTGAGCATTCCCACTTTAGTGGTTGTTCCACTAAAATTCAAAGAAAACTCCTTGGACACCTGTGTATGTGAGCCCTATAATTTCTCACAAAATTATAGGCAACCTTCTCTTCTGAAAGCTTCTACTATTTCTGGGTCTTCATTGATCAAATTCGTGTCTGCAGGTTCATATCTCAAGCATTGGCCACCCTTGTTGGTCCTTCTTTTCTCTGCCATGGTTTCTATAAGATTTTCACAGCCTCGCTTGATGATGTTCAGCCTTGCTTGATGAATGTGTAGCCTCACTTGATGATGTTCAAAGTAAACCTTTGAAAAGAACCATCCACAGCTTTGGCTTAGTATTATAGCTCTCCAAAGCTCAAATATTAGGCAAGGAGGAATAAGAAATGAGAATGGCTGAATTAGGAAAGGATTTGAAGTTTTGATGTCTTCTCATGACTCAATGATGACTCATGCTTACCTAAACTGATCATGGTGACTACAAACCTGGGCATATACCTTGGATTTATCCCTCCATGACTCGAATGGCATCAAACCTACTCATTCCCAACAATTTTCTAACACCTAACAGATTGACTGACAAGATATACAAAAAATTGTGCTTTCGTAGTGTTTCAAGTGTTAATATGACTATTTTCGCTATGAAAATATCAACAGTTTTGTAGCGAAAAGTGACTTTTTACAGTGTGTTTCGCTACGAAACTGTGGTTTCTTGGCTAATTTGACACTTTCAGTACAAAAAACCTTGGAAATTGAAATAAGATAGAAAATTATGAATGATGTGACATGAGGAAGTTTAAAATGAGTGGGTTTAGACCTTAGGGTAAACTAAAACAAGAAAAATTTAATATTTCCCTTGACCAAGCATAAAAATGAATCCTACAACCTAATTTTTTGACACTTGAATCTATCTAACCTTGTCAAAATGATGCTTCATTTCTTTTGGGTGATAACATAAGGCATTGGTTAAGAAAGAGTTAGGGAAGAAAGTGAAGGTTCTGCGGAGCGATAATGGTGGAGAATACATCTTGAAAAAATTCAAAGAATTCTATAGCAAAGAAGGAATTTGAAGAGAACTCATAGTGCCTCATAACCCATAGCAAAATGGGGTCACGAAGAGGAAGAACAGAATGATCGTGGGTGTTGCATGAGCTATGCTGCATGATCACGGCCTACCAATGCATTTGTGGGCGAAAGCATGCAACACTGGGGTTTATGTGCAAAATTGTTGTCCTCATAGAGTACTTGGCATGAGTACACCTGAAGAAGCTTTTACTGGTAAGAAACCGAATGTTTCTCACTTTAATATTTTTGGCTCATTTTTTTATGTGCATGTGACCAAGAATTCCAAGAAGAAGCTGGAGCCGACTGCGAAGATGGGATATTTGTGGGGTACACAGAAACACCCCATAATTATCGTGTGTATTTTCCAAACAGTCGAATGATTGTGGTGTGACGAGATATAAAATTCAATGAGGAGAAATCCATGAATTTTTCGCTTGAGAGGGAGCTAGACTTACATGCGGAGGAGGAATTTTTGGTTCCCAAATTTGAGTCTCTAGATGTGGATCAGCCACAGGACGAGGTTCATGGAGTGGACAAGTCCACTCACACAGAGACAAACATCTGAATTGGGAGAAGGCGTACCACAGAAGCTAAGAGGCTAAAGCTTGATGCGACACAAAATTCAGGATTCCCTACTTCACAGTGCAGACAGAGACAGTCTCCTGATCGATTCACTAGATACATGGCTCTCATGAGCAAATGTATTGTGACTAAGCCATATTCATTTCAGGAAGCAGTGCAGGAGCCCACATGGGTATATGCAATGATGGAGGAGTATGACTCCATTGTCAGAAACAGTGCTTGGGAAATAGTTCCAAGTCCAGTTGCTAAATCAGTGGTAGTTTCAAGATGGATCTACAAGGTAAAGCAAGCTACTGATGGGAGTTTTGAGAAATACAAGGCCAAATTTTTGGTCTAGGGATTCTCACAGATCAAGGGGATTGATTATGAAGAAACCTTTGCACCTGTTGCACAATATTCTTCCATAAGGACCATCCTTGCTCTCTTAGTGCAGATGGGTTGGAACATTCATTAGATATATGTGAAGACTACATTCCTTAATGGCATCATTGAGGAAGAAGTGTACATTGAGCAGCCAGAAGTATTTTAGATATTTAGCAGTGAGTTGAATGTGTGTAGACTCAAAAGAGCATTGTATGGGCTGAAGCAAGCACCTCGTGCTTGGTACACTCAGATCGATGGCTATTTCACTAGACTTGGCCTCACCAAGAGTGAGTCAGATTAAAATATATACCAAATTTTGGTGGAGGGTAATCTTTTAATCATTTTTATTTATGATGATGATTTAATATTGACTGGTGATGAGCAGTTGATACACTCATGCAAGGAGGACCTTGCAAAGGAGTTCTAGATGAAGGATATGGGCCTCCTTCACTATTTCCTTGGATTTTAAATATGGTATCAAGAAGGTGAAATTTTTGTGTCTCGGGGCAAGTATGGAAGGGAGATACTGGTAAGTTTCACATGGAGAGCTGAAAACCCATGGATACTCCTCTTCTAGGAAACTGGAGGAAAGAGGATGCTACATCTAGAGAGGTAGTGGATGCTACTCACTATCAACAGTTAGTGGGTTTGCTAATGTATTTAGTAAATACAAGACTGGACATATACTATGTGGTGAACCAACTTAGTCAAGCGATGGTTAAGCCTACCAAGCTCTTTTGGAAGGCGGGCAAGTATGTCCTGACATATCTCAAGGGCACATTTGAGTATGGCTTATGGTACAAACAGACGAATGAGGTGAAGATCATGGCTTCATGGATGCAAATTGGGCGGGCAGCCCAACAGATAGAAATAGCACATCAGGAGGGATCTTCAATATCGGATCTATAGCTATTTCTTGGTATAGCATGAAACAGAGATCTGTG
Organism: Pinus albicaulis; assembly: GCA_034641835.2. Classification (NCBI taxonomy): domain Eukaryota; kingdom Viridiplantae; phylum Streptophyta; class Pinopsida; order Pinales; family Pinaceae; genus Pinus; species Pinus albicaulis. Next base: position 1,185,148,062 of record CM076584.1, read on the forward strand.
GCACTCAGTTCAGCAGATGTAGAATACATGGCAGCAAGTCAAGCTACATGTGAGGCTATCTCGATGAGGAAGATCATGGTTGGTTTGTTTGGTTCTTATTTAGATCCTACAGTGATTCATTTTGATAATCAGTTGCATTAAACTCTCGATAAATCTTGTGTTTCATGATAGATCTAAGCATATAGATATCTGGTATCATCATATCAGATATTTTGTGTAGCGGAAGATCATGTTGCTTCAATACATTCCTACAGAAGATCAGGATGCAGATATTCTGATGAAGGCGCTCACCAGGAGAAAATTTGAATACCATAGAGACAGGATCAGGGTGAAGGATAATCCCTTTCTTGTTGAGATTCAACAAGATGATGATCCTAGTGAAAATTAAGCACCTACATTAGGTGGGGCCCGCAAGCTATTTTTAGGTGTATGTCTATTTTTAGAATGTTGAGAAAATTCTATTTATAGCAGGAGTATATTTATATATGGTTGATAAAATTATATTTATAGATGAGATTCTATTTTCAGATGCATGTGCAAATTCTATTTATAGATCACATGTCTAAAAATAGAATGCATGTCAATTATTATTATCTCTTAATAATAATTGGACAATAAATCTTAATCTATTCTCTTGAAGCACTTGATTTTAGTTAACTGATGTGGCAAACCAGTTAGCTGAAGGAATTTTGAGTTCTAAGGTTGGTTGGTGGAACATGCAAGTGGACTTAGTTGTAATAGAGTGATTCGAAGTTGTAACAGAGTTGAATGTGTAGTTATGTGAGTTGTAAAGTAGTTTAACTCAGTTAAGTGAGTTAAACTCAGTTGTGCTAGTTGTAACTAAAGATACACTAGTGAGAGATCATTGAATTAAATATTAAATTAATTCACATGGAGTGATCTCGCATGCAACTAAAGATTTACTATTGTTAACTACATGCATGTCAGATCCAGTGGAGACCCAGTTGAGAGATAAGTGAAAGGGATAGTTTGACTATCAGTTGTGACATTATTGGGTGCACTCATGAAACCACACACACATTGGAGATTCCAATGAGGGTTTCATAGTCAAGGAAAGGCAGTATCTCATTCATTCGTAGATTGTGATCAACAGGGATTGCGCAGTGGAGGCAGGCTATCAGGAGGCAGTAAATCGGCACATGTATTTGCCAATTTTTGTATGACAGTGTGAGACGATTGTATATTGTACTGAGAGCTATTGGATTATATTTTTGTATGATATTTTTTCATGATCTATGATATATACATAATATATGATAGTGGGTTTTTTAGCTTTAAGCTTTCCCGGTAAAATAATATGTGTTATGTGTGATTGATCTTTCTTCATGTGTTTTCAATTGGCGATTAAATTTCCACAAAGATTTAAGTAGAAGGATTCTATATTTAACAGTGGAATATAATTGTTAGATCAATAGAATCCAGGCAATACATATTTTTATTAAAATTTCTACAAAGGAGACGTAGCCCAGGCGAGTTGAACTCCTTCATCATGTGTTGTTGTGTTACATTTTATGGTGATGTTCATGTCTGTTAAATGTTGTTGTTCCATGTTTTTTTTATGTTAATTTTCTCATGAAATTCACATAAAGACACATAAAGCATCATGTTAAATGTCTAATCAACCTCATAATCCTCAAGCACTTTCTTTAAATTCTAAATTGGATCTTAGCACACCAAGCACTAAGATTCCCATTTAGATCAACTCATCAGCAAACACAGTGGCTTACAAGCCCATAATAACCATGAGAAAATTTATATGAAATAGCAATGGAGAAAAAAATAACATCACATTCCTCCTTTGAATAATGCTATTACAATCATTGTTATAACACCTAACAACTGCACTCATCATTCATAGTGAAACTTATCTATATAGAGGTAAATATACTTATTTGGTTATCTTAATGACTGACAACTGAGGGAGGGACTTCAACTCTCCACCCAAACATAGGTCAGCTACATTATAGTCTTTCTTGCAACCATCCACCCCCGAGTTGGATTCAGAGTATGAGGAGTTAAGTTCTTAAGGGAAATCACACCAATTTTAATCAACTAGTTCACACGAGGCTCTAAAGTTCAAATTGTCTCCAATTGCCTATAGGAATCTAGAGGAAATAGTGACTCCACTTTTTAAAATATACATGAAGTCATATCCCACGGTGCATCCACCTTCTTAATAGGGATCCAAAACACACATTACCTTTGCCTACTAACCTTGTAGGTATCCAAAATCACAAAGTTACCACATTGTTATGTAAGGATCCATATCACATGATGGTTCCACCCACTAAAATCCTTGGGTATCCATATAATGATGTGCCTCCACCTACTCTTCTCTATTTTTCTCTTCATCCAATGCTCCTCCACATTCTCCCATTCTTATTTCAATGTTTCTCCCTCATGTTTTACTTTTGTGAGTTCTCTTGTAGTTACCATATGCCTATATCAGCATAATCAACTTATAATTCTTGTCTCTCTGCAGCCTTCATTCGACCCTCTACTTATCTAAGAGTCTCCTCATGTTTATGTGTGTTGTCTAGCCAAATCTTCTTTGATCTCTTTTCCTGTTGGCCTATTTTATTCTCTGATCATCGTCTCCCCTCTTCCCTCTTGTGCATTGACCACACCAACATGCCCCTCGAGGGAAGTGGTGCTATGGGATTTTCCTTCACTAAGGAAGCCCATACTCGACTTCCCTGCCTATTATGTAGTCCATTGAACTCAGTAGAAATTGGTGGCATATTAAATGAAACAACCTGAATTTTATTAATTCCCAAGTAAATCCTCCTTAAACCTATGAATTTGTGTCCACTCCTCTCAGCCCAATCATTTTTTTTACATTTCCACAATATTTACATCAATTACAATTCATAGTGACAATTACAAGATGGATAGCAAAAGGGTTGTAACATATGCAAGGAAAGAAGTAGTCTTGTTCCAACAATTGTGTCCAGAGATTGGGTTTGCTCCAAAATTATTAAGGATAGGTTCTGATAGTGAGAATAAATCTTACTAGAAAAGAACCTAACTTACAATTCAAGGATAATTAATATTGATGTATAGTTCCATTTCATTAGATATCTGGTGGAAAGCAAGAAGGTGTTGTTGGTAAAGGTAAACATGGTGAAGAATGTTACATATTTTCTAAGAAAGTCATTGAGTGGTAGCAAATTCTCTTGCTGCATAAAGGAGTTGGGGTTGGGTGATACATATTTATGAAGGAACAAAATGAATTATATATTTAAACAAAAAAATAGATATAAAAAAAAAAAACAAAACTTCAATTAATAAATAGCAACTATTGAAAATTGTTTACATGTAGAAAAGAAACAAACTAGCTCGGGTGATGGTAGCTTATCTCTGAGAAGAGATATGTTGGCTACATGCCTTCTAAAATGAGTTAAAATGAGGCTCTGAGGAATTTTTATCATTAAGAAATTATTAGGAGCCATAAACATCAAAAAACCTAACCCTATGAGATGAAACACCAAAAATTTGTGGGCCCCGATGGGGTTAGTTGGTGTTGGGAAAAAAACTGAGAAGGGGGGGTGAATCAGTATTTACAAGAATCACAATTTTAACTTTTCTTTTAATAATTTCTGTAAAAATTATACAAAAAGCATGTATATCTTGGTTTCACTCGATCTAACAATGTACTAAAGTTAAATACGAAATCACTTCTACAAATATTTTGTGGAATTAAAAACACAATCGCTAATCACATGAACATGAAGAAAGATCAATCACACACAACATAGGTAATTTCCTAGGGAAATATTATAGATAAAAACCCATCTATCATATATTGTATATTCCATAAGGAATCATGAAACAAGTACATACAACTCTTCTCACAAGAGTCCTCTTGTATTCAGCTAATTGTCTCACACTAATCCAGAAAAAATCATGCCAATACTCAGCCAATTCTTAGCCGGTCTTTAGCCTGCCTTGCTCATGAAATCCCTAATGAATGAAATCCCTAATCTCTATGAATTTCAGCCTTCCTCGACTACGCTGAGTTTCATGGGAATCCTATGGTGTTTTAACTACACCTAGGTAGCCTGCTAATATCACAACTGATAATTACACTTCCCTTTCACCTAAATCTCAACTGGGTCTCCACTGGTACTGACATGCATGCAGCTAATAATAGTAAAGCCTTAGTTTCATGTGAGATCACTGATTGTGAATTAATTAATATTTAATTCACTTTATCTCTCACTAGTGTATCTTTAGTTACAATTATCACAATTGAGTTTAACTCACTTAACTGAGTTAAACTTATTACAACCTGCATTAACTAATGCACCACTGAACTTCGAACTTTGTTAAAACTAGAATTACTTTGCATGCCTCACCAACTACCTCTAACTCGAAATCCACTAACTAACTGAGTTTCTCACTCTCAGTTAACTATTACAATTTATCATTGAGAATAGATTACATACTATTGTCCATCTTAATTAAGGGATAACTAAAATAGACATGCACCAAAATAGCCATGTGGCGCCCCCCTAGTGTAGGTGCTTAATGCAACCAGGTGCTTAATGCATTAGGCATGGGTGCTGAATGTTTTTTCTAGATGCCAATTTCACTTTTTATTGTTGTAAACTTCAACACTCCCTCTCAACAATAAAGGAATGTCCTTGCATGCAACATGCACCTCTTGCATGCGACATGCAACTTCATGCATGTGACATGCAACACTTCTCTAGTGTTTCTCGCACATGCAACACTTCTTAAATTGAATAGCCTCCAAAAAATTGAATCAGTATAATGCATCTGTCATCAAAATATTATGACTGCTTCTAGCTACTACACATGTCTAATGGGTTCTCTGCATTGTTTACATATGCATCCATGCACTCTGCACTTGCTGCCAACTCTGATCTGTGCTCTAGTATCTGACACTGTCACTTTGATTTCATGTCCTCGTAACATCTAACTGCATCAATCTAACTGATCTTGCTATTGCTTCTCTATGGGATCCTTGTAGCTAGATTTGATCCATGAGACCCACAATCTCTAGGATCATGCCCAAATTTCTTCTTGGGATTAATCATGCATGTCGTCTCACCTCTCACCTGGTGGTATAACAACATACACTCCCTCTTCCCATCTGGCTCTAAATTTCTCTGCATGAGTGGTTACTGCCACTCCATATTCCACCGCATGTGGCTGCTCCACATCTTGAGGTTCATTCTTACATGCATGCAAATACAACTCCCTCTCAAGGGTTAATTGCATGGCTTTCCCACACTTCCTAATGGTAGGAAGATATGTATAAATCACATCTACATAAAGTTTTTATAGACTCTTAGCTCGAATCCCAATATTCTTGGCTTGCCCTATTGCTTTGTGTCGTAGGAAAAAATTTCCTTCATTGAAAACAACATCATAGCCTCTATCCTCTAACATTGCAACTGAGACTAAATTTTTCTTCAAACCTAGTACATGCATTAAATTTTTTAATTGAAATATTTTACCAGATTTCCTCTAGAATGTAATGGTACCAATCCCAGTAGCACTTTACCATATTTCATCACCCATTTCAATATGCATCTGGAGATCCTTCTCCTCTAACTTACTGAAAAGTTCCTTGTCGCCCGTCATGTGAAAGGAAGCACCATTATCCAAGTACCACCCTAATCCCAATGCACTTGACACCATGCATGTGATCAATGAGAAGTCAAGCTCAAATTGCAAGGCTAGACCCTCACCAGCTGCAGATCCTCTAGCCCTCTTGTTCTTCTTATTTTTTGGAAAATTTGTGGCAAATTGTCCATGCTCATGACAGTGAAAACACTTTGCCCTCGACATGTCATGCTCCTTGCCATATTCACCAACCTCATATTTGGAATGGAATTTCTTCCCCTTCCCCTTATTCACCTTTACATCCAAATCACAATCTTCTCCATATTCATTCTTAGATGGAGATCCATCTCTGGTATTCCATCTAAACTCCTCCTCCACCAAATCTGACCACATTTGTTCCCAATGTGGCAGATTTTCCCTTCCATTGACAAAGTCTTAATAACTATGCCAACTCTTGGGAAGTCCTAGGAGAGCTAGGCTCACCAAATCATCATCAGGGACAGTTATTCCTACACTCCCAAGTTCATCCGGACATTAGACAAAATTTCTTAAGCATACTGGAATAGTGTCGTTCTTTTCCATCTTAATCTTCCTGAGTTTATCTTTGAGCGCCAATTTCCTATGGTCATTGTTTCTTTGGAATAGATCCTTCAAATCCTTCCACATTTCATATGGTTTTGCTTTCCCATGGAGGCTTGAGACATTGTGATCTCGTACTCCCTCCAATAGGATCCTCCTCACCCTTGCCACTTTCTTTTTCCATGCATCAAGATTTGCAGCATCTCAGCATCGAGTTTAGGAAAATCTTTGTCAATGAATTCCTTCAACCCATTATCTTCAAGTACTGCCTCCATCCCATCCCTCCAAGAAATATGGTTAGAGCTGCCCTCAAGTTCATACTCTAACCTCAAGCCATTGAAATCCGTTTCAATCTTGAATCATCTGTAGCATCAAGAAATTATTTCTGCAAATTCGAATTCTATCCAGTCACAAACTCAGATCCTGCTTCACTTCTGCAATTTACTGTGCTCTAATACCATGTAGAAATTATACAACAGCCATTTATATCTTAGATTCACCTGATCTAACAATGTACTAAAGTTAAATATTGAATCTCTTCTACAAATATTTTGTTGAAATAAAAACACAATCGCCAATCACATGAACATGAAGAAGTATCAATCACACACAACACAGATAATTTCCTGGGAAGCTTACAAATAAAATCCCCTCTATCATATATTTTATATTCCACAAACAATCATGAAAAAATTTCATACAACTCTTCTCAAAATAGTGCTCTTGTATTCAGCTAATTGTCTCACACTGATCCAGACAAAATCGGGCCAATACTGTTGAGATTCCACAAGAAGATCCTAGTGAAAATTATGCACCTATGATAGGATGTAGCCTCAGGCTATTTTTAGATGGATTTATATTTATAGATGCATGATAAAATTCTATTTATAGATGAGGTATATTTATATATGTATGTGCAAGTTCTATTTATAGATTGCATGTCTATTTATAGATGCATGTTGACTATTATTATCCCTTAATACTAGTTGGACAATAAACAATAATCTATTCTTAATGAGCACTTCGAAATAGTTAAATGAAGTGGAAAATTAGTTATCTATAGGAATTTTGAGTTGAGTGGTTGGTTGGTGGGACATGCAAGTGGACTCAGTTGTAACTGAGTGATTCGAAGTTGTAACAGAGTTGGAAGTGTAGTTATGAGAGTTGTAAATTAGTTTAACTCAGTTAAGTGAGTTAAACTCAGTTGTGCTAGTTTTAACTGAAGATACATGGTATCAAAGCACAGGAGATTGCAATTTTGAAGCAGGAGCTAAGTTTGTTGGTGGAAATAATTCGAATTTGCAGAAATAATTTCTTGGTGCTACAGCTAAGTTAACATCAAAATGGCTTTCAATGGCTTAAGGTTAGAGTATGCACTCGAGGGTAGCTCGAACTACATTGCTTGGAAGGACACGATGGATTTGGTGCTCTAAGATAATGACTTGAAGGAATTCATTGACAATGATTTTCCTAAGCCCACTTCAATAGATGTTGCATTACTTGATGCATGGAAAAAGAAAGTGGCAAATGCGAAGAGGATTTTGTTGGAAGGTGTACGAGACCACATTGTCTCAATCCTTCATGGGAAATCCACACCATATCCTATGTGGAAGGCTTTTATGGATCTTTTCCAAAGCAACAACAACCATAGGAGATTTTCACTCAAAGAGAAACTCATAAAGATCAAGATGACAAAGGGCGACAACATTCCAAAGTATCTCGCGAAGTTTGTCCAATGTCTAGATGAAATGGGGAGTGTGGGAATAACTATTTCTGATGATGATTTGGTGAGCTTGGATCTCTTGGGACTTCCTAAGAGTTAGCACAGTTATGAAGACTTTGTCAACGGATGGGAAAAATGGCTGGATTGGGAATGATTGTTGTTGGATCTAGTGTAGGAGGTGTTTAGATAGAACACCAAAGATGGCTCTTTGTCAAAGCATGATGATGAAGAGGATTTTTCTTTGGTTTCCAAGGCAACGAAGGGGAAGGGGAAGAAATTCCATTCTAAATCTAAGTCTAAAGGCAAGAAGCTGGACATGTCCAAGGTGAAGTGTTTTCACTGTCACGAACATGGGCATTTTGCTACTAAGTGTTCACAAAAGAAGAAGAACAAGAAGTCTATTGGAGCTACAGCTGGTGAGGCTCTTGCCTCGCAATTTGAACTTGACCTCTCTTTGATCGCATGCATGGTGTCAAGTGCATTGGGATCATTGTGGTATTTGGATAGTGGCACTTCCTTTCACATGACAGGAGATAAGGAGCTTTTCAGTGACTTGGAGGAGAAAGATCTCCAAATGCATATAGAGATGGGCGATGATGGACGATACAGTTCGACTGGAATTGGTACCATTACCTTTCAGAGGGAGTCAGGTAAACCATTGCAATTGAAAGATGATATGCATTCTCCAGGTCCGAATAAAAACTTGGTCTTGGTCGCCATGTTGGAGGACAGAGGCTATGATGTTGTTTTCATCGATGGAAAAGCTTTCCTATGACATAAAACAACGGGTCAAGCCAAGAGGATAGGGATTCAAGTTAAGAATATCTACAAGCTAGAGGTATATGGTTTCACTGCCATGATGGGAAAGGTGGAAAAAGTGGTGAGCCAGGATGAGGGCGAATTATGGCACAGGAAATTGGGCCATCTTCATCATGGAGCCTTAAAAGTCATGTAGCAAATATCTACTGGACTTGCAATGGGAACACTTGCTTAGTTATATCAGTGCAAGGGTTGCACCATGGGGAAGTATGTAAAGTCCACCTTTCATTAAAAGGAGAACCATGCTTTGGGGATCCTTAAGAGAGTTGACACAGACGTGTGTGGACCATTCTCGATTGCTTCAATAGTGAAACATAAGTACTATGTTATTTTTGTTGAATAATTTTCTCATAAATTCTGGATCTTCTTCATGTAGAAGAAGGATCAAACATTCTCAAAGTTTTGTGAGTTTAAGACATTGGTGGAGAAAGAGTCAGGGAAGAAAGTGAAGGCTCTGAAGAGCGATAATGGTGGAAAATACATCTCTAATGAATTCAATAACTTCTGCAGCAAAGAACAAATTCGAAGAGAGCTCATAGCGCCTCATAACCCACAACAATATGGGGTCATGAAGAGGAATAATGGAACAATCGTGGGTGCAACCCAAGAGATGTTTCATGATCAGGGCCTACCAATGCATTTGTGGGTGGAAGCATGCAACACTACAGTTTATGTGCAAAATCGTTGTCCTCTTAGAGTACTTGGCATGAGTACACCTAAATAATATTTCACTGGTAAGAAACCAAATGTTTCACACTTTAAGATTTTTGGCTCATCTGTTTATATGCATATGACCAAGAATGCCAGGAAGAAGTTGGAGCTGACTGCTGAAGTTGGGATTTTTGTGGGGTACACAGAAACACCCCCTAATTATCGTGTGTATTTTCCTAATAGTAATATGACTGTTATGCGATAGGATATAAAATTCGATGAGGGGAAAGCCATGTGGTTGTCGCTTGAGAGGTAGCTAGACTTGCATGCGGAGGAGGAACTGTTGGTTCCCAAAGATGAGTCTCTAGATGTATATCAGCCACAGGAGGAGTTTCATGGAGTGGAGGAGTCCACTCACATAGAGAAAACCATCAGAACTGGCAGAATGTCTACCACAGAAGTTGATAGGCCGAGACTTGATGTTGCACAAAATGTAGAAGCCCCTACTTTAGAGAACAGACAAAGATAGTCTCCTGACCGATTTACTAGATACATGACTCTCATGAGAAAATGTATTGTGACTGAGCCATCTTCCTTTCAGGAAGAAGTTCAAGAACCCACATGGGTAGATGCAATGGTGGAGGAGTATGACTCCATTGTCAAAAATAGTGCTTGGGAAATTGTTCCAAGGCCGGTTGATAAATCAGTGGTAGGTTCAAGATGGATCTACAAGGTAAAGCAAGCTACTGATGGGATTGTTGAGAAATGCAAGGCCATATTTGTGTCCCAAGGCTTCTCACAGATCGAAGGGATATATTATGAAGAAACCTTGCACCTGACGCAAGGTATTCTTCCATAAGGACCATCCTTTCTCTCTCAGTGTAGATGGGTTGGCGCATTCATCAAATGGATGTGAAGGCTTTGTTTCTCAATGGGATCATTAAGGAAGAGGTGTACATAGATAAACTTGAAGGATTTGAGATCTTTAGCAGTGAGTCGCATGTGTGTCTACTCAAAAGAGCGTTGTATGGGATGAAACAAGCACCCTGTGCTTGGTACACTCGGATAGACAGTTATTTCACCAGACTGGGCTTCACCAAAAGTGAAAAGGATGCAAACCTATACCAAATTGTGGTGGAGGGTAAGGTTTTAATCATTTTTATTTATGTTGATGATTTAATATTTACTAGTGATGAGCAGTTGATACACTCATCGAAGGAGGACCTTGCAAAGGAGTTCGATATGAAGGATATGGGTCTCCTTCATTATTTCCTTGGATTGGAAATATGGCAGCGAGATGGTGAAATTTTTGCGTCTCAAGGCAAGTAGGAAAGGGATATACTGGGTAAGTTTCACATGGAGGACTGCAAACCCATATATAATCCTCTTCCAAGAAACTGGAGGAAAGAGGATGTTATTTCTGGAGAGGTAGTGGATGTTATTGTATATCGACAATTAGTGGGTTCCTTAATGTATCTATTGAACATGATATCGGGCATTTGCTATGTGGTTAACCAGCTAAGCCAAGTGATGGTTAATCCTACCAAGCTCTTTTGGAAGGCAGGCAAGCATGTCCTGAGATACCTGAGGGGCACATCTGAGTATGGTTTATGGTACAGAAAAACAGATGAGGTGAATTTTCATGGCTTCACGGATGCAGATTGGGTAGGAAGCCCATCAGAAAAAAATATCACATCAGGGGGGATCTTTAGCATTGGATCTACATTTGTTTCTTGGCATAGCAGGAAGCAGATATCCATGGCACTTAGTTCAGTGGAAGTGGAATACATGGCAGTGAATCAAGCTGCATGTAAGGCTATCTAGATGAGAAAGATCTTGGTTGGTTTGTTTGGTTCTCGGACAGTGATTCAATGTGATAATCAGAGTTTCCTTAAAATCTCGATTAATCCTGTGTTTCATGATAGATATAAGCATATATATATATATATATATATATATATATATATATATATATATATATGGTATCATCATATCAGAGATTGTGTGCAGAGGAAGATCATGTTTCTTCAGTACATTCCTATGCAAGATCAGGATGCATATATTCTGACGAAGGCGCTCACAAGGAGAAAAATTGAATACCATAGAGATAGGATCAAGGTGAAGGATAATCCCTTTCTTGTTGAGAGGAAGTGTTGAGATTCAACAAGAATATCCTAGTGAAAATTATGCACCTACACTAGGATGGAGCCTCAGGCTATTTTTAGGTGGATGTCTATTTATATATGCATGAGAAAATTATATCTATATATAAGGCCTATTTATAGAAGTATGTGAAAGTTATATTTATAGATTTCATGTCTATTTATAGATGCATGTCGACTATTATTATCCCTTAATATTAGTTGGACAATAAACAATAATCTATTCTCAATGAGCACTTGGAAATAGTTAATGGCAGTGGCAAATCAGTTAGCTATAGGAATTTCGAGTTGAGTGGTTTTTTGGTGGGAAATGCAAGTGGACTTAGTTGTAACTGAGTGAGTTGAAGTTGCAACAGAGTTGGAAGTGTATTTATGAGAGTTGTAAAGTAGTTTAACTCAGTTAAGTGAGTTAAACTCAGTTGTGATATTTGTAACTAGAGATACACTAGTGAGAGATCAAGTGAATTAATTATTAATTAATTCACGATCAGTGGTCTCACATGCAACTAAATATTTACTACTATTAACTACATGCATGTCAGATCCAGTGGAGACCTAGTTGAGATGTAGGTGAAAGGGAGAGATTGACTATCAATTGTGACATTATCGGTTGCACAAATGCAATCACACACACATTGCATGTTCTCATGAGGATTGCACATTCAAGGCAAGCAATATTCCATTCATTCAGGGATTTCTATTAGTTAGGATATTGCAGTGGAGGTAGGTTGTTTGGAGGCAGTAAATTGGCTAAGGAACTTTCCAATTTTTGTATGACAGTGTGAGACAATTAGCTATTGTACTGAGAGCTCTTGGATTGGAGCTTTGTATGTAATTGTTTCATGATCCATGATATAATACATAATAGAATATAGTGGGGTTTTTAGTTATATGCTTTCCCCGGGGTAAATTATCTATGTTATGTGTGATTGATCTTTCTTCATGATATTTCTATTGGTGATTGTGTTTTAAATTCTGAAAATATTTTGTAGAAGAAATTCTTTATTTAACAGTTTCATATAATTGTTAGATCAGGAGAATCTAGGCAATACATATTTTGCATTAAATTTCTACAAATAATTAGCCAATACTCAGCTTGTCTTTAGTCTGCCATTCTCACGCAATCCCTAATGAATGAAATCCCTAATCTCTAAGAATTTCAACCTTCCTCAAATATTTTGAGTATCATGGGCATCCTATGGTGTTTTAATTATAGGTGGGTAGCCTGCTAATATCAAAACTGATAGTTACACTTCCCTTTCACCTAGATCTCAATTGGGTCTCCATTGGAGCTGACATGCATGCAGTTAATAATAGTAAATCCTTAGTTGCATGTGAGATCACTGATTGTGAATTAATTATTATTTAATTCACTTGAGCTCTCACTAGTGTATCTTCAGTCACAACTAGCACAATTGAGTTTAACTCGCGTAACTAAGTTAAACCAATTACAACCTGCATTAACTAATGCACCACGGCACTTCGAACTCTGTTACAACTAGAATTAATCTACATGCCTCACCAACTACCTCTAACTCGAAATCCACTAGCTAACTGAGTTTATCACTCTTATTTAACTATTACAAGTTATCATTGAGAAGAGATTACAATTTTTTGTCCATCTTAATTAATGGATAACTAAAATAGACATGCACCAAAATAGCCCTGTGGGCCCCACCCTAGTGTAGGTTCTTAATTCAACCACGTGCTTAATGCACTAAGTGTGGGTGTTGAATGTTGTTTCTAGATGCCAATTTCACTATTTATTGTTGCAAACTTCAACAATTTCTATACATGACTTTATCTAGCCCAACTAGCATATGTACGTGGATATCCTAACAGAAACTTGTGTATACACAAATAAATTTTACTATTCAGATAAATATTGAGAAACATTCTTTAGACCATATCATCATTTATGCATCAGTTAGTTAAGCAGTAAACATGTGCAGAAATAACATAATACACATCACACAAGAACACCAAGATTTAATGTGGAAACCCAAGTCAGGAGAAAACCACTGCTACTGTTGTCTCTGCCTTCAATATTTATTATATGGAAAACTACTTAAAATATTGTACTGATGCAGACTCATATCAGTATGTAAGAAACTACCTGCAAAAGGTTGCAACCTTCTCTCGGTCTCCAGTTACTACTAGAAGGGAGAACCAACCCCCTAATCTCATTTATAGCCGCTACAGGAAGGGAGCTAAAACCCCTTGAACAGAACACCAACTTCTACTAGCAGGAAGCTTCTAATTCCATACTAAAGGCTTCAACCCTCAGATCCACTGTAGACCACGTTTCATCAATTTTCACACTGGATCCAACATCTTCAACACAATTTAAAATATAGATCAACAGTTACAACCATAACTCAAACTTTAAATAGAACAGTAATATCACTATAAACAGAACACTGTAATAAATCCAGACTTCTCAATCAACATTGTTATGAAGGTAAATCCTCTCTGTGGGTAGAGACGATCCCTCTAGCACTAGAGTGGGTCTAGTAACAAAAGGAAAAACTAGATTTTAGGCTCCTAATTACTGAATGAAATGGATGAGGTAGAGCAACCTACTTGGAGTCCAACAATGTCGTCGTGGCTATTGTAGTGGTGGCCTCTCGATTCCTATCTCGGCAAGTCATGATCCTTTCACATCAATGCTTGGATACCTGCACAAGATCAACAAATAAGAGTAGCATACGAAACAACAATCTCATTCATAATTACTAACCAGTCAAGGAGGGTTAAGCATATTGCATCAAATGAAACACATCAACGCAAAATGGGAACCAAACAATAGTTATACATATGTATTAATAGAAGAAATAGTTACAACCAAGCGTTGACGTAGTAACCTCCTTCAGTGGGGTTTAGTTGACGCATGTCTCGACAAATGTCAGGGAATTCTGATGGGATGAAGGCACAAGCCTAAGCTCTCTAAATAAGGGACTCTTTCGTTCTATCTTGAATAAAAATCTCTCCACAGTTTCTATTATAATATCTTCAGTTCAACTAGCTTCATCAATGGAGGATGGATATATTTATAGAGGGAGAGGAGGTTGGGATCCCTACTATGGTGGAAGGGAGGCCTTATCCCTTGGGTGGTTTCCCCAAAAGGTGGAAACAAGAGGCCAAAGGAGAAAGGTCGTGGTTATTCAGTCGAACCACTCCCTATGACTCATCCACGAAGTTGTTATGATCGAAACTTCACCTCTATTTTTAAAATACTTTCCATAAATATATTAGCACAGGCAGCTAACTAAGACAAAGCGCCAACTAGCACGGGGTCCAGTGTTAATCTGCCTCATCGATGCGAGGGCATAACGAGCTACCAACGCCAAGGCAAAGCAGGTGTTTTTGGTGGTCTATTCAGGAAATGGTCAACAAAAGGAATGTTGTGCTCATGGCAAGGGATGCAGTGATAGTATTTGCAAGGCATGACACTTTACTTTGGTCACATAAATGAGCCTCCAATGTTATGGATGGGGATTGCAAGGACAGTGACAAAATTTTGTGTAATAGATTCCCCCTAAAGCATGAGGTCCGAGAGAGAGGAAGGGGTGAAATGCTTTACGAGAATTTGTTTGAACCAAACACCACTGTCAGAAGACCTGAAATTAAAAATACAACTGAAATCTCTGATATATGAACATGTGGCATGGGAATATCCATCCATAATAGAGTATATATAAACTGAGATCCAAGGTATGGGTGCAACCATCCAGCAATAAGGATCAACAAATAGACTCAGGTATGGCCGCAGCCATCCAATCAAAAGAGTCATGAAATATGTCATGATAAATCATAATATCCCATAGCCTAGATCTTATCAGACAAAACCCAGGGTCTTTCACTCCATCTCGACCCTAAATGGTATAAATTCAAGCATGTGAATATGTGAGCTGAAGTCGAACATGCAATAAAATCATTTGATTACCAGCCAGTAATGAAATTTGTTAATAGGTATGAGAGAAACCACCAATAATGATAATGGATCTCAAGGTACAATAGGTACAATCCACAGAATGTGAACAGTGATCCGGCGTCGAACACCTGCAAAATCACTCGATCGAAGTCCAATTATGTGGACCTGTCGTCGAATGCAAAGAACTTGCCATTGAGGCATGCAGGCTCCAAGGTACCAGTAGGGAGTCTCTATATCAATTTCTCGGATAATGAGCTAAAGTCGACAGGAAGTGACCTGGTCAAAGGAGGGCCATAATTTTTCCCACATCATCGACATGAGACAGAGGAACATAATGATAGTGAATCAGGACGAACAAAGAATCGGAGAGAGGTTGAAAACTGCAGAGGCAAACTTCTCTTGAACATATCAGCGAAACGACTCTAGATTTGGCAGTATTTTACATCAAGGGATCTGAGGTCATGATGACGTGGAAAGACTAGATGAGAGGTCAAAACAGATTACCCAAACCCATGAAGGCAAAAAATGACGAAATGAGATGTCCCAACCCAACACAAATGCAGACGAGTGTCATGTTCAAGAGTGACATACTGTCAACACAACTAAATGCTGGTTCCATTTTCCCCCACCATTTCTAGCGAGTACCCCAATTATTTTTTAAAATAAGCTTGAAGGGGATATCACATGCTTGCGATGTAAGTTTTTCCTTCATACAAATCCAACCTAGTACATTTTACGAGTCCTAGGAAGGAAGAACTCGAGTGAACATCATGGTGACAATGTCCGATGTCATCAGGATTTGATGAGTCTGACAAAGGGAAAACTTGGCATCTTTTCATGTTTAGAGATTTTTAAAAGAAGCAGAAAAGAAAACTCCAGCAAGTCTCTTTTTGTGAATATTCTCTCAGATCCAAAAAAGGTAGAAAACAATATCTAAAAGAACCTCTTAGTCGCGATACGCTAAGGTATTCCTTTTTAGTAAATAATCTATCCCAGATTGAAAAAGGGGTAAACGTATACTGCGTAGATATCATTTCATAGCCATTTAACGAGTTAAAAACGACAATATTTCGACAATCTTTTCAATTTTTGAGAGTCAGAAAAGAGCTGAAAGTTGACTCCTCCTGGAGGAACGAGTGGTATTAAGGGTAGAAACTGGTTCCAGTAATGGTGGAACTGCTCAGAACAAGTAAAGGTCAAGAGGCTGGCTAACAAGACCACTCATTGTATTGGTTCCTCGAGAATGGGTAAAACAATCAAGTGAAGGCGTATGATCGGCCAAGTAGATGGTGACAACGGAATGAGAAAACCAAGGTTCATCTGGAAAAATAGGTTGATAAAATGGCAATCACGAGAGGTAAATGAGAACGGTTTAATTTTTACGCAAGCTCAAAAACATGGGAAACTCTGCTTGAAGTTGGTTTCATTTTTACACAAGCTTTTTAACAAAGATAAACTATGCTTGAGATTGGTTTCATTTTTACACAAGCTTGAAACAAAGATAAACTATGCTTGAAAAACAAGGAAAAATGGGCATGCCCCCAGCATGGTGACTCAATTCAAGGTACATGCCCCCCAATATTCATTCCATATGAAAGGCAAATGGAGTGAAGGTTCAAACTACGAGATCAAGAGAAAGACTCGACTGGGATTTTACGAGATTGTATCAAAGACTCGAATTGAACGGGAACATGTTTCATTGTTTTAATGAGGTTGAAACATTAAAAGAACTATCCTCATGACCTAATTCATTTTTAATGAGGTTGACATAGAAGACGAACTATCCTTGGATGAGCTTGTTTCATTTTTTAAGGAGCTTGACACAAGAAAATGAACTATGCTGTGAAAGACCTTGTTTCATTTTTTAAGGAGCCTGACACAAGAAAACAAACTATGCTCCGATGACCTTCTTTCATTTTTTAAGGAGCTTGACACAAGAAAATAAACTATGCTCCGAAAGACCTTGTTTCATTTTTTAAGGAGCTTGACACAACACAACGAACTGTGCTCTGACAACCTTGTTTCATTTTTTAAGGAACTTGACAAAAGAAAACGAACTATGCTCTGAAAGACCTTGTTTCATTTTTTAATTAGCTTGACACAAGAAAACGAACTGTGCTCTGGCGACAACTCATCATGTCGAATAAGAAGTCATGGCTTCCAATATCTTCTCATCAAATGGGAGAGCAATATCTCGGAAGTCGTGATCGAATGTCCCCAGTAGATGGTACCCGACGACACTATCACTAGACGAGGGCAATGAACACATGGCCACATAATTAACCTGCGACAGGGAGGATACAACCAGTGGATAAAGACCCAAAAGATACGATGATGGACCAACTGCCATATCAGGACAAAAGAATGAAAGTTGATCAATGGTCACGATCTAACCTTTGTGTGGAAAATAGATCACATGAAAGAGGGAGGAGACAAGTGCGCCCATGGAATAAGTATAGTCACACCCCAATAGTAAATTAACATCCAAGGAACCTTGGACCACCATCACATCTATATAGACGGTTTTCCCTCCCAAAGTAATAGGCAACTTAGGAAGGATCCCTAATGGTTGAATGGTTCCTCTATTAAAAACCAACAGTTTCTGAGTAACAAGCACAAGTGGTGGAGAACCAAAATCTTGCCAAGTAATGGAAGATAGAATACTAACAGATGCACCTTCATCTATAATGGTGCTAGGTATGACCACATGGGAGGCCTGTACCGTGATCTCAAAAGGCACATAAGAAGGAAGGCGGTATCCTGTGAATTGACTCCAATTTAAGGAAGCGACCAAACTACTCGAAGGGGGTACTATAAGAATGGAATGGTCATCCCCTAGTGTTATGGGATCAAGAGGAGCATCCTCCAGGACCTCCATCATGGGAGTAGGAGGAGCATCTTCTTGAACTAAATGGACGAGAGAATATTTCTCCAAGTTCAAGGAATCTAAAGAAACAAGAAGAACATGGGGTATGAGATCCAATCTCGACGGAAAAGACCTGATGAACCATAGATGGGATTAGATCAACGGATTCCTCAACCAATTGTTTTTCGGGAACAAATTCGTGAATTTGAATTTTTGAAGGAATGGGATCGACTAATGATGACTCTTGACCGATCGTTGTATCAACTAGTGAAGGACTCAAATAAAGCTCATGGTAACCAGCCAGAAGGCAGGGTGCAGAAATAGTAGGGTTTTCCAACACTCTCATGGCTTCATCCATGTACAGACAAAGGTGAATGGGATGATGCCCTTCACACAACTTATAGGGATTAGTAATCTTACCCTGTTTCTTATGAGTCTTATTATTTCTAGTCAAAGATGTGCCACCAATATGACTTCCAGAAGCCAAAGGCAATGTCAGACGGCCATCGAACCATGCTTCAAGTACCACAGGAATGCAGCCAGGGCAGTCTCGAAGAAGATGGTCACTTTTTCACAACATGCAAGGGAATTTGACTTTCCGAGGAAGGTTGGATGGTTTATCAATGGATTGTGTCTGAGGCGCAATAGTCATAGAGTTGGCGTCTCTCTTATCTGACTTCCTCTTCTTTGTCTTCTTCTTCTTCTTCTTAGCCACCTCATTACTAGAATCTAGAATTTCACCAGGCGAGGTAGAGGAAGAGGACAAAGGAATAGGCGAAGAAGGGGAGAGGTCCACCTTAGAATCAACATGATGTTGTTCAGGTGGAGGGGATGTACTCAAGACCATAGAGGTCGAGAATAACCAAACATGCATCCAAACAATTTAACCCAGGCAGGGACAATGTTGCCATATAAGGAGCACCAACATTCCTAAAATCAAGAAAAGGACCAGGATTCCCTTCGGAGGGGATTCCTTGGTTGGTAAAATCCAGAAACGTTTCCATTGAGAAAAACCCTAAAAAAACACACTAAGGAAGATAAATTTAACTGGGAATATTTCGTGGGTAGTTAATTTTATGATATTGGAACAAAACTCTGCAGTTTCATGTTTTAAGAGTTGAGAAATAGACAAAATATGACTCTAGTCACTTTCAATTTTAAACGAGCGTGAAAGGACAAGTGCTCGATGATATCTTCTCTTTTTAAAGAGTCACAAAAAGATCGAAATGACTACTGAGGTAATCTAAGTAAGTGGGTGTATCAGGTTTCCGTGAACTTCCATATACACCTTAGTGATCAAATGAAAGAGAAATGACCAAGGACTTAACGTATGTGTATGTAGTCTCCCTGAATGTTGTGTTCGATGTATCACGGTTACAAGGCGGAAGACTCAGCTTCCTATGGATAAAGGATTTTAACCTAGAGGGATCTCCCTTTATATACTCGATGGTATGAGGAGCACAAGTCTGTACTAGCGCTATCTAAAGCCAAAAGGCAAACGACAGCTACTAGGTTTTAAGACGCCGAAACATGTCTCTAGCCTAGACCACTAAAAAAATTTCGTTAGGTTCCAATGTTTCCTTAGGTTAATTCAATTGATTTTATGGTTGATCTTGAATTATGTTTCAATTTCAAGGCCCTACTGAATGTCGATCTCAAATTTCCTAAATGAAAACTATATGCAAATGAACACCATTTTCCTTTCAATGAACGCTAATTAAGAGAGGGATAGAGATCTTTCAAAAGATAGCAATCAATGAAATAAAATGAAGAAATCCGCTAATGCATCTAATAAAATCAAGTGAAAACTTACCGAAAAATGCTTTCCTAGTCTATCAAGCACTAGTTATGCAAAATAAATTTTATTTTCCTATGTAAACGAAAGAACGCAATTTTTTTATTTTTTCAATGAAATGAAGCATGCAAGGCACTAATTACATGAAAAGAAAAACAAACACTAGTTCGAGGATTGTGAATGTAAAGAGCTAAACTGACTAATTTGATGAAAGCAACACAAACACAAAGATGAACTAAAACCAATGGCACACTCTTCCAATCAAAGAAAAATCTTTGAAATGACCCGAACGAGCAATGTAATCTATTCTCGAAGCAGCAAGAATAAGAATCAAATGAAACTTGAAATGATCATTCAACCAAAACAAATTCTTAAAGGATCCATAAAGACTTAAATGCAATTGATCTAAAGATGATACTGACAAGAATCAAAATACTTGACTTCCAATCAGAAGGGCTCAGTGAGCTAAGACACTCAGAAACCCCAAGGTCATAAACTTCACTGATAAGTAAACAGACGTACAACTAAGAAGAATAAGCCTATGACAGTCAAAACAATCTCAACAGAACAATTGCAAATCAGAAATCCACCCAGAGGCAAGCATAATTGACCAAAAAACTCAAAAGGAAGGTCAATCCAAACCCTACAATATTCGGCGCAACTGTAAGGTGATAATCTGCGCCAAATAGGGGTTGGCGCTAGTGTAAAACAAGCAACATGCACCAATTGGCACGACTGTCCAACCAAAAAATGCGCCAAACTAGATAGCTATGGGAGGATGGGAAATCCAATGATCAGAGGTCAATATTGACACCCTGGAGCTGACCAAAGCAAACATACCAGAAAAGATAGATAAACAAGAAAATGACCAAAGTTGACTTGACAAGGGAAAAAAGACAAAATCACATTGATCCCCAATGGAGTCACCAATTTGTTATGAAGGCAAATCCTCTTTGTGTATAGAGACGATCCCTCTAGCCCTAGAGTGGGTCTAGTAACAAATGGAAAAACTAGAGTGTAGGGTCCTAATTACTGAATGAAATGGATGAGGTAGAGCAACCTACCTGGATTCCAAAGCTGTTTTCGTGGCTGTTGTAGTGGTGGCCTATCGATTCCTATCTTGGCAAGTCACAATCCTTTCTTAGTGATGCTTGGATACATGCACAAGATCAACAAACAAGAGCAGCATATGAAACAAAAATCTCATTCATAATTACTAACCAGTCAAGGAGGGTTAAGCATATTGCATCAAATAAAACACATCAACGCAAAATGGGAACTAGACAATAGTTATACATGTGTATTAATAGAAGAAAGAGTTACAACCAATCCTTGACGTCGCAGCCTCCTTAAGTGGGGTTCAATTTAAGCGCGTCTTGATGAATTTCAGGGAATTCAGATGAGATGAAGGCACGATCCTAAGCTCTCTCAATAATGGACTTTTCCGTTCTATCTTGAATAGAAATCTCTCCAACATTTCTGCTATAATATCTTCAGTTCATCTAGCTTCATCAATGGAGGATGGATCTATTTATAGAGGGAGAGGAGGAGGTTGGGATCCATAATATGTTGGAAGGGGGGCCTTATCCCCTAGGAGGTTTCCCCAAAAGGTGGAAACAAGAGGCCAAAGGAGGAAGGCCATGGTTATTCATTCAAACCACTCCCTATGACTCATCCACGAAGTTTTTATGATCAAAACTTCGCCTCTATTTTTAAAAAAATTTCCATAAATATATCGGCGCGGGAAGCTAACTAAGATAGAGCACCATCTAGCACGAGGGCTAGTGTTAATCTACCTCATCGGCGCAAGGGCATAACGAGCTACCAGTGCCAAGGAAAAATCAAGTGTTTTTGGTGGTCTATTCAGGAAATGGTCAACAGAAGGAATGTTGTGCTCATGGAAAGGGATGCAATGAAGGTATTTGCAAGGCATGACACTTTATTTTGGTCACATAAAATGAGCCTCCAATGTTCTGGATGGGGATTGCAGGGACAATGACAAAATAATGTGTAACAAATATGCAGAACCAAATTTAACCTTGATCATTTATCTCATTAAAAGCATACGCTACTTCACTTTATTGTAACCTGCATGTATATGTTATTTCCTTCACACCAATCTGTGTATATATCTGTGAATACTAAATTTCCAGAATTTGATCAGACTTAGAAAAAAATCTAAGGCTTTCATTCATATATCTTTTCAGATTTGCAAAACCCTTATTCAGTTAGCATTATTAATCATATTTAATCACTCATTAATCATATTTTTACATATTCAACTAGCAGTATATACAGTATTCAATCAACTCAGATCTACATGAAAACTTCAATGATAGACAGTAGAAATATAGTAGCAATAAACAGATAACCTTTCCATCAAGATTTAGAAAACACATACTTCCATATGTGCTTTTGCTAAAACAAACCTGCTTGTATACGCACTTTCACCATGATGAACCATAATATAGATATGTAAATATTCAGGACTGCAAAAAGTTTCAGATTTATATACTTACCCATATTTTACCCTTCACTTCATAAATCATGCGCCAGGTAACAAATATAAACATATCACCAATAGATCAAGAAAATGTATAGTCATTTCAGGTCTAGAGATCCTAATTCATCATTGTATCAATGGGTGCATCACAATTTCAGATTTACCAATAAACAGAACCCATTCCATGCAGATATACTTCAGAGAGAAGTAGTTAGTTAAAACCCTTACACATGCACACCTTGCACTATGATCTTCTTCTCCTTATATAGATTTATCCTTTACTAATACCATAATCCAAAACCACACAAGAGACGATGGTATTGATAGTATGAATCTTAATTTCAAGTGTACGAAAAAAGACCACTTTAGTTGTGCATAACAAACAGCCCTAGCAGCAAAGATGGCTGCCAACATCTTCAAATCTGAAATTAGGTGATTAAGATAAACGCTGCAAAAATCTATATCTATGCATTAAAATACATTAATCAGTAAATAAAACAAGATTTAATCCATGCATCCAATAGAAAAGACAAGAATATGTTGAATGAATTTTATATTAAGGGCACCTGGGAGGAAGACATAGAAGGATGTTACCAGTTCTCCTCAATGGGGTGGGTTCTTGTAAGTCCTTAGCACTTCAGATCTAAAATTCCTCTCTCTTGATGGTGTAGAAAACCTAGACAAAAATGGAACTCAAAGGGAGCTCACAAGCAAAAAGATAGAAAAATATGGCAATGATGGTGCATCAAATTCAAACCAAAAGTATAAATCGAGAGTGATCTTTAGGCAACAAAAGGTGATGAATGAATGGAAAAACCCTTATATTTATAACAAAATATTGAGTTAGTCTAGATATTGGTGCATAATTAAAATATTATTAACCAAATCAAGATCCAACTTTTATGGAATATTTTATTATTTTTGTTGGAAGGAAAAATAATTTGACTTGGGTCAAATCCCTTTATTTATAAATAATAAATAAAGAAATGATTTATTTATTATTTTAAGGATGTGGTTGAGTAATAATTAAATAAATAATGATTTATTTAACTATTTATGAATGATTTAGTCAAATTTAACAAGGAATATTATTTAAATAAGTTTTAAATAATTATTCCTAGAAAATAATAAGATAAATAATAATTTATCTAATTAATTTTCCTGTTTTTGGTTAAATATGACCAGGAATATTAATTAAACTAGTTTAACTAATTATTCCTTGAGTAAAATCAAAGAAATGTGGATTTATTTAATATTTCCTCATGGTGTTTCCTGTTTAGACCATAAACAACTTAATAAAGGTGTTATACTAAGTTATTTTTCATAGTGAAAGCAATTTTACTTAGGGTAAAATTGGTCTTACAGGGTGTACTTAGGTCTATCTAATAGTAACAAGTTAGATGACCAAAAAAATGGTGTAACACATTGCTCCCCAGCGTGCAAGCTTTAGGAGCTAATAAAATGACTGAAGTACATTGTAAGAACTCAATCACTAGACACCGAAGGGGAAGTCAAAGAGAGAGAAATATGAGGTAGACCGAAGCGCTAAAGGACTAGACCCTGAGGAGGAGAGACTTACAGGTGCAACAAGTCTCTTTTATGAGTGAGTACCTATGTTATAGGCATCGAGGAAGGCATACCTATGCCCATCGAGACAAAGTACATATAATAGTGCGTCCAGTAAACAAGGGACTAAACAATAGAGTACATGCTAGCGTAAACATGAGCCAGGTAAAAACATGATAATGAATCGCACATACATATTGTGCCTGGGATAATAGCCAAGACTTATACAATAATATATAAGTACATGAGATACAACTACAACCCAAATTCCCCTATAAATAGGAAAGGGCTCTAAAAATCTGATTGATACATGCAAACAAAAAGGCGTTGTAAGCGGTTGAGGCCGACATCATCAAATATATGGAGTTGCATCAAAGGTTGTAATAAAGAGGTCATCTGGGCATGTGGGGGGGCTACATGTAGGGCCACCCCCTCATGAGGGTTGAAAACATCTCACACACACCCAAGAATCATCTATATCAGCTGTTGCATCACTGAAACATCAAGTATACAGATCTCGATCATGCTGAAAGGAGTTGGACCTGAGAAAAAATCAAGTCAAAGGGCAATAAGGAGTCTCATTTCCTGATTTGAGGCACAGAACAAGAGTGGAAGTTGGAACCAAGGTACACCGCCTTCTAGACCTATCTTTTGGAATAAATGATCTGATGTCGATAGAAGGAATTCCGCCATAGGTGAGGCAATAAGGGATCCTCAACTAAGGCAAGAGAGAAAATAGTAGAGTGACTAACAGACTGACACCAGGGATGATAATGAAATGAGGGGTACTAAGTTGTGGACAAACGACTTCCCTTGTTAGAGCATAAAGGGCATGGATGACCTGGCAACGACTGACACAATATCATGAGGGATAGGGGACAGTGGGACTGAAGGCCATAATGTGCAACACGATAGAGGAACCAAGCAGTGAAGGATAGAGGACTATAGTAGGATACAAAGGGACTCAGGATAGACTCCATGACTACGATGATGACTTAACTTGGATGCTCTAAACAAGGGTGACTCGATGATGTTGCCACACAAAAAAGGTCCAATGGAGACCATAAAAACATGAGTACATGATGGTTACTCATGAAAAAAATCGACACGAGCATGGAAAAGTATGAAGGAAAAGTGGTGCCCTAAGTACACGTGTTGCAAGTGAATAAATTTGATTTTGGGGAGTGGTGAAGTGATGCTTCGTGGAAAAAATGTGTCCTGGTGAAGTATCAAATCACAGAATCATGAGTTGGCTACCTAAATAAATAAAACATGCATTTCCGGAAGGAAATTCTAAGGGTAATATTTCTTAAGATAGAGTGCATTGCGAGGATTGGGAAGGGGATGGCCTTCGAAGTCCTGTAAGATATATGCCCCCTTACCTAAATCCTTACTGATGATGTAAGGTCCTAGCCATAATGAGTGAAACTTCCCATGACCGAGGACATCATGGGCCTGATCATACACCAGAAAAAGATCCCCTTCGTGAAAAGTACGAGGGTGGACTTTTCGGTCATACTGAGCTTTGGTGTGTTTCTTAGCCACCTCAATGGTTTGCAATGCAACACAACGGTCTTCGAAAGCACGCTTAAGCATGATAAGTCATTTTTCTAAAGGTTGGGTGTCAAGGAGAAGTTCGACGACTAGATGAAGGGAAGGGATTTCACATTCGATCGATAAGACTACCTCCTCTCCAAAAACAAGGTGGAAAGGAGTAAACCCGATGGCAGTTTTAACAGAAGTTCTATAGGCCCACAAAGCAGGGAAGAGCATAAGGTGCCAGTTGGTTTTGTTCTTATCCATCATCCGTTGAAGCATGGTTTTAAGGATTTTATTGACTGCTTCAACTTGGCCATTAACTTGGGGGTAATAGGAGGAGGAATACTGGTGCTCAAAGCCCAACAGTGAGGATAGCTCATGCCATATCTCATCTTCAAAATTTTGACCATGGTCAGAGACCAATTTTTTTGGAACTCCAAATCGATCGATCACATGGTTAAATAAAAAGAGGGTTGCGGTAGCTACCGTGTTGTTAAACGTTGGCATGGCCTCAGCCCATTTGGTGAAATAGTCAACCACCACGATCATATACTTGTGGTTACCAGTAGACGATGGTCGACACTCCATAAATTCTATGGCCCACTTACAAAAGGGACCAGCTGAGATGACAGGATGGAGGGGAGCCAGAGGGGCTCGTGCCTTAAGGAAAAAATGTTGGCAATTAGAACAGTGTTTGACTACCTCAATGCAATCACCAAAGAGAGAAGGCCAAAAGTACCTAGCATGCATGATTTTCTGGGCAGTGGCTAAACTGAAGAGGTGGCCACCACAAGTGCCACTATGACAGGCATTGAGGAGTTGCTCTGCTTCAGCGTATGTGAGACAACAACAAAGGACAGAATCTACACTGCGATGATAAAGGTCGTCACCGATAAGAAGGTAGCGGGGGGCCTGGTGTCTGATACGTCGTCGAGCATCATGGTCAAGATGGAGGGAAAACTTTTGGGTTCACAAATAAGTAAGGATGTCACCATACCAAGGATCATCGGTGGTAATGGAAAACAAATTTTCATCACGGAAATTATCATTAACTGGAGGATCCTGCGTACCGATAGGTAGTTTAGAAATGAGTTCAGCAAGGGCTAAACCTTTCTTACTTTTTGGTGTGACAAATTCAAGATCGAATTCCTGGAGGATAGTGATTCAATGGTTGTACTTCCCATTGATGATTCGGCGACTCAATAGGAAGGCCATAGGGTTGGAATTAGTCACGACCTTGGTGGAATGCATGAGGAGGTAATGACGAAGTTTTTGGACCAAGAACATGACAACGAATGTTAATTTCTCTTCATGTGAGTAGGATACAGGAGGTCCTACCAGGTTATTACTGACATAATAGATAACATGCTCAATTCCATTGTCATCTTCCTGAATGAGGACTACAGCGACCGAGTAGGTGGAAGTGGAGATATACAGGATGAAATCCCTATCAAAGTCAGGGGGACGGATAAAGGGAGTGGATGTGAGAGCGTGTTTCAAGGCATCAAAAGACTCTTGAGCATAGGCATCCCACACAAAATGGATGTTAGAGTGGAGGAGTGTAAGGAACCCATGCGCGGTGGTGGCATAGTCAAGTACGAACCGGCGAAGAAAATTAGCTTTGCCTTGGAGGCTTTGTAACTGGCATAAAGTACGAGGGATAGAAGCTCCATTATGTCTTGAAATTTCAATGGGTCAAGGGTGATACCATATTTAGACACAATTAAGCTTATAATATGGTCGGAAGGCACACAAAAGACACACTTCAGTGGGTTGAGGCGGATATTATACTTGCGACATCGGAGAAATACGGTGTGCAGGTCGTGGAGGTGTTGCACCTATTGTTTAGAATGTGTAGTGAGGTCATCTAAATAAACAAGAATAATATGAGCCAGGTCATGGAAATAATAAGACATATCCCACTGAAAATTGGCTCTGGCGTTTTTAAGGTCAAATGGCATGACTCAATATGAAAAGGTTCCCCACGGACTAATGAATGCAGTCTTAAGTTGATAAGCACGATGGATAACAATTTGGTTGTACCCAGAGAAACCATCCATAAAGGATATAACCTTGTGCCATAGAACCTTGTGCCCCGCACACTCATCAATGATTTTGTCAATGAATGGTGTGGGGAAGTTGTCTTTGGGACAAGCTTTGTTGAGATCGTGAAAGTCAGTGCAGACATAGATGGTGCCTTGTTTCTTGAGAACGGGAACTGGAATGGACACCCAAGTGGTTTATTTGATGGGATAGATAAAACGAGCCTACTTGAGCTTATCGATTTCGGCTTTGACAGCTTCTCGTCTAGAAGGATTGATGGGTCTCAACTTCTGACGGATAGGATTGGCATCCAGCCATGTATCAATATGGTGTTCGACAATGGCAGGATCAAGTCCAGAATTTTTGAATAGGACCAGGTGAAAACATCAAGGAATTCTTTAAATAGCTTGGTGTAAGCCTCAACCTCTTCTGGGGTGCAATGGGCGCCAAAGATGATATTTTCTTCTACATGTGGTTTGTCATAAATGTCAATTTTAATGGTAGGAAAGATATTGGCCATATTTCCTTCTTCGAAAGCATCAGGTGTGGGGATGGGATTTCTAAACCAATCGAATTCATCAGGAATGAAGTATTTAGTTTCCACAAAATATTGGTCATGGGACTGCTATGGGAGGAAGTACGCACAGTGGTGCATATCATCCCACGGAAAGTCAGGGTCGGTCATGGCCTCCATAATGTCTTCATTTGAATGGAAGATGGGGTGATGGGAGGAAGAGAGACCACCTGACGTGGTAGAGCTACCTGACTCATCATCATGTGAAGAAATTCTCACATGTGCAACATCATGGGGGATGACAGAAGAGTAAGCAGATAAGGTATCTACCGATATTGAGCCCATGGTGATCGCTGAAGGGAGGTCAGGCGAAACATCAGGGGAAGTCTCCAAGGGGGCTTCCACCGTGGGTCTCATGGATGATGATAGGTATAAAATGGTGGTTGAAGGCTCTGTCATTTCGACATCGGGAGGGGGAATGTCAATGGGAGCAAGCAGATCCTTTAGTTCTGCCGGAGCATAACTCACCAACAAGTGAGAGGTGAACTTGTCATGCTTGGCCTCGAATTGGCGAAACGCTTCCAAAGAGGAATGATACTCTTCAAGGGAGGGACAGAGGTGAGTGTAATGGCCATGGAAATCACACAAAGCACGGGCATGATTGGTGCACAAGGTTTTGAGTTTCAGGATTGAATCGGGTATACTGTCATAGACCTCAGGGATATCAAACTCTAGAAACGTCTCATTGACCATGGAGTTGAGGTGAGGCAACTCCGGAAAAGTATGGGTGGCATGACTAACAACATCACACAAATCACACTGGATAGTGTGTTTTGGCAGCCGAGGATGGGTAAGGTTTGTCGAGGTGGCCTTGTCTTTGGTTGTCTCCTTTTGAGCTTTGCCCATCTTACCCGAAGCGATCGCAACAGGAGGTGGTTCCTATTAAGGTGGCTGAACCGGGGACAAAGCAAGGAGAAGTCATAGGGACTGGTTGAATTGGGGTCAAAGCAAGATAAGTTTTGGGTTGACCAGGCGGCGTAGCGGCTGGAGGATCAAGGTACCAGACGGGAATCCACAGGGTCAAGTTAGGAAGAAAGAGGGTAGCCATGACAAGTACCATGTACAATCCTGGGGAGGGAGCTAGGAATGGTATTTGACTAGAGGGTTAATGACCGGGCGTGATGGTTCCAATATGGTTAAGGCCTGGAGGAACCATTCCAGAAGGGTAAATAGGCTCATGGATACCAGTTGTAGGTAAAGGGCCAGGAGGAGGAGGTCCAGAAGGCAGAATCGAAGGGCTAGGAGTAGGTTCTGGAGGGAAATGAGGCTACTGACTAGCCGAAGTGGGGCACTTGAGGGCAGCCTGAGACAATTGCATCATGCAAACATTCGATGAGCTGGGATTAGAGATAGGAGGAGGAATACTAGGGAATGTACCAAGCGATGAGGAATCTTTGTAGACTCCGGGTGAGACACTGGTCAAAGGATCGACGATTTGCTTATTAGCCACTGAAGAGATGATGGACTCAGGGGATGTCTGAGACTTTGATTCATAATATGTCAACTGGTCAATGGTGACTATCTTTCCTTTATGAGGGAAGGACATCTTGCAGTGAACCGAAGATGGGACAGCAGACATCGCATAAGTGTAGCTATGACCCAATAGAATGTTCTAATCTAAGGGGGAATCTATGACTTTTACGTCAACGCAAACAGTCTTGCTCGCAAGACTGATAAGATAGTTGCGGAATAGGCCAATGGGCTGGGAGGCATGGCCATCCCACACTCAGAGAGTGATGGTGGAAGGAGCCAACTCAAGTGATCCAAGTTGCTTCCAAACCGAAGCGAACATCACACAGGTGGATGACCCCTCATCAATGATGCACCGGGAAACGTTGGCGTTCTATATTTTGACTGGGATTTGGAAGGCAATGGAAGCAGGGAGAGGAGGATGTTCAGACCGATCAACATCAAAGACAATCAATCGATCATCGAAAGGATCTATAGTGCCCATGGTAGATAGTAGAGCTTTTCATTGTGAAGGGCATGACTAGAGGAGTTCCAGTGTTGAAATGGCAGTAGGATATTGCGCCAAATCATCTACTATACTATAAGAATGGGAAAATTTTCCAGAAGTAGCATTTCGGCGTGGTGGTCCCTTAAGGATCTTGGTATGAACCTCCGCCTGTAGAGACCGAGGGAGGTGGCTTGGGGACAGATGTAGCGGGAGGCTTGTTGTACTGACGAGACCGAGTTTGAAGGTTGATATCTATAGTTGTAGGTTGGTCAGAATTCATCATGAGAATCTGGTAATTGGGGGTACCAGATGGAAAATGTGGAGTGGCCACCTGACCTTTAGGTGGTTGGGTAGCCACAAATCCTTGCTAAAGGAAAGGATTAGTAAACACAGTCGGCTGACTAGGCATAGCACTAGGAGGAACAGAAGGGGAGGCTTGTTGTCCTTGCAATGTTGGTTGAGACTCCCACATCTACTTCATCTGTGGTAAAAGAGGACAATCATGTATGTAATGACCATAAACACCACAACAAGAACAAGGCTTTTTTTTGCGAACAGTCTTGTCCTACTTGGGCTAAGTTCCCTGTTACTGGTTAGAAGTGTTATGAGAATTATTTTGTGGATTAGGTCCAGGATTACCGGGATCATATTTATTTTGAGTGTCTTTCCTCTTCTTTTTAGAGGGAGGAGGATTAGTCGCACCCTGTTGTGCATACACCTACCCCTGAGGGGGGGGTGGTTGTTGTTGTGGGGGTTGAAAAGACAAGGGAGGAGGAGGTGCTAATGCTAGAGGAGTTGGATCACCAAGTTGTGGATACAAATAATAATGAGGTTGGGTAACAATGTGGTAAACAGGAGGTTGGGCAAAAGGAGGAGGCATTCCATATCTCGGATACATGCTACCAGTAGGGGGAAAAATGCAGGAGGTGTTGGCCCCCCTCTGATGAAAACCATATCCCATGGCAGGCTAAGCATATGGATGAGAGAGAGCTCCAACAATACCGTCGACGGCATGAGATTCTCCTGGTGCATTGGCACCATTGGGTCTAGGAAGATCAGGTAGAATGGTATAAACATAACCCCATTGAGCATAGATCAGGTCATATTTTAACGCAATTTGGAGAGTGACTTCTTTAGTTTGAGGTAAATGCGATGCAACATCTTTGTCGATAGCAAACAAGAGAGATATAAGGAACCAATCCACGTAGACATGGTCTTTGAAGGTAGGGGCTCGACATAGGCTCTTTCTTCTTCTCCATTCCTGGACATGATCAAATAGGCGGGTCGCAGAAGATTGACGAAAATAAGTCAAAAGTTTGGTACCAGTGTTATAAGGAAGAGGAAGCTGGAAATAAGATGAAACATCCTGAGCAAGAGTTGCAAAGGTGGTATGAGAGGATGAGGCCTGATCAACATACCACTTAGAAGCTTCACCAGTAAGCGTTCCTTGGAACAACCGAAGATGGACAGAGTCATCGGTAATGGATTTAGACGAACACCACATGTGCAAAGATCGAACATGATTTGTAGGATCTTTGCCAGTAAGACCTTCAAACTTGGGAATGTCAGAAGGGAGCTTGGTTGGCATTACAGGCCAACCAACATTATGGTGTATAGGTTCATTTATCAACTGGTCAAAATTGGGAAGACTAGGGCCTGCCATATAGGGGAGCAAGGGAGCAGCCGTGATAGTTCATGTTGCGGTCCCACTAGTAGTATTCCCAGCATTAGAGCCGGGGCTACCACCAGTGTTAGGTCCTGAACCAGACATGGTGAAGGTGATAGGAGGAGAACCAGGGGCGGAATCAAAAGGAGAACCCAATGATCCAGAAGAAGAGTTGGAGTGCAGAATTGGTGGAGGACTAACTCGAATCCTACTCAAAGGAGTAAGTATTTTGACCGGAAACTAAGGATGAAGGCCAAGAAGTCTTCGGGATAAACACCTTGGTGGCACAATGATGATGACACAAACATGGCACAAAGGAAAAAGAGACTAACAAGGGCGAGGAGGTG
The DNA here is from genome assembly GCA_034641835.2 of Pinus albicaulis. Taxonomy (NCBI): domain Eukaryota; kingdom Viridiplantae; phylum Streptophyta; class Pinopsida; order Pinales; family Pinaceae; genus Pinus; species Pinus albicaulis. The sequence goes on from CM076584.1 coordinate 1,185,180,402, forward strand.
CAGGATCAACTGATTAAAATTTCGGAACAAGGGCTGAAAGGTGCAGGATCAATTGATTTCAATGTGAAAGTCTTTGCTTGGCGGTGTTAACCAAGCTCTTCTTAACTTAGGGTGTGTGTGTAAAGTGTGTAAATTTTAATTTTTAAACCCAGACATTTGTAGAGAAAAATAAAATGTGTGTCGTATAACTATAAATAAGATAACAGTATATGAAACTAAAATAATAGCAAATAAACAACTAATAATGCAATAATCTAAACCCAAGGAGGCGGGCCTCTCAACAAGTAGTCTGTAGGTGGGCAAAAAACTAGTCAAAACACACCAAAATAGCCAATAGATCTAAGGTCATGAGGGACAGGGATCTATAGGTGAGATCTGCTGGAAAGTGGTGCAGAAAAACAGCAACAAATCAGAGGAAATATTGTTGTGAATGAGGTGGTGAAAGGCTATATCCTGGAGGGAAGTGGAGGGGACCCTAGAGGAAAACCCAACAAAACTAAATGAGGTGATTTGGATGGATAAATAGCCAATCTGAAGCAGATCTGAAGGTGAGGAAGTAGATCTGAAAAATGGTTGAACACTCTGAAAATTTCAGACAACCTGCAGCAGCTAAAACTCTTTCACAAAGTGTGGAGGGTACTGAAGCCCTAGGGGGCTAGGTTCCCACTTAGATGAGTAAAACAGAAAAAGTACAGGTCCAAAACAGGTGGAGACGGAGGTTAGGCAACCCTGAACAGAGGCCTAGACAAACCTAGAAAATTTTCAAAAAAACTCCCGCAAAAAGTCCAGGTCATAGTTTCTGACCTGTTCTTGCTGAGGTCGCAATTTTTAGACAGATATCTGCATCCTGAAGCTCCAAGTCGCAGGTTTAGGGCCAGAAAGTGTGACCTACACTTCCATCACTCTCGGAGGCAGATTTCAGCAGAATGTGTCGTCTCAGCTGTGGTTGATGTTTGTCACCTGCGCAATAGGTCCGAAAACACACGAAAGTTAGAATTTTTAATGTTTTAGGGTTTTATAGGTTAAAAACAACATCAAGAAAATCAAAACAAGAATCTGAAGAGAAATCCTAGGATTTGAAGTAGCTGGATATGTAGGGATCAGAAAAATGACAATGGTCATAATCGTAAACCTGTGTGGAGTCGCCAGTTCTTAGTATGAATCTTAATTGCAAGTGTACGAAAAAATACCACTTTATTTGTGCATAACAAACAGCCCTAACAACAAATATGGTTGCCAATATCTTCAGATCTGCAATTAGGTGATCAAGATAAATGCTGAAAAAATATAGATCTATGCATTAAAAGACATTAAGCAGTAAATAAAACGAGATTTACTCCATGCATCCAATAGACAAGACAAGAATATGTTGAATTAATTTATATTAAGGGCACCTGGAAGGAAAACATAGAAGGATGTTACCAGTTCTCCTCAATGGGATGGGTTTTTGTAAGTCTTCAGCACTTCAGATCTAAAATTCCTCTCTCTTGATGGTGTAGAAAACCTAGACAAAAATGGAACTCAAAGGGAGCTCACAAGCAAAAAGATAGAAAAATATGACAATGATGGTGGATCAAAGTTAGACCAAAAGTATAGATCCAAAGTAATCTTTAGGCAACAAAAGGTGATGAATGAATGGAAAAACCCTTCTATTTATAACAAAATATTGAGTTAGTCTAGATATTGGTGCATAGTTAAAATATTATTAACCAAATCAAGATCCAACTTTTATGGAATATTTTATTATTTTTGTTGGAGGGAAAAATAATTTGACTTGGGTCAAATCCCTTTATTTGTAAATAATAAATAAATAAATGATTTATTCATTATTTTAAGGATGTGGTTGAGTAATAATTAAATAAATAATGATTTATTTAACTTTTTGTGAGTGATTTAGTCAAATTTAACAAGGAATATTATTTAAATAAGGTTTAAATAATTATTCCTAGAAAATAATAACATAAATAATAATTTATCTAATTAATTTTCCTGTTTTTGGTTAAATATGACCAGGAATATTAATTAAATTGTTGTTTAACTAATTATTCCTTGAGGAAAATCAAAAAAATGTGGATTTATTTCATATTTCCTCATGGGGTTTCCTATTTAGACCATAAACAACTTAATAAAGGTTTTTTACTAAGTTATTTTTCATAGTGAAATAAATTTTACTTAGGGTAAAATTGGTCTTAAAGGGTGTACTTAGGTCCATCTAATAGTAACAGGTTAGATGACCAAAAAATGGTGTAACAGGTATTCTTGGACGGAATCAAATAGACGACACAACGCTCAATATTCTGGGCTAAAACCATGGGAATGCCCCCTGGTATCATAATTTTAGAGCGCACAAGGCATACACTACTTGTATCATTCTTTTTCATGTGTATACGCTACTTGGCCTGCATGAACTAGTGTATAGAACTTGCAATATAAATATTAACCATCTTCTGCTGAACTTATACCCGTCTTTTGATAAACCTTCTGTTAAACAACTATGATTTTCCAGAAGTCATATACTTCAACATTTGCAAGAGATTTTCCATCAAGGACAACATATGCAATCATAAGAATCACATTTCCAACAATCTCCCCCTTTGGACTTTTTTAGGGTCCTATAACAATAGGATTCATAATTTTGAATTGAATTTGATTAGTCTTGTAAATATGTACATACTTTGCTTTTTGCAAAAAAAATTCCCATATTATAAAATGTAAAGAGGGTATGTCCTAAAAGAACAATCAAAGGACAAAAAGAAACAAAGATCAAAAAAGAATATTAAACATGAACCCCACCAAAATAGATCATGAAAGTGTTGCACGTTTAAATTACACTACTATTAGTTTACTTTTGCAAATAAGATTGTGTGCAGCTTGTCCTAAATGCCACAATCCATGAGGGTCAAACAACTTAAACTTGACCTCTCATGCTTTAAATTTCATGTTGTTAGATAGAGAATAAAAATCTAGCCAAACAGCTTAATCTTGGCAGATCACTAGTTAGGTAGAGAAATAATAAGGAGCTCAACAGTTTAATTTGAGCCCTTGGAAGAAATAAGGATAGAATTAGTTAGTTTGTTGTTTTAAAAATAAAAATGAATAAGGGTTTGCAAGCTCAAATGCACCCATGTAAATGAAGAAAAAATGTTAAGGTAGTTAATGGATAGGAAAAAGCAATTTCACAAGGCATGGATAAACATCATTTGGTATATTACTAATTTCCCTCCCCACAATGTGTTCCAATACTAAATCCTTCATTCATAAAGACACGAAGCATTTCTCTGACTTTTGGTCGGACCAAACCCATGTCTTAATGACTGATTGGCACTAAGGTATTGGATTCCACCTCATTGAAACCCTTCCCCTTCATAAAAAACCATTTTCCCTTAACATCACTCATTTTACCCTACTGAAACCCCTTTTCTTAATTTAAAATTCATATTCACCTTTGGAAAAGTAACAAACCCCTAAAAATGCACTAATCCTAAGTTTTCAAGTGTAAAATGTTAACATTGGGCCCCCACTATGAAAATCCCGCCTAAAATCATGTTTTAACACTATCCTAAGTGTATTTTATTTCCCGCATTCATTTCATTTTTAAACACTAACATAATGTATTATATCCCCTTTATAAAACCTTTCTCTCGTATTAATATAATTCCTCTATATATGTCCTCAGCCCATAAATTTTAAATGACCCTAAGGTTTAATATCCCACATGTTATAAACCCTGACCCATTATATTATTATAAACTATAGTTTATATACTACTCCCCACTATAGTTATAACCCACCCCGCATATTACATTAAGCCTACCTATTATATATCTTAACCTTTGCATTTATAAAACCTTGTGCCCCGCATAAAACAGCTTCTGACCCCGCCCACTGTTAGATTTCCCCCACGATGATCCAACAGCCAACAGGCCATATCGCGTATTCTATAGCGCGACCTTTAAACACCCCCAGACCATGCAATATGGGTGGTTTTTACGACCCCCTCCCCTGCTACGTGGTGGCCTCTCAATGGAATCGTACATTTCCAAAATAAAACCACCCAATGACCAAAACAAGTACGATAGCCACCCAAAACCACTCTTCTCCTATGCAGTAAAACCACCCTCCATTTAAATTACCTTCCCTCCTCCACTTACCTCCCGTTTTCACTGTGTCCTCCTCCGAAAGCCATCTTTCCACTATGCAATGTGTCAAAACCATCCAACTACCTCTCCACTCTGTGCCATGCACTAAATCAATTCGAAAAACCCTAAAACTAAACTGTGTTAAAGCTCCAGAATTGTGTGAAAGGCTAAAAATCATTTCAAGACCCCTATATTTTAAATTATTGAGAGTCATTGCCAACAAAATGGAATCCCACTACATTTTAAACCATTTTTCACAATATTTTCCCATCATCAAAGCCATTATCCCTCCTTGCAAACCTATGTTTCATTAACTTTTGGTTTGTTTTTGCAGGTAATCGAAAAAAACTTGGATAAACAGTCTAATACTAGTTAAGACCTGTTTATTCCAAAAAAATCGCAAGGAAATGAATTCAAATGATTTTCCTTAACAAAATATTCCAGGAAGTAGAACAGAAAGAATTCATTTACGAAGAGAGAGATAAATTTGCACAGTGAATGGTAAAATTGAAATAAAAATTCACAGTGACAATAAAAACAGAACAGTCAAAGAGCATCAAAGTTAAAGTGTATCAGATAAAAGTCAGAGTGAAAGTCAAAAAAAAGAAAACAGAGCAGTCAAGGAAAAACAGTAAAAGTAAACATGGAGGCAGTAATGGTTAAATAGAGATTAAGACACTTTTACCAGCAACAATGAATTTTACCCGAAGTAAAAGTAAAAACAGTTAAAAGAGCAATAAGGTTAAAAGATGAAAACAGAGCAGGAAGGGACATTTTCCCGAAATTGGTATTTAAGTCATAGTTTTGCAGAGACTATTGTAGCCAATACAAGATGAAGTTTGAAACACTAGATGAGGTTTATCTACAAAAAAATTATCTCACTTTATGCGCAGGTATTACATAATGAGAGATACATACTCATCTTCACGGCCTATTTTCGGACTGTCAAAGTTCTGTTTTACACATCTTTTTGCAGAGCCTATTGTGAATAGCTGGAACTGAATTTTGGGAAAATGAGAGAGGTTTACCTTAATAACATCTTTATCTACAATAACCTCTTTCATGTTTTACATATATATCTCGAATTGAGATATACAAAGGTATCACTGGACCCAAATTTTTCATAATTTCTGGAGCAAAATGCACAAAGGAAGGAAATAGTTAGTGACTTGGAAGCCTCATCATCAGCTAGGAGTTTCTATCAAATTCGAATTTATCTTCTTTGTCACCACCAATCCATTAATATAGTGCCAAATAGATTCATTAGTTCTGATGTCCTTTATTTAAGTTCTATTTATGTAATACAGGTTGAGATATTTGTAAACCAATCTTGATATTTTTTCAAGATATTCTAGTTTAGAATTTGTATAAATACTTCATCATTTGAAGTATTGAGTGTGGATTAATTGTTGAAAATTTATGTAGTTATATTGTCTGAACCTGAATTGTTTTGGTATCAAGTTCAAGTTAGTAGATTGGATCATAGGAAATAAAGCATCATATTGCAGGATTCATGTGTTGGGCCACTGCAGTGAAGTATTTCACTTGTTATTTGTCAATTTTCTTATGTATTTCATCCATTCATAAATTTGTTCTAAATTTTATTGTGAAATCAGGAATTTTTATATCATAATTTGTTAAAAGCACTCTGTTATTGACTAGTTTTCATTTAAATTTTTTCTGATGATATCCAAACCAGAGAACCCTTAATTTCTCCCTGATTTCGATTGACCTCTACCTCTTCTTTCCTTATCTGGATTTAAGAACCCTTAATTGCTATTTATCCTGGTCAAAACCATTTCACCATCAGCCTCTGAAGATCTAAAGTGACTCTGCTATCTTTCCCTGTGAAAAATTTCCTTTAGACCTTGATCCGGATCTGCCTGCTTGACACACTGACTTCATTTTCCCAATGGGTTACAGATCTATAGCTATCCACCTCAGTAAGTGATTTCCCCACCAAATCAAATCAAAACCCCAAAACCAATTTTCCCTATATAACTATCCTAAAATTAAATATAAAAACAAAGTTAAATCTTATACAAAGAGCCCCCTCTAAGCATTAGGAATACTAGATCCTAAAGCTTAAAAGTAGGTTTGTGGTTACCTCGGTGAGTTCTTTCTTTAACCTTGAGAAATTACTGAGTGATAACAGACTTGATGGCAACCATGTTGGAGTTTGATCACCAAGAACCTGTAGATACATAAAAATTATTCAAACACCAAATACTCTCCCCCTTTGACATCAAGAGAAAAAGGCGGACAAATGCTCCCCCTGAGCACATGCTGATGCTTAAGATTTTCATAAAATACATGACTCTTTAACTCAATAGAGTATGACCTTTCCTATCACCAAGGACACAAAATTACATCAAGGATCCAACCGAATGGAATTACATATTGACTCAAATACCCAACCAAGTGGGTTTACATATATGAGTAGATCCATACATGACTCAATATAACAATCTTTACATCAGAGCTCTCAACATGACCCTTATATCAAATTACAGATATGACTTTTTATAACCAAGACCAAAGAATCTCCAATAGGAGATCATAACATAGAAACCAATCATAATGTCAACAATGCAGACTTCTCATTAAGGCAAATGCTCCCCCTAAACATTTGCATCCTGAACACCTTCAACAACCAATTCATCAAAGCATCTTCATCAAGGAGATAAATATCAAAAAAAGGAATTGTAAGAGGAATACGATAACAGCAGAATTTACCCATCAACACCTAAGGACAAGGATATGACCCAGACTATTCTGAAAGATGACCCATAGATTTTATTTTATAAAAAACCATATGCGGCTTTATACAGAGATACTCGTGTATATACTTAACTCACCTTTATGAAACCTGTGTACCGCATTTAATCTTCTGAAATCAAGAAAATTTGATAAGTGAGGTAGAGACAGCTCGCAGCTTCTGTCTGAGATATTCAAATGCTTCCCTAGGAAGAGGTTTAGTAAATATATTAGCAACTTGTTCTTTGGAGGGAACATACTCCAATTTGACCTTTTTCTCAAGCACTTGTTCTCGTAAGAAGTGATACTTGATAGTAATGTGCTTGGTCTTGGAATGCATAACAGTGTTTTTCGAGATGTTGATGGCCCTTGTATTATCACATAGGATGGAGATGGGAGGAGAACATTTGATTTTAATATCTTGTAATGTTTTCATGATCCAAAGAAGTTATGTGAAACATGATACGGCAGCCACATATTATGATTCTATTGTAGATAAGGCAATGGAACTTTGTTTCTTTTTAAACCAAGATACTAATCGAGGCCCCATAAAGAATGCACCACCACTAGTGATTTTTTTATCATCAATATTTTTAGCCCATTCTGCATATGTATAAGCATGAAGAGTAAGATCAACATTCTTTGGATACCATAGGCCAAAGTCTTGAGTCCCTTGTAGATATTTGAATATTATTTTTACAGCCTGAAGGTGTGACTCATTTGTATTAGCTTGGAATCATCCAACAATCCCAAATACTTGCATAATGTCTGGTCTAGTCCCGGTTAGATAAAGCAGACTTCCAATCATAGATCTATTATCTGGGTGGCTTACCATGGGAGAATCATCATGGGAAATGAGGTTACATCCAGTTACAATTGGAGTGCTCACATGTTTGCAGTCTTCCGTCCCATACTTCATCAGGATTTGCTTGAGATATTTTTCTTGTGATAGAAATATGCCATCTGCTACTTGTTGCACTTGTAAGCAAAGAAAATATGTTAGTTCCCCAAGTAATGACATTTAAAATTCTTGCTACATAACATAAGCAAATTTCTGACTCATGGACTCTTCATTACTCCCAAAAATGATGTCATCAACATACACAACAATAATTAATAGTTTATCATTCTCAATTTTTGTGTATAAATTACTGTCAGCAGATCCTTTTGTGAAACCTTGTTGTTGACTATATTTGTCAAGATGACAGTACCATGCTTGAGGAGCTTGTTTGATACCATATAGAGCCTTTTTGAGTTTGAAAACAATTTTTTCATCATTTCCCAGAATGAATCCTTCTGGTTGTTCTATCTAAACTTCTTCTGCTAGGTCACAATTGAGGAAAGTAGATTTTAAATCCATTTGATAAACTTTGAATTGTTGAAAACTTGAAAAGGCAAGAAACATTCTTATGGGTTCAAGTCTAGCTACAGGTGAAAATGTTTCTTCAAATTCTATACCTTCTTCTTGAGCATACCCTTTACAAACAAGTCTAGCCTTATTTCTAATAACATATCTATTTTCATTTAAAAAAATTTGAATATCCATTTTGTTCTAATAACAATTTTATTATGAGGTCTTGGAACCAATTCCCAAGTATGATTCTTTTCAATCTGATCAAGTTCTTCATTCATGGCCTAAATCCAACATTCATCTTCACTAGCTTGATTTACATGTTGTGGTTCAATAGTGGATAAGAATTCCAGATAGCTAGGGGATCCTACAAGAGTTCTTCTTGTTTGGACACATGATCCCTTTTCTCCCAATATTTGAGATTCTGGATGATTCTTTTGAACATACCTGGATGGAGCCTTTTCTGACATATCTTCTTTTGGTGCTTCATTGGGTTCTCCTTCTATATTGTTGTTATTTGAGGAGGGAAAATATACATCATCAACATCTTCATTTGTTGTTGTTATTTCCCTTTTGGGAGCTGTGAGAGACTCATCAATTAAAACATCAATACATTCAACAATATTCCGAAGTATTTTATTGTAACATTTGTATGCTTTACTTATAGAAGAGTAACAAATAAATATTCCTTCATCTGATATAGGCTCAAAATTACCAATTTTTTCATCATTTTTCTTGATAAAACATTTTCTTCCAAAAACTCTAAAATGCTTCACAGTGGGAAGATTACCATACCAGAGCTCATAAGGAGTTTTATCACTGTTCACACAAACATGAGCCTTGTTGAGAATATTTACTACAATGTGTGATGCTTCTCCCCAAAAGGTTTCAGGTGTTCTAGATTCATCAAGCATAGCACGAGCCATCTATTGAACTGTTCTATTCATTCTTTCTACCACACCATTTTTTTGTGGAGTTCCAACTACATTAAACTGTGTTTTTATGCCATATTGTTCACAGAAATCAAATAATTCATCTGATATATATTCTCCTCCTCAGTCATATCTAAGACATTTGATTTTTAGATCTAATTTTTTTTCAACCAAAGCTTTGAAGATCTTAAATTTTTCAATTGCTTCATCTTTATGTTTCAGTAAACCAATCCAACACATTCTATAGTAGTCGGCAATAAAAAGAATATAGCATTGTTCTCCATGAGGTTACTTTTTCCTTACAGGACAACATAAACCAGTATGTATAAGTTCAAGAGGTTTGCTTGTTGATCCTTTTTGGCATTAAATTGCACCTTGGTTTGCTTACCAAATTTTCATGATTTGCATATGGTACTTTCAGGCAGAGTGACGTTGGGTAGATCACGAACAACTTTGAGATTGCTATATTTGCTTATTTGATAGAAGCTCAAATGTCCCAATATTTTATTCCATAACCAATTTTCTATAGATTTACCTAGATAGCATTTCTCTTGACCACCTTTCAATATATACAAATTGTTGGGTGTTCTTGTTCCTTTTATTACGGTTTTTCCTGTGCCAAGTTCACGAACTACACATTCTTTTGAACTAAAGACAACTTCATTTCCTTGATCACACGTTTGACTCACGCTAAAAAAGTTATTATTTAATCCATCCACATACATAAAAATTTTAGCTTTAACATTTTCTTTTATAAAAATGGAACCTTTACCCTTAATGATAGCAGGAGAGTCATTTCCAAAAGTAACATTATTTTCCTTATCTAATGCATTGTATAAAAGAATATTATTTTTATCACTTTTCATGTGTTTTGAGCATTCGCTATCAATGTACCATTGATTTTCTTCTCCTTCTACAAATAAAGGTATGCCACAGCTTTCAAACTGTAAGTCCTTCTTTCTCCATACCTTGGAGCTTGTGGGTATATGTTCTTTTGTCTAAATTTTTCTCCTGCATTCGGATTCTTCATGTCCAAATTTATTGCAATGAGAACATTCAATTTCATCTTGAAGAGGAGAAAAGTTGTTATAATTATTCTTATTTATTCCTGTCTCATTTCTTTTCTTTCTTGATTCTTTGGTCATGATGGTTTTGTATGCAACACATTGAGAAACTTTATGACCAAAATCATGACATGAGAAACATTGTCCATTAAAGAAGAAATTTTTGCGATCATGAAACCTTCTATTGATGTTTACCTGTTGATTGATATTTTTGTTATTGTTCACCCTTGAATTGAAATGGTCATGCTTTACCTGGGCATTATCTTTGTTCTTTTGTTGAGTGACAAAGTGTTGTTGGCTGGCTTTAGCTACATTTAGATAGCTTGTTGCTGAAGACTGAGAAGATTCTCCGATATATCCAAGACCTATATTTATAAGAGGAGAGTGTTGCACCTTGATAATTTCATCTAAGGTTTCAAATCCTTTATAAAATATAATATTTAAAGTTTTCATTTTCTCAATTTCCTTTCTTAGACTTACTATTTCAGATTCTAATTTCTCATTGTGCTTCTCCTTTTGCATAAGCTAATTCTTTAGAGTATCTATGGCTATTTTGCTCTCTTCCAAACATATTTTGAGTTGATTGATTTCTTCAATAAAATCATTTTCTTCTAAATCATCCATAAAAGTATTTTTAGCCTCACTAGTGTATTTTTCAAATGCCATGAGTAGTCTAATATCTTGATCAGATTCTCCTTCTTCACTATTTGATAGACCATCACTATCTTCATGAGTATAATAAATTTTTATATTGATAAAACATTTCTTATTACCTTTTTCAGATTCCTTTCCTTTTTCATTACTATCTTTATGAGGACATTTAGCGGCGTAATGACCAACTCTTCCACAAGCAAAACATTTGAAAGGAATCTTACCTCTGAATCTTCCAGTGCCAAGTTGAAGTTTATTTACAAAATTGATCTCATCTTCTTCTGATACATACCCTAATCCTTATTTTTCTTCCATTTCCTTGCCTTTTGCAGTAGCTCTAAAAGAAGCTTCTTTGACTTCAAATGGACCTCCTTTTCTCATTTCACACGCAGTCAGAATCCCATGAATTTGAACAATAGTAAGAGTTTTTAGATCATGTTTCTCTTCAATAGCAGACACTTTTGACTTGAATTTAGGAGTTAGAGATCTTAATACCTTTTCTAATAGAGTGGTGTTGCTTATAACTTCACCTAGATTTCTCATACGATTTACGATCTCATCTAGATGAAAAAAGAAACTAGCAATGATTTCATCACTATGCATTCTAAGTTTTTCATATTGAATTCTGAGAGTTTGGAGTTTAGCACTTTTTACCTTGGCATCACCTTCATAGCTTAGAATGATTTTGTCCCATATCTCCTTCATTGTATTTAACTGCATAACTTTGACAAATTCTGATTCAGTCAGACTCCCCAACAATGCATTGACAGCCTTTGCATTAGTTTCATAGTTTTTCCTTACTTCTGGATTTGCTGGAACTGAGGTTGTATATTGATAACAGCCTTCAACTATAGCCCATACATCTTCTCGGAGAGACTGGAGATAGGATCTTTTATTTTTCTTCCAGAAGATTAAATTATTTTTTTTAAAGAGAGGAGGTCTGATAGATGTTGTCCCATCTTAATTGCTCATCTTAGATGATCTTCCTTCTAGCGATTAAGATTCTACAGAAGGACCTGCTCTGATACCAATTACTGGGAAAAATACTGAGAGGGGGAGGTGAATCATTATTTACAAGAATCACAATTTTAACTTTTCTTTTATTGATTTCTATACGCGACTTTGACAAGCCCAACTAGTGTATGTACGCGGATATCCTAACAAAAACTTGCATATACCCAAATAAATTTTATTGTTCTGATAAATATTTAGAAACATTCCTTAGCCCAGATCATTAGTTATGCATCAAATAGTTAAGCAGTCAACATGTGCAGAAATAAAAAATACACATCACACATGAACACCAAGATTTAAGGTGGAAACCCAAGTCGGGAGAAAAGCACCGATGTTGTCATCTATGTCTTCAATATTTATTATATGGAAAAATGCTTACAATATTGTACTGATTCAGATTCATATCAATATGCAGGCATCTAACTATAGAAGGCTTTAACCTTATCTCGTTCTCCACTTGCTACTGGAAGGGAGCACCAACCCCCTAATCTTGTTTACCGGCCACTAATAGAAGGGAGCTACAACCCCCTGAATAGAACACCAGCTTCTACTGGCAAGAAGCTTCTACTTCCATATTGAAGGCTTCAACCCTCAAACCCACAACAGACCATGTTTCATCAATTTTCACACCGGATCTAGCAGCTTCAACACAACTCAATATATAGATCAACACTTACAACCATAACTCAAACTTTAAACAAAACAGTAAGATCATTGTAACCAAAACACAGTAATAAACCCAGACTTCTGAATCAACATGCAGAACCAAATTCAACCTTGATCATTTATCTCATTAAAATCATACGCTAATTCACTTTACTGTAACTTGCGTGTATACGTTATTTCCTTCACACCAACCTGCATATAGATCTATGAATACTAAATTTCTAGAGTTTGATCAGTCTCAGAAATAGATCTTAGGATTTCAGTCATATAAATTTTCATATTTGAAGAACCCTTATTCAGTCAACATCATTAATCATATTTAATCACTCATTGATTAAATGTTTACATATTCAACTAGCAGCATATACAATATTCAAACAACCCAGATCTACATGAAGACTTCATTGACAAACAGCAGAAATATAATAGAAATAAACATATAACCTCTCCATCAAGCTTTAGAAAACCCTGACTTCCATGCGCAATTTTGTTGAGACAAATCCGCGTGTATACGCACTTTCACCGTGAAGAACCAGTGTATAGATCTGTAAATATTCAAGACTGCAGAAAGTTTCAGATCTATAGACTTACCCGGATTTTACCCTTCACTTCAGCTATCATGCGCCAGGTCACAGATCTAAACATATCACCAATAGATCAAGCAAATACATAGTCATTTCAAGTCTATAGATCCTGATTCATCATTGTATCCATGGGTGCATCATAATTTCAGATTTACCACTAAACAGAACCCATTCCATGCAGATATACTTTAGAGAGAAGTAGTCAGTTAAAACCCTTACACATTCACACCTTGCACTATTATCTCCTTCTCCTTGTATAGGTTTATCCTTTACCAATATCATGAGCCAAAACCACACAAGAGTGATGGTATTCTTGGACAAAATCAAATAGATGACACAATGCTCAATATTGTGGGTTAAAACCATGGTAATGGCCCTGGTATCATACTTTTAGAGCACACAAGGCATACGCTACTTGGATCGTTCTTTTCCTTGGCCTGCACGAACTCGCATATAGAACCTTCAATATGAATATTAACCATCTTCTACTGGACTTATGCCCTTCTTCTACTAGACCTTCTGCTAAACCAATGTGTTTTTCCAGAAACCATATACTTCAGCATTTGCAAGAGAGTTGTGATCAAGGACAACATATGCAATCATAAGAATCATGTTGCCAACAGTTGGAATGTCAAATTCCCGAGGCCATAACTTTTACATACGATATACGTTTAGTTTGCATAGTAACTCGTTAGAAATAACTTTACAAGGATTAAAAAAATCAATTGAAAATGGAATAATATTGGCCCTTATTTTCCTGTTTCCCAAAAAAATGTTATTTAGGGCCTCAAAACAAATCTGAAACATCAAGACCTGAAAAAAACTGCTAAAAATAGAAAATATGCTGGAAAATAGGAAACTAAAAGGAAAAAATGTTGGGGTTCCAATTGGAATCAATGGGTGGTCACCAATATCCACCTGGATCATTCCTCCCCCCTTAGGAATAAATGGACCCCATTGCATTGAGTACCTCCACAAGATAGGGAAACTTCTCTTGAACTTGGTCCTTGGTGAGCCATTTTCTTTGGTGCGGGAGTTGGCCAACTTTTACAACCCAATATATTTGGATCCTTTGTTAGAAATTGTTCTTAATTTTTGTTTCCATTATCTGATCATTTGTGGCCTATTTAATGCACTCTAAGTTGAACTCTAGTTGTTTTAGTTGCTTAGTAATGTCTAATGTCTTTAACGATGGTGGAAAGTATGGTCAAAGGCAATCCACATTGAATATTGCGTGTAGGCCAAGGATTATGGGGGAATAATTAGCTTAAAATCATTGTCACCCATAACCTTGGTGATGGTGTAAGGCCCATATCGAAGTGGTCGAAGCTTTTTTATGGCTTTGGTAAGGTGTTCCTTCTGCATATGCAACCAAACTTTGTCGCCAACTTGAAACTTATGTGGCACCTGATGTTGACCATGACATTGTTTTTATTTGGCTTTAGCTTTGTCCAATATATCATGAACCTGTTAGTGAATGTGCCAGATGTGTTCAATAAACTTGGTGGATTTATCAGCTTAAAATTGAACATGTGTATATTTTTCCTACGTAGTTACAAGATGCATTGCAAGATCAATGGGACACAATGGTTGAAATCTCAGGCCCAATTGAAAGGGGTTGTGGCTAGTTGAGTTATGGAGAGATTTTTTATATTTGTCTTGCACATAGGGAATACTTTCATCTCATGTTTATGGATGCTTGGAGTTGTACATGTGTTGTATGTGCACTATCATTATGTTGACAACCTTTGTTTGGCCATCAGTCTGAGTATGGAATGCAATCGACAAGGTGATTTTAGTGTCTAAAAATGACCAGAGGCTCGACTATAATGTGCTCAAGAACCTTCTATCCCGATCTAATATAATGGTCTATGGAATCCCAAAATTTACCTACACTCATTCGAAGAATATTTTGGCAGTCTCTTATGTTGTGATTCTCTTATTACGAGAAATCAATATGGCCATATTATAAAATTTATCAATGACCAAACATACACATTAGTTACCATGCTTGGTAGAACGAAGTCTAGACATATTGTCAATAGAGATGGATTCCCAAGGTTGGCTAGGATTAGGCAGAAGAATGTACACACCTTGCTTCTTAATGGTTGGCTTCACGTTGCCACACGCAGTGTAGGATTTGATATATTTTCCAAAATCCTATCGGAGTTTTGGACAATATAAATACTTCTGTAGTACTACCATGATTTTCTCCAAACCGAACTGTCCTGAGACCAAACTATAATGTGACTCCAAAATTAGCCTGGCATGCTCACTTGGAGGAACACAAAGGTGCCCCAAGTAGCATAAAAATGCATCCTGGAGGTGGAAGTCTAGTACTTGTTTGCCATCTATCAACATCTGGTATGTGGTGGTGAATTTTGGATCATTCTTGTATATTTGTGGCCATCCAAAAGTCTTGTTCCCATAAGAGTTCAGAACATTAGTCAGTGCCACAACCAGGGGTTGATTGAGGAAATTTGCAACATTATTGGTGTTTTCCTAATCTAGGTGGATATTGGTGGTCACCCGCCTATTCCACTTGGGGCCCCAACATTTTCTCTTTAAGTTTTTCAATTTCGGCACAACTTACTATTTTTAGTAGTTTTTCGGGTCCTGAACTTCCGGAGCCATTTTGAGGCTCTAAACGACGTTTTTGGGAAAACGGAGAGCAACATGGGTCCATGGACTGATGTTGCTCATTCAAAATTTGTAGTCCTCAAATAGATATTTCTAACGAGGTATGGTATGAATCAAACAGAGATCGTATGCCAAAGTTACGCCCCTGGGAAGTTGAAACACCAATTTACCCAAACGAGGCCCATAGTTTTGGCACTTCATCTCCTAGGGTTAGGGTTTTGGCTGTTTAGTATGTCCCATTGTTTCTAAATAATAAATAGGCCCTCTGTTAGCACTCAAATCTACCTCAGGCTGAAATGAAGTAAAACTCAAGGCTACATCAAACCACGCTCAGCCTCGTAGCTAGCCCTACGAGGACAGGAGAGGGCTCTCTCCGTCAATCTCGAGAAAATAAGCAATAGGATGCGAGATGACTTACAATAAGAACTGATTTTAGGCTAGTAAAGAGATAGGTATTTTTGGTTTTTGGTTTTTTGGGTTTTCGCTGGAATAATGGGAAAACAAATTTTGGGTCCGGGGATAAGGTCAGACCTTTGCAGAGTTCAAAGCTGGGGCGAGGTAGGTGACGATCTTGATGCTTTAAATTGAATTTATGGATAGATTAGACCGACGAGGAGCTGAAGAGGGCAAAGAAGAACTTGGATCCTCTCCAAACAGCTGAAAACATATAGAACTAACTGAATTCAAAGGCCAAGCACTGTAAACGATGGATTCAACCTTATTCACTCATTCAATTTAGTTCAGAAGCATATGAAAGGATGGCATACATTAAACATGAAGAAACTTACAGTAAACAAAGAAGAAACACCATCAAGAACAGAACACCACAAGGATCCCAACAAGTGCCGCAAAACCCCTGATCTTTCCTTAGCCAAAATATGAAAAATATGTACAATGGTATCAAAGTATCCCAAGAGTCCAACCTCTCCAACCCCTGAAAATGATTGAGAAATTACAATATATAGATCACTCTAACACCTTTCCCCACCTCTAGGGGTCGAATTCCCTCTTCAGGGATCAGTTTCAACCAATTCTAATCATGGAACTACAATCTAGGCAGCTAACAACTTGCCTCTAAAAGAGTGGAAACTGATCCATTACATGATTTTTTACTCATTTGAGAGTGAATCTTCTAGAAGAGATAAAAACAAGCCAAAGTTACATGAAAAACATGAATTTACATCATAACAACCCAAAAATTCTACCCATAAGCAAAACTGGTCCATAATAGGCGAAATACTGAGCTGGCAGCTGAAAACTCAGAAAAATCTCTAGGTGGGTCGCTCCTGAACTGCGTGGGTCGCTCATGTTCCAGGCTGATTTTGAGGTAGCTCCCGACATCCAAATTGAGATCATGATAGCTCGTTGGAAATCCCTGGATGTCTACTTTCCAACCCAAGTGGAATTTCTGAATTTGGAGTTGATTGGACCCTCCAAAACCTCATTCTCCCAGAGGTACTTTCTGCTGGTGCAAAAGGTGGCAGCAAGGTGGTTTTCATGGTGTTTTTGAGCTGTTTGACCATCCAGATTTTGTTGAAATGCTAAGTTGACTTCAGAGGATGAATAATTAACCATGAAAAATCCAAAAATGTAAAAATCTCCTCCAGCAAGTGTCTCAAAAAAAAGCGAGCGCATGAGCGCGCGACCCACGTAGCTGCAAAACCTGTTTTTTAGACCAAAAATTTGAAAATGACAAAATTTTCTCCGAATTTGCCCAAATTCGGAGCGGAGGTCCTCCATCATGTGTCTTTCCCAGTCAATTAAGCCTCGGCCAAAATCCAAAGTGGATTAGGCCTTTTCCGCCGTCGAAGTGCCTTGCGCAACCTCCTCTTCATGATCCTCATCCTCGCTTTGCAAACATGCATGCGAGCCCAGTAATGGCCTTTCATGTGGCGAAGCAAGTCTTTGTCTCGATTGGCCTTCACCAACAGCTTCTCCAGATGTATATTTACCCGCGTGAGTACAGTATCTCTGTCAGCTGGTGTCATGTCACCGGGCCTCTTTCGATTCCACTGCTTGTCCTCACGGATTTGGCGCACCTCATAAAATGTGAGCTCATCCTCGAGCTGTTTGTTGCGCTGCTCCAAATAGTTAATCACCCACTGAGCCTTCTGCAATTGGTCTTTCAGCTGGTCATTCTCGGCCCTTTTCTCCTGGATGACTTCCCTCAGCTTCGAGCTAGGAGAGCCCGTATCAACATCAATGACTGTCAAATCTATGTCCCGGCCTCCTGATGGGCCCTCATCAGGCATGGGCCTCTTGCCCCTGTCTTGTACCTGTACCTGCACTGAAGAAGAAGGCGAGACCCTTTCCACATCATGTGGAGATAATACTCGCCGTGTCGATGAAGTCGACAAGACCCCTTCCACCTCACGTGGAGATAGTACTCGCCGTGTCGCTGCAAATAAGGCCCTGTGGCCTCGCTGATATGTCTGAACCAAAGGAGTGATGATATGCTCAACCTCAAGCATGTCCGGCTGGTGTGAGGGCTCTCCTGCATCATGAACTGCCTCGGGAGGCTGCTGTGGCACTCTGAAAAAGTCTCTAGAAATGAAATCCTCCCAAGTGATGCCCTGCTCCGCCAACTGATGTAACACCCAGATTTTGATCAAAGTGAAATGGTATATACTCCTGTACTGCTGCACTGGGCTCGTCTTCTTCTGCACAAATGTCACCATCCTCTCTATGTTGCGGTGTATGAAATACGGAATATTCATCATACGCACCCTTGTGAAGTGCATCAACAAACGAACATGATATGAGAAAAGACGAGCATACCTGCCCTCACAACTAAAATACTGAATGATGAGCCTCATGAGTGGTGCATACTCATCTCTCAAGAATCTGAATGGAAAAACTCTGCTCAAGTAAGCCACATATCCAGTTTTAATGTATGGCTCATAGTGAAATTTCTCTAATTGCTTACCCTTGCTCCATTCCTCGCCTATGTTCGGTATGCCAGTGGCTTGAGCAATAGTCAAAGGTGATACAATGAAATCAACCCCAGCAAGGTTTACCCGATCACCCCGTAAATGAAGAACAAACAGACGTGCTAATTCACGATGAGGTCGAGTTTGTACAACCATCTCACAAAATCTGAAACATGACAAGAATCGAAAACAATCCATAGCTAATGGACATGCCTGCAACCGAGCCAAAGAAGTAGGCTCCTCTCTGTGATGATCACCACTTCTATTTTCTCTGCGGGAACCCCGTGGCACATTACCTTCAGCCACCGAATCACTGCCTGACCCTGGCTCATATTCTGACTCTGTCTCTGACATATCTCTAATCAAGCTTTTGGCAATGTGTATACTGATATGAATGCAGTGAAAGCAAAATTAGGATGTATGTTTTAACACCCAACCAATATTCCCACCGTCAAAGCACCATCAAGGAATCAAATCATGGATAAAATCTCAGCTTTAAATGGATTGGAAAAGGCACAATCTCTGTTGTGAATGCAAACTAAATTTTGACCAAATAGGAGCAGGCAACCTTCAAAAGTTTGAACACATCTAGTCAAAGGAGAGCATGGCATTAATAGTAATATGTTTGTCTATGAGTAACGATCATAAAGGTTTCAATGGGCAATTTGAAACAAAGTTATGAGCATATTTTTACATTGGGCAGTGAGACTCATTACAAACACAGTCAACATGGCACAAAGGGTTTTATCATGGTATAATAATAGCAATGGTTAATATGGCTAAATGGGCATGAGAGTAATATGATTTTAATGTTATATGGAAAGCTGGACATATCACTGCTTTAAAATAGCAAACACATTCTTTCCACCATTCATTTTCATTTCAAACCCTGAAACCAATAATACTATGACTGTGGGGTTTTAAATCCTCCATCTGAATATTTGAAACCACCAATGATGCCACAAATGCGTTCAAAAACATCAAACAATGGATAGAAACCTGTTTGAAGGCAGCTTGAGTCGATTCCAAGCCAAACTGGGTGCTCAAACTAAATTTCGAAACCCTGTGTCTGCGTGGGTCGCGCAGCCTCTGCGTGGGTCGCTCGGCCCAGGTGGGTCGCGCACCTTGCAAACTTACACTGCTGAACTGACTCTGCGTGGGTCGCGCTGCCCAGGTGGGTCGCGCTGCCTCCACGTGGGTCGCGCAGCCCCAAAACTCTGTCCACGCACTTCAAAACTCTGAAATCGGCCCTCCACTTTGCAAACAGGATTTGGGAGCTATGAATTGGTTCAAATGAAACTTGTTTGGCTTTTATACATGTCACAAATATCTTCACAATCAGATTTTATTTCAAATCAAACTTCAAACCCATATTACAAATGTTTTTTGTAATTTCACTTTTGGCTTTTCAAATACAAACTTTCCTTTGGCTTTTTTGAGGTCGATACTAATGATTTTGCTGTCTTCTTGCAGGGATATGGCTATCTTGGCTAGAGAAAAGACCAGGGGTCTGCTTTTGACAATGTCTTCATGGCGGAACAATTACAATTTATTACAAAATGATAATGACAAATTTCTAGTTCCAAAACAGAGTTTTGGACTAGAAATATATTTTTTAAAATGCTGATGATAATAAAATAAAAATCACAAGTGCTGGACTTTCCTCACCTTGCAGGCTTTATGACTAGTATATAAATGACTCAAAAACCCTAGACATCAAGACCTAGGACACTTATTGACATTTTTAATGACCATATATATAATGACAATAACTATGAATAATTTTTTGAGGAAAAGTTTTTAAAATAGCGCTGCAGGTATAAACATGAGGAAACATAGGACGACAGACCCCTTCGTCAGTTCATGGCATGATCCTAGTGAAATGCAACGAAGTGGAACAAGCGAGACACCTAATAATGAATATGCAAAAGACGAAATGATCACTGACGGAGGGCTGCAAGGACCGACTCTAACACCCTCGATCCTCATGGTAACTCAGTTCAAAGGCCTGTAGCTGTCACATCTCTTCTCAGAGATAGCTACCAGCGCCCTAGCTAGTTTTGTTTCCATTCTGTCTGTAAGCAAATTTTAGTTCTTTGATATTAATGAAATGAAGTGTTATTTTCGTTGCATCTCTGTATTTATGGTTATATGTTTATTCTGTTGCATTCTTGCATAAATTTGGATCAGTGGTATCAGAGCGGTCTGCTTTTTCTCGATCCTTCTTTGCATGTCCCTAACGAGGTCGGGGTATAAGGAGTTAGGGCTCGATCTGGTGGAACCTTTACAATATCAGCCTCGCAAACCCGGACGGATGCCCATGGGGGACGAAAAGAAATATGAGGGAGTAGGAGATCCTATCCAAATATTTCTCGAGGAGGCCCTCAAAAAACAAAGGAATACGATGATGGATAAATTTTCCCAGATCCTTCAACGGCTGCCCACCGGCAGCGCATCTGCATCCAGTAGCCACTCTGGAGGTGCGACTCCTTTTAAGGTACAAGTAAATTTTGACATTCCCATGTTTGAGGGTCAAATAGATGCATATTTTGTAGATAGATGGTTGAATCTATTAGAAGGATATTTCTCAGTTCATGACTTTTCTGACAGGGAGAAGATTATTTTTGCACTCCTAAAAGCTACCCCTCATGTCAAGGACTGGTGGGAAACCCACTGTGAGAAAAATTACGAGACATAACCCTCTCTAGGTGAACATTTAAATGAGTTTCATTAAGACAGAATGGTGGAGTAAGTTGAGCCCATTCTGCTTAATGGCGTTCTGCTGTACTCTGTAGGCTGTTTGGACGCCTTTGTCAGGTCGAAATCGACCTCTGATATTTCTTTGGAGTCCTTTCTGGTGTCTGGAGCTCTGTGCTGCCATTTTCGTATAAATGCACTGGTTCAAAGGTTCGTCTGTCCATCCATGCTTCATTACCGCGGCCTGGCAATCTTTTAAGAAGCTCTGTCAGTGTTCTTGACTTTCCTGGGCTCGAGAAGCATGGAGGACGTTGTGGGAAGGTGTACCTCTGGAGGAAAATGTCCTAGTGTTAGGTAGCGCAGTTATAGCATTGCTGGTGTGCTCATTAGTCTTCAAACGGTGTTTTTCCTTTGAATGCGGGGTTAGCGTTTATTATATCAACAATAGTCATTAACCCCCCTTAAATCATGTCTCTGCTGCTTCGCTGGCCGGCTGAAATGGCCTCTCTGTGTTATCTACGTAATGAGATAAACCGTTTAAAACCCGGGCAGTGGTGGTGGAGGAAATGCTGCGGAGGTGGAGGGATGGTGGCGGAACAGTTGAAAAACAATGAAAATGACAGAGAAATGACAGCATAGAGTAAAGCCCAAAGGTTAAGTGTTTGAGGGAAATACAAAGGAAAAGAGCGAAATGCAATGGTGCGGAGTCATGGATGTGGGACCCAGTGGAGGTGGAGGTCGATTAGACCAGAACCATCGGATCATCCGACCTAATGGACGGACAGGATGAAATCGGGCGATCGCAATCGGAGGGGACCGGGGGTGACACAGTTCAAAAGTTCCGATTGCGATTGTGGACAGGATGCGATTGAATTATGGTCGTTGGATGCGGTAGGGAAACGGACGGCAGAGATTTAATCGGGGGGAAGACAGAAAGACTTGCGATTGGAGGAAATGGGAAGTGCGATGGCCGTCGGATCAGCAGGGGAATGGACGGCCCAGATTGAATCGGGAGATCGCAATCGGGAGTCGGACGAGACGGTTTGCGATTGCGATCGGAAGGGGACCTGCGATTGAGTGCTGGCTGTTGGATCTGGGGACCGGATCAACGGCTCAGATGCAATCGGGGGACAGTGCGATCGGGGAGTCGAGGGAGGACTTGCGATCGGGAGTTGCAATGACCATCGGATCTGCGGGAGGATGGACGGCCAGGATGAAATCGGAAGATCGCAATCGAAGACAGGGAGATGGGACTTGTGATTGCGATCGGAGGGGCGGGTGCGATTAACGCTGAGCCGTTGGATCGGCTGGGAGATGGACGACTGCGATAGAATCGGCGGATGGCCAAATAAGAGGATCGGAGAGACGGGCTTGCGATTGATCGGGGGTTACGACGTGAATGTTGTGATTGCGATTAGGCGGGGGGCTGTGATTAGCGCTCAGCCGTCGGATCTCCGCGGAAGATCAATGGTGCA
The DNA here is from genome assembly GCA_034641835.2 of Pinus albicaulis. Taxonomy (NCBI): domain Eukaryota; kingdom Viridiplantae; phylum Streptophyta; class Pinopsida; order Pinales; family Pinaceae; genus Pinus; species Pinus albicaulis. The sequence goes on from CM076584.1 coordinate 1,185,203,302, forward strand.
TAACCCATCACAAGACTTAACGTGATAAAACAATCGCATCGTGGATTTTCAATATTACACAGGATTTCGCCTCCCGCCGATCTTTCCGATCGCGATTAGCGCTTGGGACTTAAGCGCTTGGTCCCAGTGCCAGGGCATGTGTGGGAAGTGGTTAAGGGGCAGGCAAAAAAGGGGCTTAGACCTGTAATAAGGTCGAAAGATGGGTTTTAGCCCATTTTAATGGATTTTAAGGGTTTTAAAGGGAAACGATAGAGGGGTAAAGGGGAGTTATGACCAACAAAGGGTAAGGGGGATATTTTATGGGCATTTTGGGAGGATTTGAGGGGTAAATGGGGAAATAGAAAGGGAGACAAGGGGGAATAAAAAGAGGCTAAATTAGGGTAAAATAAAGGGGAAAGGAGGCCTTTGGGCATTTCTTCACTAGCAGAGAGGCCTTATGATGGACACCAGCAAAGGGGATTTTTCAAAGGATAAAAGACACATGGAGGCTTCAAGGAGACTGTGTTTTCAGAGGAAATGCATTCCTTGAAGACTCAACAACAATCTTAGCCCCCTGTTTTGCTTGTCAAAAATTTATAGGGGGGCTAACAGTGGCTCCACATGGAAATGGCTTCTTCTTGAAGGAGTCAAGAATTCAGACATTGATCTCTTGGTGTAGGCCAGATGCCTGCTTCTTAGCACATCCCTTCTTCTTTGATCAGTTGCCACAAACTATGAAGGCAACATATCAGCAGTAAAATTCTCCCACACAACTACCTAATCACACTATAGTCCTAACATTTTTTCTTCTGGGTACATTTGGACTTGCAGACCCTTTCACATCATCAATTTTTACAAACAGGAAAAATAAACCTATTCTACTTCTACCCTTATTACTCCATGAGACCAGATTAGACTGTTGGTCTCATAGTTTCTCTACCTACACTACTACCTGCTAGGATTAGACTGTCTGGCAGGTTTCTTCTATACATTTTAAGATAGAAAACAACCAACTACATGCTCATAGACTGAGCTTTATTGAGCTTTTCCTACCTACCCTACCCCAACTGGAAATCTCTGATGCTCTAGGTGATGCAATAATGCCAATGCAGCCAGTCTAATAGCAACAAAAAAGGACATGAGCACTGACTGCCTGTCAGAGATAACCACAAGGTGCTCTGCATGTGGTTCTTCAAAACCGTGGTCACCATCAATAGTGACCATTCCTGATTAATCTGGCCCATGCTAAGGATCAATGCTGGAGCATTCGAGTATATCAGGGCCTCCATGTACTATGCCACAGGATCAATGAGCATATGATGTGCACTTCCATCATTTAGGCCTTCCATGATTGGTAGGCTGTCTGCGTCCTGGGCAGCTTCGATTATTGAATTTTCCATTGCATCTTCAGTGTGGCTCTTGAAAGCCCATTCTTCTTCTTGCACATCGAACAGCAGCGGAATTTCTTCTCTTTTAGGGGATGGGAGGCTTTCCAAAAAGGCCCTCGGGTCTCTGAACTCGTATCATATCTCTTGTGAGTTCAAAAGTTCAATATCAGCTTCATACCTTTCAACCACCAGCTCCAAGAAAATTTTCCTGAGCACGGGTCCATATTCTGAGCTGCGGAGAACAGCCCTTGGAAGGTCGTCTACCCTCAATTCTGCCAAGTCACTAGAAATTGTGTCACGGCACATTGCCATGAAGTCTGGAAACATTTCTGCAAACCGTTCAGGGTCTTCCATTAGTGACGTGGCTTGGTCCTCATCATGGCTGATGTTGTACTGCGACATGGTCTCCCAGTGGAGTCACGTGAAACCAAGATAATCAGTGGCCAGCTGATTACCCGCGGAGTCTTTTAATCATTCAGGAATTGTGGAGTCGCCAGGTGGATGATTTACAACTTACTGTCCACCACAGTGGTTTACCAAATCAAGGCTGATTGGTCTCTTTCCCCAGCGGAGTCGCCATTATGTTGGTGACGACAATGGGAAATAGACCAAATGTTAGCAGTTCTTGACTCTCAGATTCTCCCCAGTATGGTCGCCATTATGTTGGGGTTCCCATGTTTTGGCAGATTTGGCAATACCAAAAGATGAGACAACATCAAACCACTTTGGGGCCCTAGGATCTAGCCCTCCTAGACCCGGAGAGGGATCTCTCCAAATAGAGCAAAGAATGATAAATCTTTGAAAGCTCAGATTGAAATGTTAGGCTAGTTATGAAGCACAAAAGGAGGTTTTAAAATTATTTGGTTGGTTGGTTCCTGGGTTGGTCAGGAGATCATAGACTGAGAAAGTAATGGGAGGAAAGGAAACAAAGCAGCTGGATGTTTCAGCAAAGAGGATAGGCCAAGACAGTGCCATCCATTGGGCTATGGAGTCATGAAAGGAAATTACATGCAACAACTAGCCAAGGCTTTCAAAGGGCAAGTCATATACACTAAAGGATCTTTTAGGCAGATGATGGAATGGAACATTAAGGAGGGAAAGTGGAAGAAGGAAAGACAACCAAATTTCTGTCTATAGATCAGGTCAGAGGTCATTTAACTCCAGACCTTCTTGGACATACTCTAGGGCAGCTCTCAAAGGGACAAAGGGGCTGCTTATAGATCGGACCAGAGGTCATTTAACTCCAGGTCTGCTTTAGCAACTCCAAGGGAAAACAAAGATAAGATAAACAAAGGGATCTTAGAAAGGTAAGCTGGTTGTGCAAGGATCCTAGTGGACAGGGCTAACTCTCATCCCCAGTGTTCCCAAACCTTCCAGCTTAAAACCCCTCAAGAACAGCTTCAACTAATTCATACATCAGCCAGCAGGCAATAACATCCACTGCGCTGGTTAAATCAACTGAAAACCATTCTCAGATAGCACATAAAGCAGAAAACATAAAGGTAGGGAGAGCAGGAAACATAGGGCACCTAACAAGGGTGAATCCTATGTTATACTTCTGTTGCCTACCAGAAGAAGGTGAAACAGAATGAAAATGTAATATACAGAGTTAGGAAAACATCACCAATAGTAATAGACTAGGATCATGTGAAATGTGCTTTGATTAATTGATGCAAAACTAGTCATGTACAATAAGCTCAATGGCTAATACAGTCCAGACTTCTCCTCCCAGCCTATTACATACAAGCTACTCTGCAACTCCCTCTCAAGACTGTTCTAACAGTCGAACTGAATCCCACTAACAGCAACAGTCGAACAACTGAACAACAACAACCTTTTCATTATGTTCTCGGGGATTTCTTATAGGAGAAGAGGAAGAAACAGAAGTAGGTGAACATTTAAATGAGTTTCATTAAGACAGAATGGTGGAGTAAGATGAGCCCATTCTTCTTAATGGCATTCTGCTGTACTCTGTAGGCTATTTGGACGCCTCTGTCAGGTCGAAATCGACCTCTGATATTTCTTTGGAGTCATTTCTGGTGTCTGGAGCTCTGTGCCGCCATTTTGGTATAAATGCACTGGTTCAAAGGTCCGTCTGTCCATCCATGCTTCATTACCGCGGCCTGATAATCTTTTAAGAAGCTCTGTCAGTGTTCTTGACTTTCCTGGGCTCGAGAAGCATGGAGGACGTTGTGGGAAGGTGTACCTCTGGAGGAAAATGTCCTGCTGTTAGGTAGCGCAGTTATGGCATTGCTGGTGCGCTCATTAGTCTTCAAACGGTGCTTTTCCTTTGAATGTGGGGTTAACGTTTATTATATCAACAATATTCATTAACCCCCCTTAAATCCTGTCTCTGCTGCTTCGCTGGCCGGCTGAAATGGCCTCTCTGTGTTATCTGCGTAATGAGATAAACCGTTTAAAACCCGGGCAGTGGTGGTGGAGGAAATGCTGCGGAGGTGGAGGGATGGTGGCGGAACAGTTGAAAAACAATGAAAATGGCAGAGAAATGACAGCATAGAGTAAAGCCCAAAGGTTAAGTGTTTGAGGAAAATACAAAGGAAAAGAGCGAAATGCAATGGTGCGGAGTCATGGATGTGGGACCCAGTGGAGGTGGAGGGCGATTAGACCAGAACCGTCGAATCATCCGACCTAATGGACGGACAGGATGAAATCGGGCGATCGCAATCGGAGGGGACCGGGGGTGACACAGTTCAAAAGTTCCGATTGCGATTGTGGACAGGATGCGATTGAATTATGGTCGTTGGATGCGGTAGGGAAATGGACGGCGGAGATTTAATCGGGGGGAAGACAGAAAGACTTGCGATTGGAGGAAATGGGAAGCACGATGGCCGTCGGATCAGCAGGGGAATGGACGGCCCAGATTGAATCGGGAGATTGCAATCGGGAGTCAGACGAGACGGTTTGTGATTGTGATCGGAAGGGGTTTGCGATTGAGCACTGACCGTTAGATCTGAAGGCCAGATCAACGGCTCAGATGTAATTGGGGGACAGTGCGATCGGAGGATCGGGGGAGGACTTGCGATCAGGAGTTGTGATGACCGTCGGATCTGCGGGAGGATGGACGGCCAGGATGAAATCAGAAGATCGCAATCGGAGACAGGGAGATGGGACTTGCGATTGCGATCGGAGGGGCGGGTGTGATTAACGCTGAGCCGTTGGATCGGCTGGGAGATGGATGACTGCGATAGAATCGGCGAATGGCCAAATCGGAGGATCGGAGAGATGGGCTTGCGATTGATCGAGGGTTACGACGTGAATGTTGCGATTGCGATCGGGCGGGGGGCTGCGATTAGCGCTCAGCCGTCGGATCTCCGCGGAAGATCAATGGTGCATAACCCATCGCAAGACTTAACGTGATAAAACAATCGCATCGGGGATTTTCAATATTACACAGGATTTCGCCTCCCGCTGATCTTTCCGATCGCGATTAGCACTTGGGACTTAAGCGCTTGGTCCCAGCGCCGGGGCATGTGTGGGAAGTGGTTAAGGGGCCGGCGAAAAGGGGGCTTAGACCTGTAATAAGGTCGAAAGATGGGTTTTAGCCCATTTTAATGGATTTTAAGGGTTTTAAAGGGAAACGATAGAGGGGTAAAGGGGAGTTATGACCAACAAAGGGTAAAGAGGAGATTTTACGGGGATTTTGGGAGGATTTGAGGGGTAAATGGGGAAATAGAAAGGGAGACAAGGGGGAATAAAAAGAGGCTAAATGAGGGTAAAATAAAGGGGAAAGGAAGCCTTTGGGCATTTCTTCACCAGCAGAGAGGCCTTATGATGGACACCAGCAAAGGGGATTTTTCAAAGGATAAAAGACACATGGAGGCTTCAAGGAGACTGTGTTTTCAGAGGAAATGCATTCCTTGAAGACTCAACAACAATCTTAGCCCCCTGTTTTTCTTGTCAAAAATTTATAGGGGGGCTAACAGGAGCTATGAGGACAAGTACATACAATGGACCACGCTGCGACAACAAAGGGATCAAGATGTGCATGAGCTGACGAATCTGTTCCATAACCTGTGCACCAAGTTGGGTATGAAAGATTCAAAGAAACATCTAGTGCTAAAGTATCACAGTTGTCTGCACAAATAAATTCAGGAGGAAATGGAGTTCCTCGACATCTCCTTGCTTGGTACGGCATACCGGTATGCTGCCAAGATTGAGCAGAAATTCAAACAGAATAAGCGAGACTTTGGATCTGTGAATCAAAAGGAAGGGAAAGGTGCTCCCAAACCGCAGAACAAAGGATAGAGCCAAGGCAAGGCGACTCAAGACAACCTATCGAAGCCATAAGCAAAGAACAACACTGCATAGCCAAAGAAGGACACGGGAAAGCGGTGTGAGTTCCATAAGAGCTCCACTCACAACACAAGTGAGTGTCAGGCCAAGCAGTCGCTGGTGGCTGAGATGAGGGCTTCTGAGTCAGATGCATCTCTGACTCTGAATCATAACCTGACAAGGGGAATGACAAAGGGAAACAAATTATTGATGCAGAGCCCAATGCCATTTTTGCCACTACGAAGATCTAGAAGGAGGAACCAGAAGATCCAGAGGAGGAGGAACGTATCTTCCACTCCTAGATGTGGGTAAAGGGCTCCCCGGTACAGTTCATTGTCGACAATGGGAGCCAAAAGAACCTCATTTCAGTAGACGTTGTGAAGCGGTTGGGCTTTCCGACCACAACTCACCCAAATCCATACACCATCAGGTGGCTTCACCAAGGACGAGATCTCCGCGTCAACCAGCAGTGTCGCCTACCCTATAGCATCAAGCCCTTCATGGATGAGGTGTTATGTGACGTTTCTCCTATTGATGTTTCTGATGTATTATTAGGACAACCATACTTGTGTAAGCGTCATGCTGTGTATGATTCTCGGCCTCGCGCTGTTATTGTTACCTTGGGAAATAAGTTGTACAGGATACCAGAGGTACCACCTCCTGCCACTATCTATTTGGTTACTACAAAACAATGCAATAAGCTCATTTCCCAAACGAGGAAATTCATTTTCCTGATGATCAGCCTCCAGGGCAAGAAGAAGACTATGGCCACGACCTCTAGAAAAGGCTCCTCTACACGAGAACAACAAATGGATAAGGTTGTGGAGGAGTACGGGGACATCTTCACCTCACCCACAGGGGTTCCTCTGCACTGTCAGGTCAAGCACCTGATTGATCTGACCCCAAGAGTGCCGCTACCCAATGGACCGATCTATCAGTGCTCTATTCTAGAGAACAATGAAATCAAGAGGCAGTTTCAGGAGCTGCTGCAGAAAGGTCACATCCGACCAAGTTCATCGCCCTGTGGGAGCCTGATCATGTTGGTACAAAAGAAGGATGGGATGTGGAGACTCTGTATTGACTATCGAGCGTTGAACAAGATCACTGTCTGAAATAGGTACTTGATCCCCTGAATTGATGACCTTCTGGACCAACTCAAAGGTGCAAAATATTTCAGAAAGATCGACTTGAAGTCTAGGTATCACCAGGTACCAATTGAACCCTCTGATGTGTCTAAGGAAGGCCTTTTTGAATGGCTAGTCATGCCTTTTGGGTTGACGAATGCTCCCGCAACCTTCATGTGGATGATGGACGACATCTTGCGTCCATTCACCAACTCATTTGTAGTGGTGTACTTGGATGACATTCTGATCTTCAGCAAGACATGGGAAGAGCACCTTCACCACATCCGACAAGTCCTCCAAACACTGCGACAACACAAGTTGTGTGCCAATTTGGAGAAGTGCACTTTTGGCATGACCTAGGTTCAATATATAGGATACATTATTGATGAAAGGGGGGTGCATGTGGATCCAGCCAAGATCCAAGTCATTCGGGATTGGCCAGCCCCAACCACTATAACAGAGCTTCGCAGCTTTCTGGGTCCTGCTAATTTCTACCGTAGGTTCATGTTGGGATTCTCTCATATCACTTGGCCTTTGAGTCAAGTCACCAAGGGAGGAGCGAGAGAAAAATTATTTTGGTCGGAACCTCAATAGAAGGCATTCACAGAATTGAAAAATCGCCTCTGTTTTGCCCCAGTGCTCACATTACCAGACTTGCAACAGCCATTTGAGATCGATATAGATGCCTCTGACTATGCTATTTGGGTAGTTCTTACTCAACAGGGACATCCAGTGGCATATCACAGTGAGACATTGTCTGACACAGTTCGCTAGTATCCCACTTATGACAAAGAAATGTATTCCATTGTGCAAGCCTGTCGACAATGGAAGCATTACATTTTGGGGAAGGAAACAATCATCCACATAGACCACCAGCCCCTGCAGTTCATACAAACACAAAGGAAGTTGCAGAATGATCACCATTAGAAGTGGTCCACATATCTGCAACAATTTCATTTGAACATCAAGTACAAGAAGGGTAGCACCAATAATGTTGCATACTGCCTCAACCGAGCACCGAACATAGCACTCACCACTGTTCTCAACTCTTGTGAGCATGAGACTTCTGATTAGTTTCTTCTGTATGAGAGTGACCCAGAATTCGGCCACACTTACAAGGCACTCTTGGGGGGTACGCAAGTTCCAAATTTTCACCTCCAAGATGCACTTTTATGTCACCTAGAACACCTTTGTGTTCCTTCAAGTGAGTGTGCCAAGATGATATGGGAAGCATACTATAGTCGAGTCGCTGGGAATTTCAGGGTTGAGAAAACAGTAGCAGTACTGCAGAAGTATTTCTATTGGCTGAACCTTCGAAAGGATGTCAGGAAGCACATCAGATCTTGCACTTCTTGTGCCATTGCCAAATCGACCATCAAGAAGCAAGGCCTATATACTCCGCTACCTACCCCTAGTCGACCTTGGGAATCCATCTCCATGGATTACATGTCAGGCCTACCTTCTAATAAGCATGGAAATGACTGTGTTTTGTGGTCGTTGACAGATTCTCGAAGATGGCCATTATGGCAGCCTGCAAGAAGAATATCACAGCAGAAGCCACTGCTAAACTCTTCTTTGAACGAGTGTGGGTGCACTTTGGGATCCCACAGTCTATCATATCAGATCGGGATAGTAGGTTCCTCAACACATTTTGGTCTAGTCTCTAGTCAATGTTGGACACCAAGCTCACCAAGTCCACATCTTTCCATCCCCAAATAGATGGCCAGACAGAGGTCGTCAACAGAATGATTATACACATTTTGTGCATGTAAAATTCAAAGCATCCACGCACATGGGATGAGAGCCTCCCCTATGTACAAAATATTTATAACTGGGCTCTCCACAATTCAATCAGCCATAGCCCCTTTCAGTTGGGCTTGGGATTCCAGCCACTATGTCCCATTGACATAGCCATGCCATTTGCGGCTACTCAGGCCGATTCAGCTCAGGTCCAATCTGATGTTGACAAAGAAAATAGCTTCATCGAGCACATTCAACACATCCACCAACAGGTTCATGATATATTGGACAGAGCCAATGCCAAGTACAAGCAATTCCATGATCAACACCAGGTGCCACACAACTTCCAGGGGAGCGACAAAGTATGGCTACATTTACAGAAGGAGCGCCTCACTGGACCCCACCGCAAGCTTCTCCCACTCCGATACGGGTCGTACACCATCACCAAGGCTATAGGGAACAATGCCTTCGAGCTCAATATTCCACCATTCCTTGGTCTGCACCTAGTCTTCAATGTGGATCGCCTTTGTCCTTACTTCCCACCTTTACTGGACACATCTGACATTGCAGAACAACTCACACCAACAAAGTTAAACCAAAAATGCATGGAACAGGCCACCATAGATTGTATCATGGACATGCAAATCAAAAACACTCACAAACAGAAGATCCAACTGTATCGGGTTGTCAAATCTTGCCAACTCCTGCACCAAGGAAAGTTGTTCACCAAGGACCAAGTTCAGCAGAAATTTCCTCATATTATGGAGGAACTTAACGCAATGGGGACCATTGCTTCCTAAGGGGGGAGGAATGATCCAGGTGGATATTGGTGGTCACCCATCTATTCCACTTGGGGCCCCACCATTGTCTCTTTTAGTTTTTCAGTTTCGGCACAACTTACTATTTTTAGCAATTTTTTGGGTCCTGAACTTCTGGAGCCATTTTGAGGCCCTAAACGACGTTGTTTTGGAAAAAAATGAGCAACATGAGTCCATAGATTGATGTTTCTTGTTCAAAATTTGTATTCCTTGGATAGATATTTCTAACGAGGTATGGTACGCGTCAAACGGAGATTGTATGCCAAAGTTATGCCCCTGGGAAGTTGAAACACCAATTTACCCAAACGGGGCCCATAGTTTTGGCACTTCATCTCCTAGGTTTAGGGTTTTGGTTATTTAGGATGTCCCATTGTTTATAAATAATAAATAGGCCCTGAATCCTCATGGTAACTTAGTTCAGAGGCTTGTAGCCGCCACATCTCTTCTCAGAGAAAGCTACCAGTGCCCTAGCTAGTTTTGTTTCCATTCTGTCTGTAAGCAAATTTTAGATCTTTGATATTAATGAAATGAAGTGTTATTTCCGTTGCATCTCTGTATTTATGGTTATATGTTTATTCTATTGTGTTCCTGCATAAATCCGGATCATTTCCTTATTGTATTTAATTTTTAAATGGAATTTTTGTAGATATGTGGACCATTTCTGATGGAAATCATTTTTCAACTTCCCTTGTGTTTACATAAACTGAAGAGGTCAGTGGTTGTGTGGATGATCATCTCTTTCCCCATAATGTAATGTTTCCACTAGAAACAATTCTGCACAATGGAGTACATCTCCATATATTAGGTGGGGTGTTTTCGAATAATATCAAATAGTGTATCACTATGATAGGCCACTAGATGCCCTTGCTGGGTGAGAAATGCACCAATAGCATAGTTGGAGGCATATGTCTCAATTTCAAATGGTTGTTGAAGGTATGGAAATGTGAGTATCGGTGCAGAGAAAAGGAGATGTTTTAGCTCAAAAAAATCCTTTTGTTGTGTCTCACACCAAAAAATAATTCCTTCGCTCTACCCTTGGTAACTTGTAATATTCCCAAATGGGAAAAGCAGGAATATAGTGCATAAAATGAAAGCAACACCAAATATTTAACACATGAAACCATGAGACCAATATAGAGCCATATTATTGATCATATATGCAGCAAATAATTACAAAACAATGAGGCACCAATCATAGAATGTGATCACACAAGCTTCCAATACATAAATCCTCTCAAAAGTGAGATGTTGCTACTATAAAAAATGCTGGAGAACAACTAAAGAGTAGTCACATTAAGCATAACTACATCTAGAGATGATAAAATGATGTAAAAATACTGATATAGGCCCCAATAGATTCTAGACATATAGATCTGGGCACTAGATCAACTTTCCAAGACAACCCAAGAGGGTTTCTGGAAAATGCACACAATGTGCCAATGTAAGCTGCAGCCCTAGGGTTGAAGGTATGCTGCAAAAACAGAAATGAGAAGATATGGCTGAAGCTAATGTAGAAACCTACATCTCTTCTCCAATAGATCCCCGAATGAAAGAATGGCTCCTCCACTGAAGAAATCACCTCCCAAAAAAACCACTGCAACCACCCCTGCAACTCCTCCCTAAAATAACGTAGATCTGGGTAGAAATTGTGTTGTAGGGGATAAATGCTCCTTGGCCTAATGCCAAATATGTCAATAAATCCCAAGGGGCTTCTTTACAGGCCTTCCAATGGATGGAAACCCTCCTCCACTGCAAAACTAGCTCTGAAGACACCCAACATAATTCTCCACTGCTGCACCCTGAAACACAGCACAATATTCTGCAGAAATTGCGCTAATTAAGAAATTTGTAGCTTGGCATTGAGCCTAAGTACGGAAATTTAGTACAATGCTCCTCCAAGAGGCCTCTCAAGGAAATAGGTGGTATTCCCGATCAAGAACACCCTGTGTTAAACAGCACTGCAATCTTAGCTAAACATCCAAAGAATGCTATATGTCTAAACAGACCATATATTCAGAAATATAAAACACCAATACATAATCCCTTATGGCTGCCATCCTCTTCCTTATATAAGTTATGAGCTTCCTTACCCTTGGTCCCACTCAATTAGGTCACTACCTCCATGCCATCAATCTCCCTCCAAAACTGTGTTATTCCTCATTAAATGTCCACTCCTCCATAACAGCGTTGTTGATTTGGTCAAGGTTGACCTATTCAACATGTTCCATCCCCTGTTCACACTCAAAGGTGATTTATTTAGTTGCTTAGAGGATTTCCTTCCACACTTGAAGTGTTTTTATTGTTGCTAAGGAGATCTATGGGCCTCCCTACCCACTTATTCACCTACCTAGTGACAAAATAATCTATAATATTCCATTTAACTGAAAGCTAAATTTTTTGGAATATTACATAACTTGACTCAAAGGCCAAGTGATATGAGAGAATCCCAACATGAACCTTCAATATAAATTGGCAAGTCCAAAAAAAAAATTGAAGCTTTATGAGAGTTTTCGGGGGTGGGTACTCCCAAATGACTTGTGTTAAGGTATAAAAGGTGTCTTTTTAATGCCTATTTATCCTACATTAATTATCAATCCGAGAACGAATTTTTGTCTCAAGAGTGTACTCTGTTTGAAGCTGCAATTTGAGCTAAGAGCAATGCTATGAGATATGTAGTATAGTATTCTAAATAAAGGAGTAAACGGATGCTTGAAAATAAATCTAATTACAATAACGTGAATTCAAATACTCTAAAACTGAACTATTCACTCTGCAAAACATCAATCAAGGATATAGTATAAATAACCCATTCCTTTAGAAATTGATGCAACTGAAATCAAATTGGAACAAGGCAATCAATCTGGGAACAAGGAAGCAATAACCATGGAAAATTTTAGAGGCTAATATTCGCAGGTGGGCTAATTTTCCATGGTTTTTCCCAAAAAAAGGTTCGCCAATTATATTTTTTTACAAAAGCGATTCGCCCAAATTTTACAATATAAAATTATTTTACTTTAAAAATCGCCAGCATTATATAGACAATATATATAATATCATTATAAATTTCAAGAATTTTAAAAATACATCAATAAAAATTTTATGTTTTTCATATTAGGGACTAGTGATATTCGCCAATTTTTTAAACTTCAAAATAATTTTCCATCCTTAAAATTTTCCCTGGCAATAACCAATTTTCTCTACAGTTGACAGTCTTGATTCAAAGCAATTAAAGAGAAATATAACTTGAACTAAGAAAAACTCTGTAAACGTAATGAGCTGGAAATGAACATCAGACTGTAACAATGTAAATAAGCAATCTTTCTGCAATTTGAAACTAATGAATCAGAAATGAAAAGAACACTGGAATGGAACAGCAAATACTAACTAATGAATCAGATCTTAACTTAATGAAATTAACTAATGAACTTTGTTGAACACCAAACCCTGTCGACAACAAACGTTATTAGGTAACAACCGTAAATGAACAGCAATCCAACAGAATGGAAAATGGAATAAATATTGAACAGCAAAGCTTCTTAAGCATTAACAAGATGAATAACACAGGAATTAAGATCTTTGTTGAAATGGAACAGCAATGCAATTCATTAACGCAACACAGCAAAACCAATAAGCAATTCAACAGTAATTAAATAACTTTTCAATCATAATAAAACCGAACACAATTATAACACAACGGTAATTAAAGGATATAAATACAAATAGCAAGTAGATTGCACCAGGGTCGGGCCCTTAGCACCAGTGAAACACTGCTGGGTTACTTCAGAGCTTGAGAAATGGAACAAAAACGCGTCTTTGTATTAATTGAACATAAAAAGTGTTTACAGCGACCACTCTCTGATCACGAGAGTCAACAAAGTGCAGAATTACAAGAGGAATGTTTTCAATCAATAATTCCACTCCTTCAATCTCTAAAGGAATTGCCTTATATAAAAATTTCAACAGACAAGAAAAGGAATGAAATAATATTTGAATAGCGATCCCTCAGGATCGAAGGATCCTGGGGGATTCACTTCTTTTCTTTTTTTAGCTGTCACTCGATCTCCTTCAGCTGAAGCCGTGTTGTCCCCTGCCTTTTCTTAGCAATGCGTTCTGATTTTCTTCTCTTTGGCAGGATATGGTTTATCACTGGAGGAACAGCAGTTACTCCTGCTTTAGCTTCGCCTCCGGTATAGCTGTTCACCTCGCTTAATTCCTATTTTTGACAATAAAAGGCAAGGCATTTTTTAGTTACTTTTTACAATAAACATAAGTCTTTGCAATTCTACCATAATTATGTAATAAATCACTTTTCTAGAGTAAAAAGAGTTATGTTTAAAGTAAAAGAATGAGAAAATACATGGTGAATTCATACCTTTTCCAACGCTCAACATACCCCCCTGCATACCTTTTTTCATTTCCTCATGAAAACCATAGTTTACATGCAAAGCAGTTAAAGAATAAGTTGGAGAAGGTTTTTAATCAAAAGGCCTAAAACCATGCATTGCAGCTAAAGCTTCGAAGACATGCCCTGTCTATCCTTCAGGTATTTCATAGATGCCTTTATAATCTGCTGCATGATACCATACAATGGGGCTTCGAAACCTACACCCTAGCCAGAATGGGCCTTCCCTCAAAATGAGGTTGCTATAGAGAACCAAGCGGTCTGCAGCTAATCCAAAATTTTTATAGTTAAATGGCTCTCTATTTTGAATATTCCGATTGGAAATTCCCCATCGGACCTTAGCTATTATGTAGGCCTGGTTTCTAATAGATAGAAAATATTCTATCCCATTCAAGACCATTTCTTTATGGACAGGCCCTAATGCCTGGATAACACCTTCTCTTGTCATCAAATTCTTCTGCCTAGCCCATAATTGTAATGGGTGTTTTCGTTCACTCCTAACCCACAAGTCTAATTCATTTTCTTGCCTTTGAAAAACATTATAGGCTTTGAGCCGTTTTAACTGATTAACAACAAATGAAATAAATGCTTGGTATGGGATGTGACCCACAAAAGGGCTGGGATTTGTCTCAATATCATTTTCCAATATGAGATTATGCAAATAGAACTCACACAGGAGACGTTGTACCTTAACCCCATAGAGTTTGCAGCATGTTACAAAATCATCTATAGTGTTTAACTCTAAGGACTTTCCTGCCCTAACTTCTCTAATTCTTAACTGTAAATATCTCTCTAATAAAAATAAAGCATAATTATTGGCAGGGCATCCACAATCTAAAACATTTGTGTATAATGAGAAGAGAGTATCCATTCGATTCTGGGCTATTTTTAATTTATTCATTACCTTTTCAGCCTTCTCCTCTGCCTTCTGACACTTCTCATAGGCTTCAGCCTCTGCTGCATGGATGATCTTCATCTGCTACTACAAATCCTGGTATTTTCTTCTAGGGACCGTATTCTCTTCAATTTTTTCCCTTTCCTGTCAAGCCTGTGCCAACTCCTCTTGGAATCTGGCTAATGTAGGATCACTAAAAGTGTTTTGACAACAGGCCTATGCATTTTCACTTGAGGTTTCTCCATCTGGAGTAGCTGCATCTGGAACAGCTACCTACTGTTCCATATCTTCATGATTAGGCTCAGCCTGGTTTTCCATAGTCTCTACAACTTGGGGCTTTGTTTTAGTGGCCACCTTCTTCTTTTTTGGGGCTCGTTTGGTGACTATGCTTCTCTTCTTTGGGGTTAGTTAGGGAATTTGTTTCATTTTAAGAACCCTAATAGTCTGCCTAAGTTGTTCCACTAGCCTCTGGAGCTTCTGCCGCTCCCTCCGAAGTTTATCAAGTTCAGTTACTTTCTTTCTCTTCCTTGATGGAACGGTTGTTCCTTTTTCTGAACCCAATTTCTCAACGGGGGTTTGTTCCTTAGCAGTCATGCCTTCAGTTGGGCTTGCTTCTCCATTCTCTGTGTGGAGCATTTCTTCAGTATTCATATGCTCCTGGCTGCATTCTTCAGGGGTAATAACCTCAATTGGCTCTATTTTTCCCTGAGAATTTTCAGTTTAGAACACTGCTTCAGTGTTCACCTTTTCCTGTCCATACTTCTCAGGGGAAGTAACCCCATCTGATTCTGTTGTTCTGTTAGGGTTTCCTCCTTCTATTTCATCTAGCATTCCCTCATCCATTCCTTTGTTGGCAATAGCTTGCTCATGCAGTTGGTTGATATCAACATTAAGGTTCAAGGGGTTGTGGGGCTGCACATATTCACTCATATTGGCCAAAATTTGGGCCAATGGGTCCTCTTGCAAAGGGCTTTATGGTGAACTTGTAGTGGTGGTTTCAGGAGGCTCTGCTCCTTCTCTTTCATTCTCACTGTTGCGATTATCTTTGTCCTCTTTACAGGTATGATAACTACCTTCTTCCTCATCAGAGTAGCGAATCTCTCCCTCTACACTAGTATGAGGACTTCCTTATTCTTCCTCATCAGAGTATCGAATCTCTCCCTCTACTTCCAGTTGTGGGGGTTGTTCATCCTCCGAGCTGGGCAATCCCAAGATCTGGCTACTGCTACCCGGAAGGCCTTCTATCATTCCCCTAGTTATTTTTGAATGGGAGGATTGTCTACGTTTTGATGGCTCTGCTGCTGTGCTAGCCATTCTCTTTCGTTTTGGGGCAAGTAAGGCTAACCCTCCATCAATCGAAAATATCAATTCTTCCCAACTGGTCTGTTGTTGGGAAAGGCTGTAACTTACTATCAATATGATTAAGCAATGGTGGCTCACTACCATGTCTGTGTGCCGATCTTTTCTTATACTATGGGCAACATCATGTAGTAGGGAATTTAAAAATGCAGGCAAGTTTACAGTACATTTTTGCTTTAATACTGCCAATAACTTAAGGTGGCGAGGTCTTACCATGTCTTTTCTTCTATCGCATGTTATATAGGCCTGTACTGCTTTTTCCAATTCCGTCCATGGTTCTCCCAATAATGTCAGTTGAACTCCTTTGCCTTTGACAACCAATGTCTATCCTTCTTCCTGAAAAATGTTCATGGCTTCTTGAAGCCTGACCTTCTTATGAGTCCATATGGTTCCTTCCACTGGTAGACCATACACCTCTGCAATTATTTCATCTATTACTGCTATCTATCTACCTCTAACCATGGAGTAACCTTCCCGCAAATTCTGTAAAAACTCGACAGCTACTATTTCATGAGGTTTTTGTAGCCTTGTGAGGTATGTAATCCATCCCAATTTTTCCAGAATTTCTCGTGCAACATCAGAAAAAAATAGCACTTGTGGTTCGCTACGAATTGGTCATCCTCCCATCTTCTCTACACATTGTTAATTCTTTACATACGCATAGTAATGTAATGGAACAGCACAGCATAGTAGATTGGAATAATATCGTTAAGTTTTTTTTATTACCAAGAATATAAGGATTTGATTTGCGTGCAGGTAAAGAAATATAGGGATTTGATATGCATGCAATCATTAAGAGGCATCCGCGCCCCCCCTGAAGGATGATATTTCTTCCTCGACCGTAAAATAAGAGAGGAAAGTACTGCATAGCAGCTGTACAGCAGGAAAAAGCATGCATACTTATGATACAATCAATCAAATTATTGCATCACTGAAATCGATTCGTGTGATTAAATTGCAAATAGATATAGAAACATTTGTAATGATTCAAAGATAAGGGAAAGGGACAGCTGATGTGAACATAAGTACTAATGCACTTATTATCCACTCAAACTAATGTGATCGATTTATGATGAATGTCATGTATAATAGGTTAAAAACCAAGGGTTTAGGAATCATACTTTCATTTGATATTTAGATAGAGATATAGGAAAAAGGGTTTAACATTACTATTGATTTGTAAAAATGTGACTCCAATACCATCAACAGAGCTCTGTTGCCCACAGGTGTCCATAACCTTGACAAAGTTGCTTTCTCACCCTTGGAACCATTATCCTTTATTTATGCCTAGGGAAGTGTTGTGTGATGTCATAATGGAGTCCATTTTGCTAGCTTGGGGACCAGATAAATCACAATTCCATTCACCGGAAAGAAGTGAAAAGTGGGCAGGCCAGCTCATGATGAGACCTCCTGTTCCAAGGACTTCTTCTTCTTTTTCAATTTTCCATTGGACCATATCCCTGGTGTGGTGGCCATGATGGGAATTCCACTTCACTACTTCCTTATGATCATGGTAGGTTGGCTCTTAATGAGACCCCCTATCCTCCATCTGCCATATCATAGAATTGTTAGTGATATATATAGATATTTTTTCTCTTCTTTTTTCATATAGCACTTTCCTACTTATATATAAAGGATGGCTCAGCACTCCTTAAGAGTAGGGATGGTGGAAGAAGTCTAAACATCTCAATAGAAAATAATATGCCCTTATTCTTACTCAATAAATAAAAATCAAAGAAAGTTATAAAAATTTGGCAAAGAACCAACATGATAAATATAATCGATCATATTAATTTTAGTGATAGTAAGACAACATAGTAATATTGGTGGTTATGTCCTTTTTCCTTCTTCTTATCACTACAAAACAATTTCTTTAAAAAAATGGCAATTTCTTTTGATTTGTTGATTCCAGTAAGCTTTAGTTTGTGTAATGTTGTATAAATAGTATGTTTGTCTTTAGAAGAGTCATTAGAAATCCTAAAAATGGTGTTCTAAAGCAAGAAAAATGCACTCAAAAAGTGTTGTTCCTTTGGAAAGGAATAGCAGAAAAAATCTGTAGAAATGTTGTTCCTTTCGAAAGGAACAACAAAAACAATTTGTGAAACTGTTGTTCCTTTTGAAAGGAACAGCAAAAACAATCTACAAAATTGTTGTTCCTTTCGAAAGGAACAGCAAAACAAATCTACGAAACAGCAAAAATAAACAGAATAACTGTTGTTCCTTTCGAAAGGAACAACAAAAACAATCTCAAATCTCAAAAATTTACAATAAGCAAAATAAGCACAGTTGAAGAAACGAAATTCCATACAAAAAACAAGCAAAGTAAAAGAACAAATTTTATGTACAAATTTCAAAAGAAAGAATTGATTTAATGAATGGGTGCCGAGGAGGAGTTATCTCCCTCAGCAAGAATTTGCATGGTAGAATCTTCTCGTAGTTGTTGGTAGAAGGATTCTCGAGTAAGCGGTTTATGGTAAAGTCGCACTCGATGACCGTTTACTTTGAAGGAATGTCCATATCCATTAATGGTGGTTAATGTAATGGTGCCATTATCATGCACTTTTTATATCTCGTAAGGTCCAAGCCATCGGTTCTGGAGTTTCCCTGGAAAATCCTGAAACCTAGAGTCATATAGGAGTGCCCAATCTCCTTCGTGGAAGATTTTTTCTTTGATGAGGGCGTCGTGCCATTTTGTTCTATGTTGTTGAATTAACACAGTGTGTTGAAGAGCTGAGAGCCTAGTTTCATCTAACTCATTGATTTGTTGTAATCTTTTAGCTTGGGCTTCATTTAAATCTAAACCCACCTCCAGGGCTGTTCTTAATGTCTGAATTTCAAACTCTATTGGAAATATGGGCTCTTTTCCAAATACCAATTGATATGGTGAATACCCCGTAGTACCTCTCCATGTTGTTCGATATGCCCACAAGGCTTCTGGAAATCTGTAAGCCCAGTCACGTCTGTGTGAGGAAACTGCTTTTGTCAATATGGATTCGATCACTTTATTCGTGCTCTCTACTTGGCCGTTTTCCTGTGGGTGGTATGGGGTTGTAATTTTGTGCTAAATGTGGTAATTTTGTAATGTTTTAGCGAGTTTATTACCTACAAACTGTGGTCCTCCATCTGTGATTATTTCCCTTGGGAGGTCATATCGTACAAATATTTTGAAAAGGAATTGTATTACAGAGTCCTCTGTAGCTTTCGAAAGTGCCTCTGCTTCAACCCATTTAGTGACATACTCGGTTGCAACTAGGATGTATGTTCTTTGGTTCGATGGGGGTTTAATGGGGCCAACAAATTCGAGCGCCCAGCATTCAAATGGTTCAATTACTAATTGTGGGTTTAAAGGCATTTCGTCAGACTGTCCAGGGTGACCCGCCCTTCGGCAACTATCACAGGCCTACACAAATTTTTTAGCATCTTTAAAAATGGTAGGCCAATAGTAGCCTGTTTGTAAAACCTTGTGGGCAGTTCCATGATATACAAAATGTCTGCCACACGGCCCATCATGGCATGCTTTCAGAATATCAAATACTTCATCCTCTCGAACGCATCTCCTGATCTTCATATCTGACCCTATATGAAATAGGTAGCCCCCAATCCAAGAGAATCGGGTACTACGCTGCATTATCTGCTTTTGTTCGTCAAGGGTTAGATGTTTAGGTAATTTACTTATTTCCAAATAATTTTATATATCAGCATACCATGGGGTTCGAACAGTAACAACAAACAAATTCTCATCTGGGAAGTGGTCTTCGACTACTGTTGCATCTGTTGGCTTTGGCATTCTTGAGAGGAAATCAGCTAGAGGGTTCTCTTTTCCAAGTCGATCTTTAATTGTAATATCGAATTCCTGCAATAAAATCAACCATCTTGTCACTCTTCCATTTGTAACAGGTTTATTTGCTAAAAATTTAATGGCAGAGTGATCAGTATATAAAACTACAGGATACCTAGTTATATAATGTCTAAACTTATTTACAGCATGAACTATAGCTAAAAATTCCTTCTCAGCCACAGTATAATTTAATTCAGCAGGGGATAGATTTTTGCTAATATAATAGATTGAAAATGGTTTCTTATCCTCTTCCTGCCCAAGCACTGCTCCAATCGTTGTGTCTGAGGCATCAGATGAAATTTGGAATGGCAAATTCCAATTTGGGCCCCTCGGCACTAGGGCCGTTAATACAAGCTTTATCAGATCCTTGAAAGCATGGTCACATTCATTTGTCCAAAAAAAATCAACATTTCCTGTTAGTTCATATAAAGGTACAGCTATTCGAGAATAATGTTCTATGAATCTTCTATAATAACCGGAAAATCAAAGAAAGCTACTTACCTATGTTTGTGTGGTGGGTGTAGGTATTAACAAAATTATCTGAATTTTGGTTGGATCCACCTGAATTCTAGCTGCTAAAATATAATGTCCTAAGATAAGTCCTTCGGTCATCATCATATGACACTTTTCATGGCTTAAACAAAGCCTAGTGTCAACACATCTTTGCAACACCTTTTCTAATTTTTCTAATGCTAGCTCAAAATCATCTCTGTAAGGTGTGAAGTCATCCATATACACTTCGAGCCATTCATTTATTAAATCTGAAAAGATGTTGAGAATAGCCCTCTGAAATGTAGCAGGGGCATTTCATAGGCCAAAGGGTAAGACTTGGTAGGCAAATTTCCCCCAAGGACAGGTAAAAGTGGTTTTGTCTTGGTCCTCAGGCGCAATCTGGATTTGATTGCACCCACTGAAGCCATCTAGGAAAGAAAAAAATTTCTTTCCTACCAATGTATATAATACCTGGTCAATGAAAGGAAGGGGAAAGTGGTCTTTCTGAGTTGCTTTGTTGAGTTCTTGGTAATCTACGCATATTCTCTAATTTCCATCCTTTTTTGGTACCACTACTAATGGGGAGACCCACTTGCTATCAGATATTAGGTAAATGAAATTAACATCCAACAGCTTTTGTAATTCAGCTTTCACAATATCTTTAAGGTGAGGGTTTAGTCTTCGTTGGGGTTGGCGAATGGGTCTCGCATATTTTTCGGTCTAGATGTGGTGTGTACATAAATTGGGGTCAATTCCCTTCATGTCTGGATAATCCCATGCAAAGGCTCCCTTATATTTTTGTAGTAATTGGATTGTCTTCTTTTCTTGTTCAGCAGTCATATTTTTGTTAATGTTTAAAGCTTTTCCTGGTTCAGTTTCCACAATCTTACTATTGTACACAGAAGTAGTAGGTATTATTTGATCAAGAATGTCTTTTAGGGGATCTTCTTCTTCTTTATTATCAAATGCTTCATTGATCATGTGACATTGTAGATGGGATCTGATTTGTGGTTTGTTAATAAAACTATTAATGATATCATCCTCTGTTTGATCTTTAAAATTGAGGGCATCTTCTATGGTTAACGGTGATCTCATATTTTCCATAAGATATGATACAGGTTGCTTCCCTGTTTTGATTATTGATATGCTTGGTTGGGCTGGGGGATATAAAGCTAAATTTTTAACATAGTTTCCCCTTGTTATTGTCATGTTGCCTTGTCAGCAGCCAATATAAGCATCGGCAGTTTCCAACCAAGGTCTACCTAGAATTAGCGGGTGTCCATCTAGCCGGTTCTTTTGGTTGATAACCAGGAATTCAGCAGGGTATTCCCAGGAATCTACGGATACCATTACATCTTGTAGTGTACCTTCTGGTTTGACTACCAATCGATCAGCCAATTCTAGTAAGGTTGTTGTTGGATCTAATGATGTAATGCCAAGTTTTTGACAAGTGGTGGTTGTTAGGATATTAATTGCAACTCCCAAATCAAATAAGGCATTTTGAAATGATTGCCCATTGATTTGCACCGTCACTATAGGATTGCCTGGGTATTCATATTTTACAGGTGTTTCCATTCCTGATAATAAGTCATATAGAGTACCGACTATTTGGACAGTTGGGTTGGTTTTTGTTCTCCTCTTTGGCTTCTTTATACACAATTCCTTAATGTTTTTTTCATAAATAGGAATGTCTTGGACAGATTAGAGGAGAGGGATTTTTATACACAAATTTTTTAATTCTCCCAGAAGATCAAAATCAGGATATTCTATTTGGCGAGGTATGATTAATCATTTTGGGAATGGAGGAGAAGAGGTGGTTTCTTGTTGTGGAGTTTTATGTTGAGTTTGTTGTTGAACCACCTTCTCTTTTTGCAATGTTTGTTCTACAGGTAACGGATCTTCAATGTGAAAATTTTTGTCTCTCTCTGTTTATACTATGCGCCCATACCTCAATTGAAGGTCATTACACTCCCTCAGTTCAGTTTCTAATTCTGGTTGTTCCATTATTTGGACAGACTGAACTGGCCTATTGTTTGGGTTTGGGTTGGGTTAGGTTGGGAGTTGTGGTCTTAAATTGGTCTGGGGGTTTTGTGGCAATGGATAGGGAGCTGGAAATGTAAGTTGAGAGAGGGGAATTGTTCCAGCTAGCTGATTTTTAGGTCTTTTCCAATTTTACTGCCAGGCTTGACTTTGCAAAGTGGAGGGGGACAATTGTGTTGGATAAGCATTTTTTTGCCAAAACAGTGGGCAGAAAGGAAAATTTGGCCAATTAGTTTGGTTTGTTTGATTTGGCCATGATGATGGAGGAAATGGTTGTTCTGGCCAATTGGGGAAAGGTGGTTGATTTTTCCACATTCCATTATATTGCTGAGCATTATATTGAAAAGAAGAGAATGGATCCGTTGGCATACCTGATTGTCGTGGCTGCCATTGTCGGCGCTGATTAAGTAAGCATACCACTTATGATTCTTCTTATGCCTCTTTATAGACTGCTTTTAAACTAGGAAGTGAGGGAGATCCTTCTGTGGGGTGATCTTTCATGCAAATGGCACAAACTTTGATTATATCCAGCGAGCATTCTTTGTGGTTGTGTTTCTTCCTGTATTTAGGACAAAATATTTCCAAATTTTGTTCTTCTTCTGCTTGCTTTTGTTTGGCTTGCATAATGTTGAACTGCGTTGTTAGAGTCCCTAGAATATATGTTTTAAATTCTTCCAGTAAATTTCCAATCTTTGCACGAGTTACACCTTCATTGAAGGTCTTATTATCCCTTGTGATCATGTCACGTTCTGCTGATTTTTTCCTATAGCCTCTCGAACTCCTGATACATAAATCAATAATGTTGGCATAGCTTTCCTGATATATATCACCTTTTCCCATAATATTTAATGTTTCAACCCATTAATCCTTCATCCCCCTAATTAATTTAGTTTTCAGCACATTATCAGGTAAGGGTAAAGATGCATAAGGATATCTCTGGAGTTTGTATTGAAACCATTCCACATATTCTTCTAGAGTTTCATTGGGTTTTGTTGTCATTCGAAACATTTCATCTTTTAGTTCCCAGGTCTTGCAATAATCCTGATATTTCTTTAGAAACGCAGCTTTCATCTGATCCCAATCATTTATAACACCCCCACCTAGCCCCATAAACCATCGTATGGCTGCTCCTTTTAATGTGGAAGGAAATAGTTTTAATTTTTAGGCATCGGTGGTATAGTCATACCCCCTGCATAATATATCAAATTCAAATAGAAATGCATCTGCATATTCCGATGTCAAGCCATGAAATGTAGGAATATGTTGAAGAGGAATGGATTTCATAGGTGCTTTAATTGCAATATCCACAATGGGATATTGCAGTGTGGAAGTTTTTTGAGGTGTTTGCTGGTTCTAGTTCTAGTTCTGGGCCATTTGATCAAATATGTGCCAATATCCTTCTGGGATCTCAAGGGAATTCCTAGGCTAACTAGAGGGAATAGGAATAACCTTGATAGCACGCCCTTGATCTGGAATAAGTGTTCCCTACTGGCCTACTATCTGAGATTAAGGTCCTTTGTTTTGAATGATGTTGACAGCACTTCCCTTATCTGGGCTGCTCATTGTTTGGATTACTTCAAAAGGATATTTTGGTTCTTTTGTTTCTCCTATTTCCCCTTCTCCTTCGCGGATATTACTAGAGTTCCCTTCTTGTGGAGAAATTAGGCAAGAATTCTCAATTTCTTTGGAATCTTGCTCAATTCCTTCCGTTTGACTATGTATCTTAGCAAAGGCTACAAATGGTGACTCTGTGGCCTGAAGGGAGCTAGTAGGTTGTCTAGAAATAACTTTCCTAGGTCCTACTGATGGCTAAGATTCAGTTCTCTTAAGGATTTCGTCAATGAAAGTTGTTCGCCCAAGGGTCACCAGTCCCTTAGGTTTTTCGGTTTTAGGAGGAATTTAGTTTTGTTTAGCTTTTCTATTCATTCAAAAAAAACAAGCCTTCATTCCTACCTAAAGAAATAAACTTACCCAATTCTGCTGTGAAGCGAGCTGTGAGCAAGTATGTTCCTTGCTCAGTGCGCAAGTTCTTACCTTCCGTCTTTAATACCCAATTCTTCCCAAGCAGAAAAAAAAAATGTCAAATGTGCATCACTCCTTCTAAATGGCATACACTCTCCCCAGCAACGACGCCAAAATGTTGAGGTATAAAAGGTGTCTTTTTAGCGCCTATATATCCTACATTAATTATCAATCCGAGAACGACTTTTTTGTTTCAAGAGTGTACTCTGTTTGAGGCTGAAATTTGAGCTAAGAGAAATGTTGTGAGAGATGTAGTATATTATTCTAAATACAAGAATAAACAGATGCTTGAAAAGAAATCTAATTACAATAACGTCAATTCAAATACTCTGAAACTGAACTATTCACTCTGCAAAACATCAATGAAGGATACAGTAGCAATAACCCATTCCTTTAGAAATTGATGCAACTGAAATCAAACTGGAACAAGGCAATCAATCTAGGAACGAGGAAGCAATAACCAATGTTATCTACAGTTGACAGTCTTGATTCAAAGAAATTAAAGAGAAATAGAACTTGAAATAAGAAAAACTCTGTAAACGTAATGAGATGGAAATGAACAACAGACTGTAACAATGTAAATAAGCAATCTTTCTGCAATCTGAAACTAATGAATTGGAAATGAATAGCACACTAGAATGGAACAGCAAATACTAACTAATGATTCAGATCTTAACTTAATGAAATTAACTAAAAAACTTTGTTGAACACCAAACCCTGTCGATAGCAAACATTATTAGGTAACAATCGTAAACGAAAAACAATCCAACGGAATGGAAAATGGAATAAATATTGAACATCAAAGCTTTGTAAGCATTAAAAAGATGAATAACACGGGAATTAAGATCTTTTTTGAAATGGAACAGAAATGCAATTCATTAACGCAACACGGCAATACCAATAAGCAATTCAACAGTAATTAACTAACTCTAAAATTGTAATAAAACCAAACACAATTATCACACAATGGTAATTAAAGGATAGAAATACAAACAGCAGGTAGATTCCACCAGGGTCAGGCCCTTAGCACCAGTGAAACACTGTTGGGTTACTTCAGAGCTTGAGAAATGGAACAAAAAACGCATCTTTGTATTAATTGAACATAAAAAGTGTTTACAGCGACCGCTCTCTGATCACGAGAGTAAACAAAGTGCAGAATTACAAGAGGAATGTTTTCAATCAATAATTCCACTCCTTCAATCTCTAAATGCATTGCCTTATATAACAATTTCAACGGACAAGACAAGGAACGAGATAAGATTTGAACAGTGATCCCTCAGGATCGAAGGATCCTGAGGGATTCACTTCTTTTCTTTTTTTAGCTGTCACTCGATCTCCTTCGATTGAAGCCGTGCTATCCCCTGCTTTCTCTTAGTAATGCGTTCTAATTTTCTTCTCTTTGGCAAGATATGGTCTATCACTAGAGGAACAGCAGTTACTCCTTCTTTAGCCTCGCCTCTGGTATAACTGTTCATCTCGCTTAATTCCTGTTTTTGACAATAAAAGGAATTTTTTAGTTACTTTTTACAATAAACATAAGTCTTTGCAATTCTACCATAATTCTGTAATAAATCACCTTTCTAGAGTAAAAAGAGTTATGTTTAAAGTAAAATAATGAGAAAATACATGGTGAATTCATACCTTTTCCAATGCTCAACAACTTGGATCTTAGTTGAATCAATGTGCATGCCTTGATCATCAATTATGTAGCCTAGCTATTGGACCTGGTTTGTGTTCTCACAGGGTTTGAAGGACATACTGACTATGGTGCAAGTGCTCTGCCAAAATCTTGTTGAAGATGAGGATGTTGTCTAGATACAAAACCACAAATAAGTTGATGAAAGGCCACAATATTTCATCCATAAGCCTCATAAAATTTCCAGTGCAATTTGTCAACCCGAAGGGCATGGCCAACCACTCAAAGAGGACCTCCATGGATTTGAATATGGTCTTCCATACATTGGTGGGTTCTATTGGAACTTGGTGATAGCCAGACGTTAAATCAATCTTGTTGAAGTACATGGCCCCCTTGAGATGGTCTAGATGGAAATCAATCTATGGGATCAGGTATATTTACCTTAAAATGATCTTATTTATTGCCTGATAATCAATACAGAGTCTCTAGGTCTCGTCATTTTTTTGTACGTGTATAATTGGGCTCCCACAAGGTCCAGAACTTGGTCGGATGTGCCCTTTTTTTAGAAACTACTGGATCTACCGCTTGATTTCCTTATTTAATATTTTCCATAAGAGAGTGGCGATATACTATCCCAATGGGTATAAGTGCTTCAAGATTCAGGTCAATCAAATGTTTGACTTGACAGTGCAAGGGTACCCTTGTGGGTGAGGGGGGGATGTCCTTGTACTCCTCCATGACCTTATCAACTTACTTTTATTGTGTGAAGGAATAATTTTTTGGGGCCATGGATGTGGCCGTGATATTCCCCTTTCTTTGCATGAAGAAAAAAAATTTCCTAGTCTAGGAGATGATCTTACTGCATTGCTTAAAAAAAAAAAAAAAAAATGAACTTACTATCTAGGAGATGATCTTACTGTCAACAATGAACTGCAATGGAGAACCCTTCACCGACATCTATGAGTGGAAAATACACTTCCCCTCCTATGGATCTTCAGGCCCAATATTTTGGACCTTGGTGGTGGAAAAAATGACACTAGGTTTTGTATGAATAATATACTTCCCCGTGTTAGGTTCTGGATCAGATTGGGAGCATGCATATGAATTTCAATATTTTAGCTCGGCCACCAGTGACTTCTTGGCACAACACTCATTTGTGTTATGGGTGAGGCTCTTATGGAACTCACACCACTTTCCAGTGTCTTTCTTTGTATTTGTAGTGTTATTCTTTTCTTATGGCTTCGATGGGTTGTCTTGGATCGCTCCACCTTGGTTATGTCCTTTGTTTTAATGTTTGGATGTGTCTTTTCCCTGCTTCAAATTCATAAATCCAAAGTCTATATTCTTCCATTTAAATTTATGCTTGATCCTCATAGCATATCGGTACATTGCACCAAGTGAGGGGATGTCTAGGAACTCCATTTATGCCTAAATTTATTTGTGCAGAAAACCATGATGCTTGAGTATCAGATGTCGCTCAAAATCCTTGATACCCAACTTTGTGCATAAGGTATTGAAAATTTCCATGCACTCTCGCATGTCTTAGTCCCTATTTTGTCGTAGTGTGGTCGAATTTATGTACTTATATTCATAGCTCCCAATAGGGTAATATTGTTCCTTGACAACATCTCAAAAATAATTCCAAAAGTGTGACTAAAAATAGTGAGGTTTCCTCCTTATCCCTCTACTCACAATATGTTTCCCACCAATCCTTGACATGGGGGGTGGCTTTTAGGAGTACAAAAGTAATATTTTTCCTATCGGAAAAATTATGGACTGAAAAATATCCTTCCAATAGATTTAACCATCTATCTAGGGCATCTTCATCTATCTGGACTTCAAATATAGGAATTTTAAAGTTAACTTGTACCTTAAATGGTGCGACACCTCTGAAGTGAATATTGGATGAAGATGCTTTTCTCGTTAATACCCACCGAAGGATCTAGGAAAAAATGTCCATCATCTCATTCCTTTGTCACTCGAGGGCCTCTTCGAGCATGATTTTGAAAGGATATCCTTCTCCCTCGTCTTTCTTTTCTTCCGCCATGGGAAGTCATCAGGGTCGGTGAGGCCAATCTTGCAAGGGTTCAACCAATTCAAGTCCCAAATCCTTATACCCCTACCTCATTGGGGACATGCACACAAAAATAGAGAAAGAGTAGACCACTTTGATACCATTGATCCGGATTTATTAAGGATCGAAATGAATTATAAATTTAAGCAAAAACATAGAGATACAATGAAACAAAATGTAGTATACCTAGGGGGGTAATATGGGGTACAGAGAGTGGTACCCAAGGGAATTAGAGGGAGTTACCCATGGGAATAATAGGATGTAATAATGTAAGGATGATAAATAAATGGGCCATGGTTAATAAATAAAGTGGTTAAAGTATACCTAGGGGGGATAATATGGGGTACAATGGGTGGCACCCAAGGGAATTAGAGGGAGGTGCCGAAGGGAATAATGTGATATAATAATGTAAGGATTATAAATAAATTGGCCATATTTACTAAATAAAGTGGTTAACCCACATTATGCAATGGACCACAAGCATTTAGGGAATAATGTGATAAGCCCATTGTAATGGATGTAAGGTATTGAAAGACTCGTGATATTGTATCTATGAAGCCTATATAGAGGCTAGAGACTTTCCATTGAGACATGTCAAGAATTGGTTTTGTATTGGCAAGCATTAGCTTGTGGAGTAATCCCCTTCCTTAAGGAGTAGTTGTATGGTGTTACCCTACCTCAAGGGTTTTGATATTAATAAAGAATAATTCCTATTTTATATTCTTGGATCTCTCTTGGAATTTATTTGGAAAAAAATTTAGTATTTTTGTAGATATATTACAAATGGTATCAAAACTCTTCTATGGGTAAAGCGGGGAGAATTATTTTTCCTTTTTGCAGGATTTTTTTGGCGAAAATAGTGAGCAGCGATTTTTCAAATGAGATATGAAAATTTTGGTGCAAAATTTTCAAAAACAAATTAGAGATAGAAACTACTTGTGAAAAAATACCCCATTTCATACAAAAAAAAGTCTCTAAATCGAAGCCTAGATGGAGGAGATATCGCTTAATTAAAATCAATTGTTTTGCAGATTTTTTTTCTTACAGAAAATCATGGACGAAGAATTTCCAAATATTTTTTGTAGCTTTTTGTGTAAAATTTCATAAAACTAATTGTATATCTGAGCTTATCTTCAAAAATCACTCTATTTCAAAACAACAATCGGTCAAATCAGAGTCTCAATGAGGGACATATCGCTAATTTGAAATCAACTTTTTTTTTCAGAAATTTTTGTGACAGTTTGACATTTGCAGTGTGGATCTAAGTTTCCAAAGTGCCCGAATAATGATTCCAATCACATGGGAAGATGAAAAATGGTTGTTCCATTTCCAAAAATAGGTGATAATAAATATTCTAAGTTATATTGACCTAGTTATTCCCATTTCCAATTTTCACCAAAATATGTGATTTTTTACAAAACCCTCATCCTATTTTAAGGGTTATAGCAAGGTTTTTTTTTATAGGAAAAGTTGATGATCCCAATATTGAAGAACTTATACAATATCGCAAGTCTATATGCCCACTAATTTGGAAATACTTCATAGGGGATCATTTGAAAGATGAGGCAGTTATATGGTGGAATTCACTTTACACTTATTCACTAACGAAACTTCCTAAAAAAAAAAATTTGAAAAATCCCTCTTAGACAAGTGGTCTCATGTTGGAAAGAAGGAAAATAAGAGCCATAAAGGCTTATTTTCTACTAATATTTCCACTTTACAGGTTCATGGAAGTATTCAAAAGGAGAAGATCATTGTGGCTATTAGCCCAAGTTGCATGAAAAATCTAATTAATCTCAAATTGGCCAAATGCTTGCAAGTTCAAGCACAACATATTGAAATCACACAGGCTGATGGGGCACATAATCAAATATTTAAGGACTTGAATGTGACCATGGATAAATATGTATTACATGCTGAATTTTATGATTTAGACATGGATGAGGTAGATATTGTTTTGGGTTATCCTTGGATGGCTTTAGTTGGTACCATCAATATTAATGTACAAAATAAATTCCTGAAGCACTGGTATAAAACTAATAAAATTACCTTGTAGGATATTTCCATTAAAAACTAGGTAGAGACTATGTAGACAGAAGCAAAAATATCTACAAGCACTGACACATCAGATGATGACTCTTTGATGGAAGATAACCAAGCACATACATCAAACCAAGTACCAGAAAAATAAATAGACACCACTCAAGCACCAACAGTGAAGGAATTGAAGAAAGATACAACATCAATTAAAGCTTCAACATATCACCACCTACACCACCCATAAATACAAAAACCATCAAGGAGGTAATGAATAAGAAACGAGGATGAAAACCCCTAGAAGACACACACAGAGGTGTGACAATCCACCCACAACACATCAACATAGAGGAACCACAAAAACCATATTCCATCTCAAGCGAGCGAAGCATTGGCTAGATTTATGCTCACCTTATCTTGGATGGCTATAAGCATGTGCATGATACCAATGGACTACTCTTTTGAGTAGATATTATTATTTTTGTTATTCTCATGTTTCGCGGATGAAACATGCTTAAGTGGGGTGGAATGTAGTATACCTAAGGGGGATAATATGGGGTGCAGAGGGTAGTACGAAGGGGAAATAGAGGGAGGTACCCAAGGGAATAATATGATGTAATAATGTAAGAATGATAAATAAATGGGCCATAGTTAATAAATAAAGTGGCTAACCCACATTATGCAAGGGACCACAAGTAGTTAGGGAAAAATTTGATAAGATCGTTGTAATGGATGTATGGTATTGAGAGACCTATGCTAATTACTTAGGGTATTGTATATATCAAGCTTATATAGAGGATAAATACTCTCCATTGATACATGTCAAGTATTGGTTTATTATTGACAAGAATTAGTGTATGGATTGGTCTCCTTCCTTAAGGAGTAGTTGTATGGTGTTACCCTACCTCAAGGGTTTTTATATTAATAAAGAATCATTTCCATTTTATATTCTTGGATCTCTATTGGAATTTCTTTTGCAACAATTTCAGTATTATCCAAGATTTATTACACAAAACTTCAATTAATAAATAGCAACCATTGAAAAATATTTACATGCAGAATAGAAACAAATTAGCTCTGGAGATGGTAGCTTGTCTCTGAGAATATATGTATCAACTACATGTTGAAATTGGCAACAAGAAACATTGAAAATGGAAACCATAAATGGAATCCAGAAAATGGTGCCATATGAGGCTTCTGATTTAATTTTCCCTTAATTAAATTGGAAGAGAAATTGTAATTTCATCTCATGACAACTTGCATTAGTTAACCGAGTCAGGAAGACTTAGTTAGCTTAGTAAATTCGAGTTAGAGGTAAAAGAGGAGGCATGTAGAGTAATTTTCTTATTTTTGGGGGGTCTAGTTACAGTTATTTGTGATTTGTAATTAGTTAACTCAATTAATTAAGTTAAAATCAGTTTAACTAGTTCTAACTGAGAGATGAGCTAGAGATAGGTCCATTGAATTAAATCTGATTTAATTCACAAGTAGTGGTCAATCAATTAACTAAAAATTTGCTATAAATATTTATTTCATGTCAGTTCTAAGGAAGGCCTAGTTGAGATTGGAGTTAAAGGGAAAATAACTATCAGTTGTATAATTAGAAAATTGTATAGATAGTGCATGTGGTCAGAAGAAGGCCTAAAATAAATTATTCCTTAATTAGAGAAACTGTCTTTAAAACAAGCAATGAAGGCACAAGTTTAATCATTGTTTTTTGTGAGCACGATTTGGTGAGACCGAGAAATTGGAAGCACAAGTTTGTGCGTGGAGCTTGTGAGAGAAAGGTGTGCAAGAGAATATTGTGCACAGGTCGGTAGAGTGAGACAGTCAATAGACTATAGAGGTTTCGCATTGTGAGGAATAGCATTGTATTATTTCATGGTCCTGAATTTATGCAAAATAGAGATAGAGGGGTTTTGAGCAGTTGCTTTCCCCAGATACATATTGTGTTGTGTAATTGATTATTTGTTTCTCTTACTTATTATGTGATTATGTGATCATGTTTTGTTTTTGAAAATTGTAGAAGGATTTAGTATTTTTTTTTAGTACATTACAAGATCAAATTGAATCCCTTTGGATAATTTCTACATGGGTTCAAAGCCAGAATTTTTTGGGCGACGAGTTTGCAGAGAAGATCTGAAATTTTTTATTCAAAATTTTTCAAAAAAAAATAGTAGATCTAAATTCCTTATGAAAAAATACCCAAATTCAAAAAAAAAATTGGTCAAATCAGAGTTCAAAGAGGGAGATATCGTTGATTTAAAATCATCTATTTCTTCAGAAAATATGTGATGGCGGGATAATTTCAGTGTGCGCAATTCAAGAACCTGTATGCACTTGAGGTACCAGATGCATGAAGATATTTGAGGATAAAAGTAAAGGTTAGTGACTTGGTGGTTGATAAGGAGCAAAAATTACCTCTCAACATGCAGCCTCAGAAGTAGTCTCAGAAGGTTGTGGAGCAGCGACAATTGGAGAAGAAGAGAGGAGACCGAGTGGAGGCGTCCACTCAAGCAGAGACCTCAAGAAGGGGTAAATTTTGAGCCAGATGGGAACAGGGAGCACATGCAGCCATACCTCCATGTGAGAGGTGGTGTGATGTGTAGACATAATCCCAAGAGAATAAATTTGGGCAGGAGACATTGAAATGGCTTGTCTCATGGATCGGACCTGGCTATGAGGAGCCCATAGTACATAGTAGCGGGAAGGATCGGTAGGATTTATGTAGTCAGATGTTAGGAAGACAAAAATAAGAGTGACAAATGTCAGATACTAGAGCACGGATCACAGTTGGAAATAGTGCATAGGGCACAGATGCAGAGTCATCAGCAGCGTAGAGATTTATGTAGAAAATGCAATAGCTAGCAACAGTTATAGACTTGAATGATAGGTGCATCATACTGATTCAGTTTTACTTTTAGGCTATTCAGTTTCAGGAGTTGCAGGAGCAAACAACACAATAGAAGTGTTGCATGAAAAACATTCCAAAGGTACCAGATCAGGATAGATTGAATTCCTTTCTTGCTGAGAGGGAGTGTTGGAATTGGAAACAAGAAACATTGAAATTGGCAACCAAAAATGGAATCCATAAAATGGCACCCAGAAATGACACCATATCAGGCTTCTGATTTAATTTTCCCTTAATTAGATTGGAAGAGAAATTGTAATTTGATCTCATGATAACTTGTATTAGTTAAAGGAGTTAGGAAGACTTAGTTAGCTTAGGAAATTCAAGTTAGAGGTCAAATAAGAGGCATGTAGAGTACTTTCCTATTTTTAGGGAGTCCGGTTATAGTTATTTATCAGTTGTAATTATTTAACTCAATTAATTGAGTTAAAATCTGTTTAACTAGTTCTAACTAAGAGATGGGCTAGAGATAGGTCTAGTGAATTAAATAAGATTTAATTCATAATTAGTGGTCAATTAGTTAACTGATAATTTGTTATAAATAGTCGTTGCATGTCAGTTCTAAGGAAGGCCCAATTGCTATTGGGGTTAAAGGGAAGATAACTATCAGTTGTGTAATTAGAAAATTGTATAGATAGTGCATGTGGTTAGAAGAAGGCTTAAAATAAATCATTCCTTAATTAGAAAAATTTGTCTTTAAAAGAAGGAATGAAGGCACAAGTTTAATCAATGATTTTGGTGAGCAAGAGTTGGTGAGACCAAGCAATCAGAAGCACAATTTTTTGCGTGGAGCTTGTGATAGAAAGGTGTGCAAGAGAATCTTGTGCATAAGTCGGTAGAGTGAGACAGCCTTTAGAGTGCAGAGGTTTCTCAGTGTGAGGAATAACATTGTATTGTTTCATGGTCTTGAATTTATGTAGTATAGAGATAGAGGGTTTTTGAGTAGTTTATTTCTCCAGATACATCTTGTGTTGTGCAATTGATTATTTATTTCTCTTACTTGTTATGTGATTGTGCAGTTGTGATTTGTTTCTGCAAATGGTAGAAGGATTCAGTATTTTGTTTTAGTACATTACAAGATCATATTGGATCCCTTTAGATAATTTCAACACTACATGCCTTCTAAATTTAGTCACAATGAGGCTCTAAAGCCTTTATATCATGAATAAACAATGAGGAACCCTAAACATCCAAAAAATAACCCTAGGTGATGAAGTGCCAAAAAATTTTGGGCCCTAATAGGGTTAGTTGGAACGTAAACTTCACGAGGTCATAAATTTGGCATACGATCTTCGTTTGGCACGCACGATACCTTGCTAGAAATATGTATCCGAGGAAATGACCCTTGTTTTCCTGTTTCTCCAAAAAAGCATTGTTTAGGGCCTCAAAATAGCTCTAGAAGTTCGAGACCTAAAAAAAATTGTTAAAAATAGAAAGTATGCTGGAAAATAGGAAACTAAAAGGAAACAATGTTAGGGATCCAAGTGGGATAGGTGGGTGGCCACGAAAATCCACCTATATCACTCAATTCCCTAGTTCACTAAAGAAAAATATAAAAATTAACTCAAAGAAGACAACAAGTGGGAGAATTTTGAAGTATTGTATTCTTTGTAAGTAATCTCAATTGACTAGAGTTTGGTTGATTGACTAACTCATTGGGAAAGACAAATAGGAATGAACCTCGATAAGTATAGTTTGGGAAAATTGACTAGGGGGGAAACTAATTTGGATGATTGTATTTAAGTTAATGAATTGATCAGTGTATGGGTGAATTCGAGAGCAATTACCATATTTAAAGTCGAAAAGTAGTTGAGTAGTCAACAAAATCCAATAATTGACTAGTGCATTCAAAGGGATTGTAGTCATGTACACATGCATAGTAGGCCAAGATCAGTGGTTGACTAATATTTGAAGGATCAATGATAGTCAGGTCAATGTCAAAATGGTTAGGAATCCTAATATTCTCAAGATATTGATTAATGAATTTTAACCATGTGTACTAATTCGAGAAGCTACAAATTAAGGTTTTTTGTTTATAAATAGAGCATGATGTAAAGCTGATTAGAGTAATGATGTAATGAGAAATTCACTATCATTAGAGGTTGGTTGATGTAAGATCACATTGGTCTTAAGTGTGGACCAAGGTTGACATTCATTGCAATTTGGCTAAATAATTGGTTGAGTGTAAGAGCGATAAAGCTCAAAGGTTGGATGGATTTATTAGTTAAGAGTTTCTAGGGTAAAATATATATTTTCTATGTGAATATTTATGGCATGTCATTATTTATCTTTTTTTCTTTAATTTCTTAGATATGTATTTAAATTTTTGTGTTAATTAGGATTCTAGACTAGTTTATATGTCTAGTCAAATTTGTAATTGGACATAAATAGTTTTCAAGATTGGTAAATATTGTTAAATATCGCTTAGTACTTCCATAATCTAGTATCATAATTGTAAATTTGGTGCCTAAAATACAATAGGTAGGGTGAGACTACTGATAGGTAATCAATATAAGGGTGCAAGTGGGTCCACACAAAATATCTTTCTAAATAGTTGTGTGAATGTAGTCAGTGTTGTGTTCTGGACCTAGGGATATATGTACGCACTAATATGGTCAGTGTGTCCAAACAAAAAATGGCTTATGAAATAGCATTAGCACTACAATCAATGCAATGCATGGAATATACTGATATGGGTTCCAAGTAAGGGCGTTAATGGGACCACTTTATACTCTCTTTTCTTTTATACTATTGGTTGAATAATATTGTGCTAACAAAATTCCCAAATTATAACTATTGAAGTATCAATAGTTTATGTAGCTTGGATGCAAGAAGAAAAAGGTTTCCAAGGAGTGAATGTGTAAAATTTTAATACCATTTGTGATAGACCCTGGATAATCCCCCTATTATAAAAATTGAAATAATATTTTTGTAATTAACAGGTTGATATTTGGGACACATATTTCAGAGCTTGGGGAGGGAGGTTGCTTCGTAAAATTAGAGGAAGATTGGTTATTTAATGTCAGTATGGAAAAATGACTGTTATTTCTTAAATGGGATGATTTTTCATTGATTTAGTTGGAGGAAGAGAGGATTAGAACCATACCTCCCTTGGGAAATCCCACAAGTTAAAGAGGACACAAATTAAAGGAGATGAGTTGCAATGGCAGGAGGAGGAAGGCCACAAAAAATTGAGAGGGAGTGGCGAAGGGAG
Organism: Pinus albicaulis; assembly: GCA_034641835.2. Classification (NCBI taxonomy): domain Eukaryota; kingdom Viridiplantae; phylum Streptophyta; class Pinopsida; order Pinales; family Pinaceae; genus Pinus; species Pinus albicaulis. The sequence goes on from CM076584.1 coordinate 1,185,239,564, forward strand.
TGGGCATATAAACATTTCCACAACCACACATAATGGGAATAGAAACATTGGTTAGGAGACTAGGATTAGTGGAAAAGGGCATGGTTGGAATGACAAAATGGGGGCACACAAACATTCAAGGGGGAATTCATTTGAGGCGACTCAAAAAATGAAACATTACACCATTTCCTAGACTGGGGAAGAGAGGGAAGGATTTTTGGTTGAGCATGGGAAGAGCTTGTTGGGGCATCTCTTAGGTGAAGGGAAAAAGTCGCAGGATTCTCTAAATCTCCTGAACAGTGGAGGAAATGTAGTCTCTATATTCCGTTGAATCAACTAGTGAGAGGAGATAATGCTCATTGGATTCTTGGTCAAGGACTGCCTTACTTCCTTCATTTGGTTGGTTTCAAGACTAAAATTCCTTTACAGATATATGCACTTTGGTTTAGGTTGGAGCCACTCAAAGTATTAATGTTAAATATTTTGGTTTATTCTCAGTGAATTTTAGACTCTTGATTGAGGGTGGAACTACCGATAGCTATTCTCTAAGGGTGGAGGTGGAGTAGCCTCTGGATTCCATGTTTCATCTTGATAAATTGATTAGTTGGTGGGTGGAGGTGGTGCAACCTATGGATTCTCTATTTCAACTAGATTTCCTATTATTTGATGGGTGGAGGTGGAGAAACCTCTAGATTCCTTGTTACAACTCTTTATTATTAGCTAGTGGGAGGAGACCATGTAGTCTTTGGATTCCCTATTTCAATTGGCGGCATTGGTTATTTCCCTGAAGCACTCTATCTCAAGCTCTTAAATATGGATTAGGGGTGATTGGTTGCAATAAAGACTGCAATGCAAGCCAATCTAAGGTTGGCTGGAGAATTGAAGTTCCAATCTAATTTTCCAGACTTATTCATAAGATAAGTTCCCATTTATGTTCTTATGCATTCGAATATTATATATACGTCTTTTTTGTTTTTAAAAATTATATGCTAATGTTGAGGAACGTGACTTCCTATATGAATATGGAATGTTGATTTCCTGTGTAATTTCAAAGGAATGCCAGATTCTTGTGTTTCCTTTATGAGCTTCAATCTCAATAATTTTCAGTTATGAGCTAAGTACGAATATCTATGTTAATATGATCTAGAAAACCAGAATAAATGGCCTGAGTGTGAAGGACATGGGTAATATCTATGTTATTAACTAAATTATTGCATTGAAATGATCTTCATAATAGGATCTGGTAAATAATTATAAGGCTCAGGAGAGATTACTCGGTATGTGTGTGTGTATGTATGTGTATGCAGGTCTGGCTGAGTGTTGCAAATCTCAAGAGGGACAAACCTCACTATTTATTCATATATGTCACAAGCTTAGGAGATATATTGTTGATATTAAACACAATATACGGAGGGACAACCCTTTCAACTAAATGTCATGGGCCATATACTCATATGCATATATGCCTCGACACATAGGCATCAAAGCTCAGGATGGATAGTCCTTCAATATACTTACAATATTAGGAGGGAAACAAAACAACTAAATTTTGAAGGCGCTTATCACAATAATTAAACCCACATATAATCATATATCACCACTAGAATATATGCCAATATATGTGCCATGATGGAGATAAGGGCTATCAATGGATAGATATATATTCCCAACTCAAGACTTTGGGATCTTGGGACCTTAAGGGTTTTTTATTGTGCACAATGAGTTTTGGTTGAGAGATAGAGGTAGCTCTGATAGGTGACAACAAAATTCCCATCTTGAGCCCTCGAAGATGGTAAACCTTAATAATACAAAAAAAATTATAACATATAAATCTTGTATTGCAAGGGTTTGAAACCCTAGTGGGACGTAGGCCACATAGCCAATGACAGGGATCAAGGGTGACGTGGCATATGAGGGGTAATTCCATGTGGCATGCACCTATGGATTTTTTGTGGGGTTAATTGGTCCATATTTAGGTGACACTTGACACTCCTCAAAGAGGCCACATGGATAGGATGATGTCAACATGGCATCATCTAGGTGATAACATCATCTCGGTAGTTCAACAAGGGCGGTAGCAAGGTGAGGTTCCATCTGGAGACGGAGAAATTTTTTGTAACACGCCCCCTCATAATCCCACCCCACAACATTGGCTAAAAGGGTGTGGTTACTATTCTGACCCAAGATCCAAGGTAGTGTTATGGAAATGGGGTCTAAAAATTTCAATGTTCTTCAACTTCCTAAAAACTTCTAATGAATGAATCCATTGCATTCATCTCATTAAGACGGTTCCGTTGATTTAAATTTTGTCCCAATTTTACATCTAAATAAGAATTTATGGTTGTTTTAAGAGTGGCTAACTAGTTAGTGACACATCCTCAACCTACCATGTGGCACCCACTTGGCCATCTCAGTCAACCTTCACACCGCCACTTGGAAATTGTGCATTATTTTTCGACCCAATCATGACCCGAGGGTCATTACATGTCACCACCCATAATTTGTTGACCCGTTCATGGTTGCATGCCCGTGTCATTTAATACACCAAGCGCAAGGGCAGCGAATGTGTGCCCCTTGAATGCTACATCACCCCAAAAATTACACTCTCTAAAGACGGCATGGTCATGCTAACCAATTTCCTCCAAGGACCATTCTTGCTAAGAGTCCATTTTCATTTGCAATCATTTCTCCGAGGGATTTCTACTATGTTCCACTTCTTCTAAGAGGAGTTCTCACTGAGAATCCTCTTCTTCGAGGACCTATTCCCCCATCATAATTTCTCCTAAGGATAGAGCTCTACGAGAACTATTCTCAATTACACCTATTTCCTTTCCCTTCAAGGACTATTTTTCTCCAAGAATTATCCTCAGTTCGACCTATGTCCCCTCCCTTCGAGGACTAGTTTTTGCTGAGAAATAATACCCCAAAACTCCTCACTGCCAACATCTTTTCTCCCAGGATAATTCTTGTTGAGAACTATATCCTTCATGTTGTTTGGGATTCTGCTACAAGGTTCCATGCATATAATCTAACAGATCTATGATGCATTATATGACAACTTACATCAAATAATGCTACCTCGCATGGAAGAATGAATCCTGCCATGGTCATTGAACAAGGTTATGAGGGATAATGGTTATAATATTAGTATTTTTAGTTATTTTCATGTTAGGCTCCATTTATGAAAGAACTTGATGATGGCTCATCTACGGTGGTTCTGTAATTATTTGGACTTGTTCTAGAACTCAACCGTTTCCATTAAGGTTTTCTGAGGAACACCTCAGTACTATCCCTCTTAAGCTTACAAAAGGGTTACCCTTCCTAGGCTCTCGATGGATGGAGTATAAGGTGAAGTACAGGGACTTTTCCACTCAGCCTCAGTGATATTTTTAAGCATTAACAACTCATAGCCCTTCAGAGTTATGCAGGAATTTTCCCTTACATCCTTCAGTGACATTCGTACATCCCTTGCTATCGTTTATGCAAATAATTTACTAGCACTATGAGAATGCTAAAAAATTCTTGTACAAACCCATTGTGATTTGGATAATTATTTGACACAAATTATACCTCCAAGCCATTAAAATTCCAACTCGTTAGTAGGGATCAACACTTAATTAAATTGGCATGAATATCCCTCATGTTCTCAATACCCAACCATATTAGTTGCACAATTATGTTAAATATGTACATGCAACATATATATATATATATATATATATATATATATATATATAAAGAGAGAGAGAGATAGAAAGAGAGAGAGAGAGAGAGAGAGATGTATAATTTTGGAACTCATGCAACATGAATTCAATGCAAAAATACATAAACAAAAACCCTATAATGAAGTACATAGTAATGAGAACATAAATCTCATCAGATATACAACACAATTTTAAATAGTGTGTCCAATCCCATAAACATAAAACCATCGACAAGGATTATGAGACATACTCATCAACAACACAAAATACAAGGCTTATTTATGCCTAATATTTGATAAGGATGGAAATTTAGAGCCAAGACCTGAGCATACTTTACTAGAAGACTTGGAAAGGCAACAATACAAGGTATACATACCAGTATGGCTAAGGAGTGAGGAAATTCCTACTTAAATATGTGAAAATTACTGACTAGATATTGCAATAAATATAATATTATGCAATTGTAAATAATAAAGAGATTCCATCCTAATCACTATTATAACATAACCATTACAACCACACATTGTTCTAGTATATTTAAAATAGTCCCAATCATCATATTGGTTAGTAAACAATACAATTGTATATCATGCCTCATACAACATTTATATAATTGATGTATGCAAGAACCAATACTCCTTAACATTAGCATGACATTCTCCTGATATAAGTAACAAAGACAATATGGAAATCACAAGCATAAAAATAAGGTTATACTTATCTTCTGCAAGTTCTAGCAATTGAGAGTGGGACTCTAACTCTCCACCCAACCATAGACAAGTTGAAGCCAAGTCTTTCTTACAGTTGTCACCCCTGAGCCATATTCCAAAGCTTGAGGTGGAGTGCTTGTGAGGCTTTTACCCAATAAAACAACTAAAACAGGATGCCACTAAGCCACACTAATTTCATCCACCAACTACACACTTGTCAACCACGTTGTTCAGGCATATATACATCCATGCCAACACTTCACACTGCAGATAAATTTAGCTCACTTTTAGGATAAGGGAGTCCATTGTAAGGAATTTTATTCAGTGTTTAAGTTATTGATGGGTAAAGGAATCACTCTCTAAGTGGTTCATCAATGAGTCAAGCACAATAGATTTAGCCCAAAGGTAGCTCCTGGTGTTTCTTTCATCCCTCACAAGCACCAGAGTGAATCCTTCTTATCTAACAGGTTCATCAATCCACCAGTTTCCAATGGTTTCTTTAGCCTTACAGGAAATCCATTCTCTTGAAAATAGTTCCCCCAACAAACCTCACTCAAAGGGTTCCTCAGATAGTGCCCTTCTTCCAAGATTTGATTCAGCATTAAATATCACTTGATCTCCCTTTTGGCTCTATGTTATTACACAACAATTCTAAAATATGTGTCCTATGTCAATGCCTCCTATCCTACGTGAGAGAGAGAGAAAAAGAAAGTATTAATTAATGAATGAATTTTCTCATCCCTCTAACAAACAACTAATTTCCACTCACTTCCCACGATTTTCACAACGGTCCATGTCTTGACAACATGCCCATGCCTATCTTTAATTCTGCCCTTTTTTTTCTTGTGGTGGGAGATGAGGGACACTTGCACTTGTCCCTATTTCTTCAGTTAAATTTAAAGCACATTCATCACATTTAATTATTTTCATCGAACTAGGACTGATATTTAAAAACAACCATTTCCTGAAGAAACCTCCTTCCTCAAGCAATGGAATCAATGTCCCTCTCTTATCCATTTTAAAAAAATTACAATTATTTACGAGAGAGAAATGTTAACCGGGGGATGTCATATTCCCCTCCCCCTTGAGAAGAACACCATCATCAGTGTTTAATATCCATATACAATAAACATGTTTTAGACCAAGAATTTTTGTTTAGGGAGCTTTATATACATATCTATGTATAGCATTTACAACACATATTTTATGCATAATGGCTTACTAGCCACCCAATAATCATTAATTTATAAATTCAACCATATTCCAATGACCCTTTTGAAGTATTTTGATGCTTTAGAGGTGTTCAATCCAACTTGGATTTTCCTCTTTTCTACTTATTTTACACACATTGTATTGGTTGCCAAACCTAGCAAGAATCCAATGGCCTTCTCTCTTCTTGTACACACATTGGATCGGCTACCAAACCTGTAAAGCACCCAATTCCTTATCTTCTCTTTGACTTCATACACACACTAGATTGGTTGCTAAACACGACAAGCATCTAATGCCTTCTCTTCTCTTCTCTTCTCTTTGATTTAAAAGTTACTAAGTGGTTCATCAGCCCCAAGGCGAAAACTTAGTAACAAATAAATATAAATAATCCCAATATCTACCTCACGAATATAGGAACTACCAAACCATGTAATTACTACCAACCAAGTAGTCTTTTTTCGATTGGAATGTAGGTGTATTCCGCACCTTTGTAGGCCTAGACGACCCTATTCCGACAGTCTACTTGTTCTAAATCAACATTGGCCTAGACATTCCCATACTTGTTTGTCCCAACACATTACACAATACAAGGGCCCAAACATGCCTATACCTGTTTGTCCCAAAATATTACACAACACACACACACATATACACATAGTACAACATGAAAATTACACATGGTACAACACAATACGTACACAATACACATGGCACAGACCAACATGTGCACAAAAATGTTGAAAACTTGGAGACCATTCTATCTTTTCCACATACACTAGGAAACACTGCCTCTAGTGTCCTCCCCACAATTCAACGTGTGCATCCACAATCCACATCCAGGATATGTGGTTTCTTATCCCAAAATGGAATAATGCATTAATACACAAACACAATATTTGAAACACAGAAAATGTATGTAAATATTGAACAATCCATTAGGGGAATTTTGAGGTCTAAAATGGGCCTCCTAAGGAAATTATAAAATAATAGTGGAAATAATAAAATAATATTTGATTACATCATCAAATTTTAGAGGGAAAAAAGAAAAAACTACTTTTTCAACTTGTATTTTCAACTTATCTCCCAAAGTATTTACTCAAATTTTGAGCGGGATTACTTGTTGAATGAAAAAATTAACTCCTCAAACTAGGAGTACCCATGTTGCATATTTTTGATGGACCCTGCTACACGAAAAATGAGAAATACATGAAAAACATGATTGCTATCATGTTTTTTCATGTATTTCTCATTTTTCACGTAGAAAATTCCATCGAAGGTATGCAACATGGGTACTCCTTGGATGTGGAATTAAATTTTTCATCCAATGAGTACACTCGCTCGTAATTTGAGTAAAAATTTTGTGAGATAAGTTGAAAATACGAGTTGAAAATATATTTTTATTATTTTAATATTTTTTAATATTTTTACCCTTTTACTTAAAAAATGGTGAATCAACCCCCATGGTTGACATCATCATCTTGAATCCTATTGGTTCCTATAAATTTTATTTTGGTTGTGCATTTTTCTTAGGAGGCCCATTTTAGACCTCAAAATTCCCCTAATGATAAAATATACAGAATAGGTGAGCCTTTTATTATCATTGGAGATGGATAACAGTACAACAGTGCTCGAATAGATGCACTCAAGCCAAATAGATAGGCTAGAATGACCCTGAAAACATGCCAAAGTAGGCACTGAGAGCTGCTGGAAGAAATAATGCGATGTCCCTTCAGCAGATAATTTACATATGACTACTAGCCGAAAGGGGAAATGCATATCTATGGAAATATAAAGCTCTGATGATGCTAAGATTCTAGATATGGGCTCTATGATGGCAGCCCAAGATAACCCAGAAAGGAAATTCCATACCTATGAGATTGGAAATTTACCCTCTTGGCGTTTGATCCCTATTCTGATGGGTTATGCATATCTGAAGATAGATCTAACAAATATATGGTTGAAATATGTCACAATATCATATCTAATCTTGAAGGGTTGATCCCTTCACTAGATCCTCAAGCTAGAAGCTCAAGATCTAGCTCCTCAATCCTCCTCTGAAGATTGCAGTTGTTTCTACAAAACTGCTCACAAAAATTGTGTTGTCAAGTATGGAGGCTCTCTATCCTACTGCTAAGATATGAAAATCTAATCTGGAATGTTGGAAATAATGAATACAATGTGAAGGAATGGTCCTCCACTGGATTACTCGCTAAAATGCTAAAAACTTCCCTTCTCCCTTGGATCTATAGAAATGGATTGCACAATTCCTAATGGAAATGTTGTTGTTGGGAGATGAATAATAGATGGCTTGATGCCTAATATAGATCTAAAGAACTGGAAGGTTGATCTTGAAGCTCAAGGTGATAGGATGAATCCTTCACTAGTTCCTCAACTGAAATATTGAAGGACAACCTCCTCCTCTCAAACCCTGACGCAGAAATGTGTTATTTCTGAAGATGTATGGGTTGCAGAAAGTAGGAATAATACGGCA
>CM076584.1:1185247759-1185461933 GCA_034641835.2 Pinus albicaulis
GTCTACCAATCTGCTAAATCACGGGACTCTAACAACAGGTCTGGGCCATTCTCTTTCAAGGGTGTTGGTTGTACTCTTTATGGCCCTCCACTTGGGTTTAGCTTGATAAACGTTTCTATTTCTTCCTTGTAATATTGTTTTTGTTGTTCAAGTTCATATGAGCGCTTCAGCAAGGTCGGTCTTATAATCCTTGGTTGCTCTATTTCTCCTGCGTTAGTCCCAATTTTTTCGCCCCCTCGAGTTACTATATGGATATTTGAGAGCGAGGTGGTTTCTAGCACCCTTGGTTCCACATTAATTAAATTCCCCCCTTATGGTGACTGCACTCCTCACATCTTTTAGTAAATTTTGGGTATTCCTCTGTTGCATGCGTATTGACCCTGCATTGAGAACACCATGACCGTTTGGGTAGTGGAAAATCTCATGCAACATGAACTTCTTGATCACAATTGTAACATGGCACTAAGCCTTGACCTCCCATCCTGCCCCCCATTGTTCCTCCTTCTCATCCTCCTCGAGGAGTTTCGTTGACTCAATAGAATGTTCGGTCCAATCGGTTAGCCAAGGGATCCAACGCCCTACATTCTTCAATGTGATGAGTCGGTGGGACACATAATTCACAATAATTGTTGTTAGGGACATTTGAATATTTTTGCAAAATGGGGCAGAGATGTGGAATATGTCCATATGCTCGACAAATTTCATAGTAATCAATTGGTGTTGTATTTTGTTGATTCAGAAATGCATGGAATTGAGTTTGGCCTTGATATATACCTTGTGTTCCTATCTGCGCAAATCCTACAACATGTGGTGTTCCAGATGGCCCCACAGTCTCTAGTGTAATACATGAGCCCTGCAACCTCGGGCACTCAGTTATTAGATGACCTTCTACCAAGAAATGAGTACACCGTACATTTGGTCACGCAGACCGCGTTGGTTGCATGTCTTTCAATTTTTTTGTTAGACTTGTGATTTGATGTTACAGACCCAATATAGATGGGTCCTGGGTCTTCTGCCTCAGTATTCATGTGGGTACCTTGCCATACCTTCAATACGTGTTTCATGTTCTAAAGCCTCCTGTAAAGTATCAATGTTTTGTTGGTTCAGTGGTTCGGTGGTGTACCGGTTAAGAGGCAACAATGCTTTGATAAACCAGTCATGTTGGTGATTTAGGTCTATTAGGTAGCTTAGTTTTCCAATTTAATCTTTAAATATTTGCATCAACTCCCAAGTGGTCTCCCCTTCATGCTATTTAATCTCCCATAATTCAGAAAACCCCTACTAGTTTGTCTGAGGAATTTTGAACTCTTGCACAAATTCTCTTTTAACATCATCTACTGTTGGGTTTTGGTGTAGCTCTGACCACTTGATGAACCATATCAAGGCTCTCTCCTTGAGTGTGGTTCTAAATCAATTAGTTTTTTTGTGTCTGGCATTTTTTGGGCCCTCCATATGGCTTTGCACTAATAACAGTGTTGTTCTACATCATCATTTCCTTTTCCATAGAATTCAAGGTATCAGGTGAACAATCCTACCATATTTGACTAAGCTTGAGGAAGAAGTACAAATCCTTGAGATCCTAGATGTGATTATCCTTGCAAGATATTACCAATATTACCAATTCCACTGCCACTAGCCCTATCTTTATATGTGGTATGCACACTATGAACTCTAATAACTTTGATTAACTTAGACAAGAACTTATCAGGGTTGTGATAAAGCAGCAGGGGAAGGTTTGGGGAGATGCTACCTAAACACAGGGATATCGTATTGTTATTCAATTTGGACGCATAATTCTCTTCAAATAAAATTCGTAAAGAAACATGCATGTCATCATTCAAGTCTTTCTTTGAACCTGCACCTTCTATTCTATCTTAAATTTCCACTTCTACAAATCGGGATGGACCCCCGTTATCCCCTTGATTTTCAGTCGTTGTGGCCGTCCCTACTTCTTCTACTAGACCCATTTTTATTCCTTCTTTTGTTGGACTTCTCAACACCACTCCTTCTTGGTGTATATCCTTCTGTCACCTATTGATTTCTTGCAGTGCCCTTTCCCACCATTTCTCTATTATTCTCGTAGTTATGCTCTCAGATCCCTAGATATTTTGAAGTCATGTGCATTTATTTCTTCGATCCCTTCATAGCTCCTCGTTAAAAAGCATCGCTCCTTTTATGTCCTTCGCCCAAGACTAGGTGCTTAGGCTTCCATGCTTGGGTTCTGAAACATCAACAAATTTTCCTCTACCATTAGAACCTTAATCCACAGAGGGATTTCCGTTCGTAGCTTCCCCTGCAACCATAATATGAATATGTCCTTAGCTTTATAAAAATACTAATGATTCTTTGTGGAAAACTCACTAACATATCCCTCTAGTGTAGTTTGCACCCAGAAGTTCACATCTCATGTCATATCGGTGTCTAACCGATGTAGTTATATAAGATCTGCTTGAGTCTAGGCACAATGAGATTTGATTTGTCCACCAATCTTCTCCTTTATGTGTAGTCTCCGCAACCATTTTCAGAGATCTTCTGGAAATTTACACCAAAATATCGAGTACTAATCACTAGTTGATTCCACATACATGAACTATTCCTTTAACTTTCCTTCACCTTGTCATTGGAGTTGATCTTGTTGTGAGATGAACCGATCTATGTGTTCATACCAAAAATATTGTAATTATTTCTTCAAGATCCTCGATACCATATTCAAACCCCCTTTTATATTTTAGGTCCCGGAAACATAACCATTTGTTGGCTAAAAAATAACAACATGGTTAAGACCCAAGTTCGGGCACATGGTCCAACAAAGCTCCACCGTAGTCTAGAAGAATACCATGATTAGATAAAACTTAAAGAAAAATTAACGCTAACATGTCCAAGTTCATCCGCAACAGATCATGCACACTAATAAGAAAAGACTACTTGAATACACACATTTAAAATTTTTTAAAAGCTAAGACATCATTCAATCATAACATAGTGATTCCAAAATGTCTTCTCTCTATTAAGCTTCTCACAACATCAATACATCAGGCTCACCAACCCTTTTCTACAGTATATTTCAATGAGACTGAACATCACAGATGTTACACCAATTTTTGGTCATCTAACCATGTATAATTAGATGGATCGAAATACACCATGTAAGACCAATTTTACCATAGTAAAATTATTTCTTAGTGAAAGAAATTTTACTATAGTAAAATTGTTCTTACATGGTGTATTTCGATCCATCAATTTATACATGGTTAGATGACCAAAAAATGGTGTAACAACAAAATTATGCAATAGAACAACTACAGAGCAGTCATGTTCGCTTTGAAATAACATCTTAGTACTCTCCTCCCTTGCTCCTAATACCCATCCTTTTTATTTTTCCATGCACGCCTGAACTGTCAGTTTCTTCCACCTATTTCCTAGCTCATTTATTCCCGCTGCTTGGTTGCTACCACTTTTTCCCACTTAACTATGTCTATCTTTTTACCGCTACTTCTTCGCAACTTCCATTTTTCTTCCAATTCCTTACTCTTTCTTCCCCATCCTTTCCAGAACTTTCCAATGGTTGTCCTGCAGCCTATAATCCTTCTAGACATTCCCAAAATACTTTAATATTTCAAAAAATAAGGCCCCAAAAAGCCACCATCTTCTAGTGGTTTCTTTAGCCTTACATGCAATCCACACTCTCCAAAATAATTCCCCCAAAAATCCTCACTCAAAGGGTTCCTCAATTGGTTCCCTTCTTCTAGGATTCAATTCAACATTACAGATCACTTGATCTCCCTTTCAGCTTGGTGTTCTTACACAAAAAATCTAAATGTTGTGTTCTCTACCAATGCTTCTTGCCCCTATGTGAGAGATAGAAAAATCATGTATGAATTGATGAATGAATGTTCTCATCCCTCCAACAACCAACTGTCCCTTGCTTCCCAAAATTTGTAGAGCAGTCCAATTCCTTATAGCGCAACCCATGCATGTCTTTAATTTTATCCTTTTCTTGCTTGTGTTGGGAGCTGAAGGACACCTGAACTTGTCCCTATTTCTTCAATTAATTTAATGCATAATCAACACATTTAATTCTTTTAATCCAACCAAGATTGATATTTAAAAGAAACCATTTCCTCAAGCGACCTCCTTCCTCAAGCAATGGTATATGTGCCCCTCTCTCAACCATTTTAAAATAATTACAATTGTTTACAAAAGAGAAATGTTTTTTTTTCACAAGGGAAAAATTCGTAATCTTTCATTAAAATAGAAAAATTACATGTTACATTTTACATGTATGTGATCCAGTAGCTGCAAATAAAAAGCTGACTGCATGTATCATCAATGATAGTACAAAATTTTTAGAGAGTTTCAGTAATCTAAGTAAGTTCGGTGCATAACTTACTAGTAATAAGAAACCAAAATCAAACCAAAAAACTGTTTTTTGCAATGGTTGTGGAATATCTTTCAGAGTAATAATGTATCAAAATATAGATATAGTTAAAGTACAAAATTTATAAACAAAATTGCAGTCATGTGCCAACTGCATTCAAATCTCGTATTGCCTCGATGAAGAGCCGATGGAAGTAACTATACACCTGTGCAGCAATGTGTTTTGTAATGTGCCAATCTCCCCAATTTAGCTCCACAACTTCCTTGGAAAGTTTGTCTGCCACTTTGTTCTGATTCCTGTAATATGAGTGATAGAGATGGAATCAAATAATGATTTGAGATGATGAACCTCCCTCAGTAAAGCAGATAGTGTGTGCAAGTGACACTATGCATGTGAGTTGAACCAGTTAATCACAATAAGGGAGTCGCCAAAAATCTGAAGCGTGTTGCAATTTTTTTCCCGAGCAAATATCAGAAGAAGTCTTAAACTCTGAAGTTCGGCAAAGTTATTTGTACCCTGACCCAAGCCCATTTTTAGGTGATAACGATGGAGAGCTATCGACATAGAGTATAGCCCCACCCCGCATCTCCGGGCTGTTGGACGCGCTTATTAAAAGGCCCAAGGCCGAGTACGATCAATAATTTCAGAGTGTTTACTGCGCATGTGCTGATGATTATCATCATCATCAATCTATAGTAGGCCATCGTCGTACTCAATACAAGTCAGCACTCACCGATTTGTTTTTAAAAATGCGTGTTCCTATGTGTCCATATTCTTCAGAAAATATCAAAGGAAGGTTATGCATTTTTGTGATCAGAATGTCGACCACCACCAAGTAGTCCGTGCATCCACGATTGTAGATCTCATCACAGGGTTGTAAATCCTACCATGTGACAAGGCTTACGTATGCGTTGAATATTAGGGAAATCCAAGAATAGGTGCATTGCATCCTCCGCATGAGATAGGTAGTAACAGCATCTGGAGGGTCCATGATAAGCACGTCTATGTAAATATTCAACAGTAGGGAGGAAATCCTGAAGTATACACCAGAATAGTAATCGGAATTTATGGGTAGCCTTTAGTTTCCAGATTGTCTGCCACCACCAGAGCTTTTCTTGTGGTTCCTTGTAAAGGCAGAGGGTCAAATAGCCAATTTTAGGAGTGTAGCTACCCTTTGGTGAGAGAGCCCAGATCAGTTGATCCTCGTGATCCGACAGACGTATATGTGATGCTTGTAAAGCTCTGATATACTTAGCCCAGTCATGCTAACCATCCTGAGGAATGGCCAAATCCGAAGCCGATAACTAGTGCTGTGATTGCCAATCCATCCGAACCAGGTCAAAAATCTGCGCAAGTTATCGAATCCCCCTGAAAGCCAAATGCTCAGTGATCCAAACAGGTAATTTATAATGTTCACCGCTGCCAGCCCATGAGTCCGATCCCACCCGAACATAGTCACCTGAACCAACTTGCCAAGAGAGGCCCTTTTGAATAAGAGGAGCAGCCTTTGTGATTTCTTTCCATATAATGGAGGCGTCAGGGATAGGCAAGATGCTACCCCTAATCCATTCAAGTGTGTTCCTAGGAGTAATGCATTTTGCAATGATAACCTCTTTCCAAAGGTTGTGGCCAGAGACAAGGTGCCAACATAATTTTTCCACCAGAGCGGTCGAAAAGAGGTGTAAATCCTTGATACCCCAACCACCCCACTGTTTGGGTCTGCTGATTTTGTCCCAAGAAATCCAAGCAAAATTTCTATCTTTTTCCTTGTTCCTCCATAAGAAATGTCTGCAGATTTTTTTAATGTGATAAGTAACTCCAATTGGAATCCAAGCCAAAGACATCCAGTAGACAGGAATAGCCTCAAGAACTGATTTGATTAAAATTAGTCGACCAGCCCTAGAGAGCCAGTAGTGATACAAAACATTGATTCTTCGTTCCACTTTTGCAATGAGCTAGTTCCAGTATTTGATCTTACAGTCATTTGGTTTTAGATGGAAGCCCGGATATTTTAGGCCATCAGCAATATTGTGGAGAGTGAAAGCAAATAATGCCAAAGCATTATCTCATTCCCGAGCTGTGCAACGAGTCATGATGATGGTGGACTTGAGGTTATTTGGTGCCATCCCCGTAGCTTCGAAATTTTTTTGGAGAATAATCCCAAACTGAGTGGAATCATGACAAGAACCATCAATAAATATGAGAACATCATCCACAAATAAAATATGTGTGAGGTGCATAATCTCATTGATATTAAGACCGCAGAGAGCCCCATCAACTTTAGCCCATTTGATAAGCACAGAGAGGGCTTCCATAACAAGGACAAAAAGCAATGGGGAGAGGGGACATCCCTTCCGCAATCCACTACCCGCATGAAAGAAATCTGAAGCCGTGCCATTAATGAGAATACTGAAAGATGCATGACAGATACACCCCATAATCCAGTTGATAAAGGAAGGGGGAAAACCAGTTTGAATGAGGATGAAGTGGAGATAGCTCCTATTAACCTGATCAAAAGCTTTTTCCAGGTCAATTTTAAGAATGTTAGCCTTGAGATTTTTAGATTTGATAGAGTGAAGGGCTTCCTATGCTGTACCAATAGCTTCATGAATCTGTCTATGATGGAGGAAAGCAAATTTCTCTTTGGCAATGTGAGATGATAGGATGGGTTTGATACGATTTGCAATGATTTTTGATATGATCTTGTAGATGCAATTGCAGAGGGATATGGGCCGATAGTCCTTAAAGGAGTTAGGGTGATCAGTCTTAGGCATGAGGGCAATGAACGTTGAATTGAAACCATCATATATTTTCCCCTAAGTGCGACAATCTTGAATTGCAAGTAGGAGGTCATTGCCCATTAACTCAAAAAAATGAAGGAAAAATTCAATGGGCCAAAAATCCGGTCCAGGGCTTTTGTCTTTTTTGAACCATTTAAGTACTCCTTCAATCTTACCCTTTGTGATCGGAGCAATGAGATCCTCCGCCATATCTTGGTCCACAAACCTGGGGAAAGCTCTGGTAATGTGCATAATCTCCAGCAGGTTACATTGTAAAAGGGCTCTATATAAATTGGAGAAATATTGAATGCCCATATCCAGGAGTTGTGGGTGAGTGCGAGCCACCATACCGTGCTGATCAGTAATTTCCCAAATCGTGTTGCTGATCCTGCGGCCATTTGCATGTTGTTGGAAAATCTGGTATTATCATCCCCAGCTTGTAGCCAAATTGCTCTACTTTTAAGTCTCTAATATGCTTCTTTTAGACGTAGGAGCTTGGATCTGGTAGCTTCAAGGGTAATAAGATGCTCTTTTGAAGCTCTAGATTGGTAGCCCCTCAAATCAGAGTCATTAATTTGGGCGAGCTCAAGTTCAATCCTTTGCAATTTCTCTCGCTCCTTCCATTTTTTTCCCCAATCCATTTGATTGTCAAACCCTTAATGTGATTTAGATTGTCATTTATCACTCTAGCCGGCTCGCGATCTGGTAATTGATGACAATGCTTCCAAGCCCGAACCACTACGTTGTGGTACTCAGGATTGAGAAGCCATCTAGAATTGAATTAAAAGGTGGCCAGGTACACAGAGGACCAATCTTGAATTCAAGAAATATAGGTGAGTGATCTGAGATGCCACCATGTCCCACCCATTGCCTTGCTTTGTGCAGGATCTGAAGTAAGGGATGCCTTATGAGGAACCGATCAAGTCTTCGAGCCAAAGCAGCCCCTCCAGCTCTACGGTTCCTCCAGGTGGGCTGCAACTTTGTCATTTGAATGTCAATAAGGTCGGCTGATTCCAGTCTAGTGTTGATATAATCCACCAAAGGATCCAGGACAACTTGAATACCCCAGGATTCAGAGATGCCCAGTGAAAAATTTAGGTCCCCACCAATGATGGTGTGAGGGTGTTGAAAGAGAGAGCAGGTGAAAAAAGAGTTCTAGAAAACATCCCTATTTGTGCATGGCCCGTAGATGTTTATTAGGGTGAAAGGGAGATTGATGTGACCAAAATTTATGTCCATGCCAAGAACCCCATCCCTACTCCAACAATTGTTCATACGGGTTATCTTATTATTTATGCCAATAGCACAACCACCGGATCTGCCTCGAGCATCCATGGTAATAAAAGACCAGTTAGGTAGGAGTGAGTTGAGAGTGGAACAAACAGAAGGACCATCAGCTAGAGTCTCCTGTAGAAATAAAACATCCAAGCGCTGTTGTGCAAGAAGATATTTCAAAGCCAATCTCTTAACGGGGTTGGATAATCCCCTGCAGTTGAAAGAGAGGAAAATCATGAGGTAACTTTGCTCAAGGGTATTCTTGCTCTAAGAACCCGCATAATGGAGGATTGGGTGCCTGCAGCAACCTCAAAGTTTGCACGTTTAATAGCCTTTGCCAACTTCGATGGTCTACCCCTAGATTTGGTCTGTAGACAGCCCTGAACCATGCTAATGCCAAGGCCTACTAAGGGGTGCGGTAGGGATACAAATTGAAGGAAATAGGGGTGTCGAGCGGAAGATGAGTCAGTGAGAGAGGTGGAACCAGTATATAAGTCAGCAGAAGTGTGGGGAATGGTGGGGGAAATGGAGGGAGGCGCCAGTGCGATAGTGCAACTAAGTGAAGGCAAACTCAAAGCAGAGTGATTTACAAAAGAAGATGAAATAGGAGTTAAATTAATGAATAAAGAGTCAGGAGAAGGAGGGGTACCCAGAACCGTAGAGGCACGATGCAAAGAAGCCAGTGCTGTCGGAGTATGAGATCTCGCTTGAGTGGTCGGCTATGAAGGAAAAGTCTGCATCGCCTCGGATTCAGGTGGATTTTTCGAATCGATAAGCGGTGACTCTGCAGACCCCTGGCAATGGAAAACAAAAGGTTCCGTTTGAGTGGCTACAACAGAGGTCATCTTGAGGCTCAGCTTGACAGAACCCAGTCTTGGGCAGTCTTTGAACAGATGCCCCACTTCATGACACTTCCTGCACCTGAAGGGGACACCCTCGTAGTCTAGCATCTGTTGCCACATCATGCCCTCAAAGAACATATTATAATTTTCATGCAGGACATCCCGAGTGTCAAGGAAAATCAGAATTAGAGCCACAACTTTATTACCCGTGACCAAATAGGAGCGGTCGTGATCAAGGTAGTGGCCGAAGTCTTCTCCAATGTTCCAGAAGGCGATGTCGTTCCAGAACTGAACTGGTAAACCGGGGAGCCGCATCGAAATGGGACCAGCCCCCGCATTTTCTTTGTTAGGATCGAAGAGCGACAACCATTACTTGAGGAGAACTCGGTGCAATTCAATATGCCAGTACTGCTTTAGGACCCAGTCCAAATGCGCCAGCATGGTGAAGGTGAGAGTAAACCAACCACGAGTAAGAAGTGAAACCAGTGGAAGGATCTCCAGAGAGCCCCCCCAAATCTCCCTGGTCCATTGCTGAAGCCGAGCAGTCGAATATTTCCTACCCCGAACCTTTCCAACCAGCATTGTGGCAGCTGTGAGCTCCAGATCATCCATCCCCCGATCACGCCCAAAATTTGAGTTTCTGCTGAACTTGTTCCTCGTTGTCTTGTGTTTCTTTCCGCGATTCGAGAAAACCTTTATAGGGTCACCCGAGCCTTTCAAATTAGATGATGAAGGTGGTTTATCTCCTTGAGGGGAATCCTCTGGTATGTTAACGAAAACCCCCGATTCCACGACCGGAGTCCCCGTATCAGCTGATGAGGAGGACCAATACCACTAATGTTAAGGTTCCCCAGCGTCTGAGTCATGGCACCAATGTAGGACAGCACCGCCTCCTCGAAAGGTGATGATGACCCCAGGTCAACCACAAGTATATAGGGTGTACCCGGCATTTGGAGGCCCCAAAACCTGTTTGTCGAAAGGGAGGGTGCCTCAAAATTGATGGGTTCCAAGCCACAATCAAATGGAGGTGAAACCCCCGCCACAGTTACATGGTCAATCTGAGCAGAGTTTGGAAGAATCGGCCCCAGGTCTGAGTCAAACATTTCTACCACGACCGCATCATCCTTATGTCCCCATATGTCTACTCCCTCCAAAGCGTCATCGGAGTAGTCGACGAGCTCTTCATAGGTGCTCATATTGGCAGACCGGTAAACCCCACCAGATAAAATAATCAACCAACTGATAACAAGTGTAGAAACCCCACCACGAGGACCCCGTGATCCTGAATAAGATAAACACTCCTTGACCTCAATGCACCAATCCATAGAAAAATTACCCCATAACCTGCAGGAAGGCAGATGGAACACAAAAAAAACAAAAAAAACGGCCCGATAAAAGAGGCCCCAATCGGATGTGCAGCGAGTATTTCCCAGCAGCAACGGATTTTTGAATCAAAGGAGTGACCGATAGGCTCAGTGCGCAGGTCAAATGCATAACGATTTCATAGTAAAAAGGGAGGAAACCAAATCCAATGCAAGTGCGAAAACCAGGGGAGAAAACCCATCGCCATGACTAGAGAGAAATGTTAACTAGGGGATGTTACAGTTTCCTGCAAGTCAACATGAAAACCACCTTCACGGTGACGTCATCTAAGGTGTTTCCCCTGGGAAAAAAAATGAAATGGGCGAGGTTCTTATGTCTTGAGATGGAAAAGGTAACTCCAGCTGTTGATGTGAATGTTCCTATCTTGGTCTTGGGCTATTATCCTGGTAATAATGAAGGGATCTATAGAATTTGGATGAGTGCCAAGATATGTCACAACGACAAAAATCCAATTCGCGAGGCCACGGAGGGAATCCGGTGGAGCCACAATATGGTGATGTGGATTATGCCATGGTGGAATAACCTCGTAATCATATGTTGATGTGCACTCGTTCAAAGACAATATGACATTGAAGTGGAATTCCATGTGGGCGATGTTATCACTCTTCCCAACTTCCCAAGGCTGAAAATAGGATTGGAGAAAGGTAACCACAAACCAAGGTTTAGGTCAGGTAGCTAGCCCTACTAGGACCAGAGAGGCCTCTCTCGTTGTCACTTTTGCAGTCAAAGGAATGACTGAGAATCTAATGATCTTAGGCTAGATATTTAAGCTCAATAAATAGGTTTTTTTTATTTTTTTATTGCTAGATAGAAAAGTCAATGAGTAAACTATGTATAAGGTTTTTAGGTCTGAACTCCAAGGTGAATTTGCAGAGGATATGGGAGGAAAAATAGGTATTTTGAAATAATTTTAATATTTAATTGAGTATAGGATGAAATTTAAGAGAGTTTGAATGAGCACTGAGGTGAATTCATTCATCTTAGACGCAAATAAACATAGCACTGTAAACCTTATCTAAAACAGAGCATGCATAAACATGATTTTTTCTCATAACCTTACAAGATAAACATATATGAAGAATAATACATGGTATTAAACGTGAAATGATAAACATACATAAGAAAAAAAATGCTCCTATGCATACCACAAGTATCTCAACGCAATTCCTGTAAATTTGTCTCTGATTTCATTCCAAATTGCTGATTACAAAAGATCCACTGCAATAAGAGACTATCCAACCCAACAAAAGACTAAAGAGAATCTACTTATAGAAAATATAGACTATTACACCTCATCAGGTTGAAATCCAATCCAAAATGGATCATAAATACACAATATGAGTCATTTCCAAGATTCGAGGGAGGTTAGAAACCATTCCCTGAATTTTAGCTACGAACTAGGAGTGTTTGTCCCTTACATTAATTACATATTCCCTCATGATAAGAGGAAAAAACCAATTCAATAACTCTAATTCCAACTCATAGGACAGAAAAACCTCGAATTTGTGACAATTTCTGAACTTGACAAGTGTCTTGAGGAATCCAATGCTGATTTGTGACATTTCTGACAGAAGGGTAACAAAAACTTGCAGAAGTGTAACATAACTTTGGAGGAATTTTTTAGGAACTTTTAAGAGTCCAAATCCACTAATAAAACAATGGTCATCTAACCCTATGTGTCTAGTTTCCAAAACATCTTGAATTTTCCAAGATTGACCACGAGAAGGCCTTCAAAAATCCATTCTCACAAGGTTACTCCAAAGACATAACGGAGGGTTCAAAAAGGTGGCAGAAACAGAAAAATGTGTGGGTTTTGAGATTTTTCTCCATTATTACATGCCATGGGTGTTCTTGATATGTGATTTAGTCATAAAAATACATCCATCCATGTAAATAAATCATCATTTCGATGCCCCCAAAATAAGAGTAACAAAAGTTCGTTACCCTTCTACAACGAGGAATTTCCAGAATTTTGCAAAAATCACATAAAATACCAAAATGGATCAAAACTTCTCAAAATTGGTTCTATAGAACCTGTGAGAGATAGGATAAATATCCAAAGAAGTTTCAACTAATAAATCCAAGCTATCCTTCTCTTTAAGCTTCATTTCTTCCTCTTTTAGCCTTTTCTTCAATTGTTTCATCCTTATTTGAGAAATGGTGTTCCTGGTGCGATAGTGATTTTCCATGTGTCTTTGCAACTTCTTGTTTGTCTTAGCCCTTTTCAAGAGCTTCTCCAAATGCTCATTTACTCTTGACAACCAATTCTCTTTGTCTTCATTAATCTCCATGGAAATAAACTCATCAAAGGTAAACCCTTCAGGTCGATGAGTTGATTGTCTTTCTCGGTCCAATGCCCTTTTGAGGCCTCTTGTTTTTGGTCTTCTTGTTTGTGTTTCAACCTCCATGTCTTGAATTAGGTAAACAATAATAACCTATTTACCTTTACCTATGTTTTCCTTTAGTTCTAACTTGGGCTTTCTTTGTAGGAGTTGATTCACTTTCAACTGAAAATTTTCCTGCTGTAAGAAAGTTATTTGAGAGTTAGCAATAGAAAACTTCTTCCTTAATTCTGCTATTTCCTCATTTTTTTCTTTGATGATCTCTTCTACTGATATGAAATCCTCATGCTTTTCTACCTCAACCTCCAATGGCGCTGACTCACTATGCGGATGCAAAAGAGGTTTCACCTCTATCTCACATTGTCCCACAATGGTGTCAAGTGTAAAAACACTTCTGGATGGATTAGGCGCAAATACTTGTCTCTTCCCCTTATCATATGTGTGAGTAAACTCAAAAATTCTAGGAGCATCTGAAGGCTGAGTGGGCATGCAAGAAGAGCCAACCTCCATTGGTTGTGCTGATGATGTATTAGGAAAGATAGAAGAGCTAATAGTAGGCACTATTGACAATCTCTCCAAGGAATTTTCCCAAGTCATGTTGATGGAAGACTTGTGATGCAACACAATGAGTTTGCTTAGCCCATGACAAAAAAGACTAATGTGATGGTCTTCTCTTCTACTCTGAACCTTCTCAGTCATATTAATCAAACTCTTGTACAAATAATATGACAAATCAAGTATTTTGACAGAGATGAAATGCATCAAAAGCCTAATGTGATACCTATACAACCTTTAGAATATTCCTTCACATGTGAAGTACTTCATTATGAACATCATAAAAGGAGCATACTTGTTTCTGAGGTGTCTGAAAGGAAATAGATAGTCTGGCTCCTCTGTAGCATGAGGCTTGAGAAATTGTTTGTATTTTTCAATATCTAATTGTAAAAATTATACAAACAATATGTATATCTTGGATTCAATCTGATCTAAGCAATTTACTAAAGCTAGATACTGAATCACTTCTACAAATCAATTGCGGAAATTAAACACAATCGCCAATCACATGAAGCAAAGAAGAATCAATCAAACCACAATGCAGATAGTTTCCCTGGGAAAGCTTGCAGCTCAAAACCCCACTATCTTCAATTGTATATTCCACAAGGAATCATGAAACAATTACAATGCACTCTTCTCACAAGAGTCTCCTGCAATCTGCCTATTGGTCTCACACTGATCCAGAGAAAACTGGGCCAACACTTAGAAAATTCTCAGTCTGTCTTCAGCCTGCCTTGCTCACGTAATCCCTAATGAATGCAATCCCTATTCTTTAGGAATTTCAGCCTTCCTCAATTGCGTTGATTATCATGGGCATCCTGTGGTGTTTTAACTACATCTGGGCAACCTGCTAATACCACAACTGATATTTAACTTCCCTTTAACCTTTGTCTCAACTGGGTCTCCACTGGAACTGACATGCATGCAGCTAATAATAGTAAATCATCAGTTGCATGGAAGATCACTAATTGTGAATTAAATAATATTTAATTCACTTGATCTCTCATTAGTGAAAAAAACAGTTATAACTAGCACAACTGACTTTAACTCACTTAAATGAGTTAACTAATTACAACATGCATTAAATTAATGCACCACTGCACTTCGAACTTTGTTACAACTAGAATTACTATGCATGCCTCACCAACTACCCTCAACACGAAATTCATGAGCTAACTGAGTTTATCACACTCAGTTAACTATTATAAGTGATTATGTGATAAGATTACATTTTACTGTCCAATTTAATTAAGGGATGATTAAAATATACATGCACCAAATTTAGCCCACACTAGTGTAGGTGCTGCTAGGATCTGTGGTCCCACACTAGTGTAGGTGCTGCTTGGACCTCCTAGTCCCACCCTAGTGTAGGTGCTGCTTGGACCTCTTGTTCCCACCCTAGTGTAGGTGCTGCTTAGACCTCCTGGTCCCACCCTAGTGTAGGTGTTTCTTGGACCTCTTGGTCCCACACTAGTGTAGGTGTTGTCATGTTGTTTTCGGATGCCAATTTCAATGTTTCTTGTTGCAAACTTCAACACTCCCTATCAACGAGAAAGGAATTCCTTGCATGCGACATGCACCTATTTCATGCGACATGCAACTCTTGCATGCAAAACTTCTCTAGTGTTTCTCACACATGCAACTCTTGCATGCAAAACTTCTCTAGTGTTTCTCACACATGCAACACTTCTCTAGTGTTTCTCGCACATACAACTTTTGCATGGAACACTTTCGAAAGAGAATAGCCTCCAAACAACTGAATCAATATAATGCATCTATCATCAAACTCTTCTGACTGTTGCTAGCTACTACACATGTCTACTGGATTCTCTGCGTTGTTGAAATTTTCATCCATGCACTCTCCACTGCTGCCAAATCTGATCTGTGCTCCAGTATCTGACACCTATCACTTTGATTTATGTCCTCCTAACATCTGAATGCATCAATCTAATTGATCCTTCTACTGTTGATCTATATCTATGTAGGAACGTAATAAAATACAGAAATAGACATAAACACAGAGATGCAGCGGAAACAATACTTCATTTTATTAAAAATAACGACTAAAATATGCTTACAGACAGAATGGAAATAAATTAGCTAGGGCGTTGGTAGCTTATCTCTGAGAAGAGATGTGGCAGCTTTGAAGCCTTTGAACTGTGTTACAATGAGGCTTGAGGGCCTATTTATTATTGAGAAACAATGGAGAAATCTAAACATACAAAAACCTAACCCTAGGAGATGAAGCACCAAAACTATGGGCCCCGTTTGGGTAAATTGGTGTTTCAACTTCCCGGGGACGTAACTTCGGCATATGATCTATGTTTGACGCGTATCATACCTCATTAGAAAGATCTATCCAAGGAGTACAACTTTTAGTGTGAGCAACATTGGTCCATGGACATATGTTGCTATCAGTTTTCCCAAAAAACGTCGTTTAGGGCCTCAAAACGGCTTTGGAAGTTCAGGACCCAAAAACTGCTAAAAATAGTAAGTTGTGCTGGAACTTAAAAACCGAAAGAAATGATGGTGGGAGTTCAAATGGAATAGGTGGGTGGCCACTAACATCCACCTGGATCATTAAGGCCCCAAAACGGCTCCGGGAGTGCAGGACCCGAAAACCTGCTAAAAATAGTAAGTTGTGTTGAATGTGAAAAGCTGCAAGAATTGATGGTGCGAGTCCAAATGGAATAGGTGGGTGGCCACCGATATCCACTTGGATCATTCCTCCCTCCTTAGGAAGCAATGGTCCCCATTGTGTTGATATCCTCCATGAGAAGAGGTAAATTCTATTGAACTGGGTATTAGATTTGTCGAAGATGTCATGGACCTGCGGGCGGACATGCTGGATGCGTTTAGTAATTTTGGTTTCTTTATCAGCCTAAGACAGTACATGTATGGATTTTGTATGTGTAGTTGCAGGAGGTATGGCAACATCAGGTGGCGGTGTGTCGGGGGTCAGATTAATGGAGTGCTTGTCCTGACAGTGTAGAGGAACCTCTGTGAGTGAGGTAAAAATTTCCTCGTATTCCTCCATGACTTTGTCCATATGCTACAGTCGTGCAAGAGAGCCCTGTTTCGAGGTTGTGAACACAATATTATTCTTTCCCTATGAGCGAGTTGCAAGGAAAATAAATTTCCTAGTTTGTGAAACAATCTTACTACGTTGTTTTGCAGTAGTCAAAGAGATGACAGGAGGCGGTACTACCTCTGGTATCCTGTACAAGTTATTTCCCAAAGTAGTAATAACAACATGAGGCCTAGACTCATACACAACATGTCGCCTCCACAAGTATGGTTGTCCTAATAAGACATCAACTACATCAAGAGAAGCAACATCACACAATACCTCATCCGTGAATGGCTTGATGTTGTACGGAAGGCGACACTGTTAGCCGATGCATATGTCTCTCCCTAGGTGAAGCCACCCGATGGTATATGATTGCGGGTGTGCTATGGTCGGTAGGCCGAGGTGCTTCATGACCTCTGCTGAAATGAAGTTCTTTTGGCTTTCGTTGTCGACAAGGAATTGCAGTGGAGAACCCTTCACCCACATCTGCGAATGGAAGAGGCGCTCCCCCTCCTCTGGATCCTCGGGATCCTCCCTTTGGATCTTGGTGGTGGAAAAAATGGCACTGGGATTTGCAACAATGATTTTCTTCCCTTTGTCATTGCCTTTTTCTGGTTCTGACTCAGGGTCGGAAAATGCATCTAATTCAGGTGCCTTTAGTTCAGCCACCAACGACTGTTTGGCCTGACACTCGTTTGCGCTATGAGTGGGGTTGTTATGAAATTCACACCACTTTCCCATGTCCTTCTTTGGATTTGTGGTGTTGTTCTGAGTCGCCCCACTTTGGCCTTTCCCCTTGTTCTGCGGTCTGGGGGCATCTTTTCCTGGCTTCGGATTCGCAGATCCAAAGTCTCGCTTCTTCTGCTTAAATTTCTGCTCGATCTTGGCGGCATAGTGATATGTTGTGCCAAGCGATGTAATGTTGAGGAACTCCATTTCCTCCTAAATATGTTTGTGCAGACAGTCGTAGTACTTGAGCACCAAATGTCTCTCTAAATCTTTAATCCCAACTTTGTGCGCAGGGTATGGAATAAATTTGTCAGTTCATGCACATATTGATCCCTTTGCTGTTGTAGTGTGGTCCATTGAATGTATTTGTCATCATAGCTCCCCGCGGGGTAATATTGTTCCTTGATGCCATCTCGGAACGAATTCCAAGTGGGTGTGGTTGAGAACAGAGAGGGTTCCCCTTCGTCCTCTTCCTCACATTAGGTTTCCCACCAGTCTTTGACATGGGGAGTAGCTTTAAGGAGTGCAAAAATAATCTTTTCTCGGTCGAAGAAATCATGGACTGAGAAATACCCTTCCAGAAAATTTAACCATCTATCTATGACATCTTCATCTATATGGCCTTCAAATACAGGAATTTCAAAGTTTACCTATACCTTGAAGGGAGTGGCACCTTCAGAGTGGCTGTTGGATGCAGATGTGCTGTAGGTGGGCAGTCGTTGAAGGATCTAAGCAAAGTTATCCATCATCACGTTCCTTTGTTTCTCGAGGGCCTCCTCGAGCAATATTTTGATAGGATCTCCTGCTCCCTCGTCTTTCTTTTCTTTTTCCATGGGAGGTCGTCGGGGTTTGCGAGGCTGATCTTGCAAGGGTTCAACCATATCGAGCCCTAACTCCTTATACCCTGACTGCGTTGGGGACATGCAAAGAAAAAAACAGAGAAAGAGCAGACGTTAGTCTCACACACTAAAGGTCTCCAACTTGAACCTGGGCTCTGATACCACTAATATGGATTTATGTAGGAAAGCAATAAAATACAGAAATAGACATAAACACAGAGATTCAATGGAAACAATACTTCATTTTATTAATAAAAGAATGACTGAAAAATGCTTATAGACATAATGGAAATAAACTAGCTAGGGTGCTGGAAACTTATCTCTGAGAAGAGATGTGGTGGCTACAGGCCTCTGAACTATGTTACAATGAGGCTAGAGGGCCTATTTATTATTTAGAAACAATGGAGAACTCTAAACGTCCAAAAATATAACCCTAGGAGATGAAGCGCCAAAACTATGGGCCTCGTTTGGGTAAATTGGTGTTTCAACTTCTTGGGGCCGTAACTTCGGCATACGATCTTCGTTTGACGCATATCATACCTCGTTAGAAAGATCTGTCTGAGGAGTAAAACTTTTGGTATGAGCAAAATTGATCCATTGACTCATGTTGCTCCTGGTTTTCCCAAAAAACGTCGTTTAGGGCCTCAAAACGGCTCTGAAAGTTCAGGACCTAAAAAACTGCTAAAAATAGTAAGTTGTGTTGCAACTTAAAAACTGAAAGAACTGATGGTGGGGGTTCAAATGGAATAGGTGGGTGGCCACCAATATCCACCTGGATCATTAAGGCCCCAAAACGGCTTCGGGAGTGCAGGACCCGAAAACCTGCTAAAAATAGTAAGTTTTGCTAAATGTGAAAAGATGCAATAATTGATGGTGTGGGTCCAAATGGAATAGGTGGGTGGCCATCGATATCCACTTGGATCAACTATGGGCTCCTCGTAGCTAGGTTTGATCCATGAGACGCACCATCTCTAGGACCCTGCCCAAATTTCCTCTTGGGATTAATTTTGCGTATGGCTCAAAATTTATCTACTTGAGTGGTTTCTGCCACTCCATAATCCTCCGCATGTGGCTGCCCCAAATCTTGAGGTTCATTCTTTGGAACCAAGAGTTCCTCGCCTGCATGCAAATCCATCTCCCTCTCAAGGGTCAATTGCATGGATTTCTCACACTTCCCAATGGTTGGAAGCCCTGTAGAAATTGCATCTACATCAAGTCTATAGAGATTCTTCACACGAATCCAAATCTTCTTGGCTTGTCATGTTGCTTTGTTTCGAAGGAAAATTTTTCCTTCACTGAAAACAACATCATAGCCTCTATCCTCCAACATTTCAACTGAAACTAAATTTTTCTTCAAGCCTGGTACATGCATTACATATTTTAATAAAAATGGTTTACTTAACTGTCTCTGGAAAGTAATTGTACCCATCCCGGTAGTGTTATACCTTCCATTGTCACCCATTTCGATATGCATCTAGAGGTCCTTCTCCTCCAAGCTACTGAAAATTTATTTATCTCCTATCATGTGAAATGATGCACCACTATCCAAGTACCACCCTGATCCCATCGCACTTGACACCATGCATGCAATGAGTGAGAATTCAAGCTCAAATTGCGAGGCCAAAGCCTCACCAGTTGCAAACCCTAAAGCCTTCTTGTTCTTATTATTTTGCAAACAATTAGTGGCATAATTTCCATGCTCCTGATAGTGAAAACACTTCACTCTGGACATGTCGTGCTCCTTACCTTCTTCACCAGTATCAGATTTGGAATGGAATTTCTTTCCTTTCCCCTTATTCGCCTTGGTAACCAAAGCACAATCTTCTTCATCTTGATTCTTAGATGAAGATCCATCTCTGGTATTCCGTCTAAACTCCTCTTGCACCAAATCTGACCAAAATCGTTCCCAATCTGGCAGCTTCTCCCTCCCATTGACAGAGTCTTGATAACTATGCCAACTCTTGGGAAGTCCTAGAAAATCTAGGCTCACCAAGCCATCATCTGTGACAGTAATTCCTACACTCCCAAGCTCATCTCGAAATTGGACAAACTTTGTTAAGTATACCGGAATAGTGTCGTTTTTCTCCATTTTGATCTTCCTGAGTCAGCTGTAGCACCAAGAAAGTCTTCGGCAATTTAAAGTTCTATTCATTCACAAACTCATCTTCTCCTCCACTATTGTGATTTCCCGTGCCCCGATACCATGTAGAAATTATAAAAATAATATGTATATCATGGATTCAATCCAATCTAAGAAATGTACTAAAGCTAGATACTGACTCACTTCTACAAATCAATTGTGGAAATTATACACAATTGCCAATCACATGAAGCAAAGAAGAATTAATTAAACCACAACATAGATAATTTCCTGGGGAAAGCTTGCCGCTTCAAAACCCCACTATATTCTATTGTAGGCTCCATGTGAAGCAAGTAATCATGATACAAATTACAACGAATCTTCTCACAAGAGTTCCTACACTTCGCCTACTGCCTCACACCAATGCAAAGTAGGAGAAATACAAGCTGACACATACATGTAGCACATTTGTTCTCTACAAAGATTCTTCACCGCTGAGGCTTGCTGAAGTCCATCATCTCAGACAAGGATGTAAAGTTCACAGGTCATTTCTGACGAACATTGTGGAAGAAGTTAGACACCAATCTAAATTTCAGTTCTGCTTACCATCCACAGTCAGATGGGCAAACTAAAGTTGTGAACAGGAGTCTAGGAAATTTGCTGAGTCTGGTTGGTGAAAACTCCAGACAGTGGGATTGTGTGCTTGGACAAGCAGAGTTTGCTTATAATGACTCGCCCAACAGAAGCACATGCATAAGTCCTTTCCAAATCCTATATGGAATGCACCCACGTGTAGTATTTGAGTTGCGGGATTTGGGTCAGTTAGAACGCAGGAGTGGTGATGGTGAAGATTTTGCAAAAGCAGTCAGCGATCTACATGAACAGGTCAAGTTGAAGCTACAAGATGACAGCCAAAAGTATAAATAGTGAGCAAATTTGAAAAGGCGGGAGGTACAATTCGAAGTAGGAGACTTGGTATTGGCACATTTGCGCAAGGAGACGTTTCTTAAAGGCGAACGCCGAATACAATAAATTAAAGATGAAAAAGATCAAGCCTTGTAGAATTCTTCGGAAGTTTTCTGCAAATGCTTATGAGTTGCAGTTACCTTTGGGTGTAGGAATCTTGCCTATCTTTAATGTGGAAGATCTGTACCCATATACTGTTGTTGATGAAGGAGAAAGTTCATAGAGATGAACACAAGACACACAGGATGAAGAGAAAGCATGGATTAAACAAGTGCCTCCAGCACAACCTTTGGAGATAGAACAGATTTTGGACACATAGGTGGCCAAGAAGACATGAAACAAAGAATATCTGAAGTATCTGGTCAAATGGAATGACCATCCCATGAATGAATATTCTCGCTGATGCCGCCTGAAGCCAGTTACAGATATTCTATGGAAGAAGTCATGGACAGGAGCCATGAATTTAATTTACCCCGGGAGCCTGATGCAGGAGCATTAAGGTATAGCTAGCAATGTGACAAAGTTGGTCACATGTTGTAGCTTGGAAGGAGGGCTAGCAGTCCTAAGCATTTGAATACTTTGTCTTTTTTTGTTTTTAAACTATTTTTTTTAAGTTTAATTTGGGCTAATTCAGCCAATTTAATTTTCATAATAAAAGAATGGTTAATTTAGGATTAGTTGAGAATTTAGTTGAATAAGTTGAATAAATTTTTTTGGAAACTGAATGACAGTTTCCAAACCATAAGGGGATTTTGGAGAAGGAAAAAATGAAACCAAATCCGCCATTGCAGGGTTTTTCCATCTGTGGAAGAAAGGAGAGATAAAGAGACGGAAGTGAATGTAAAAACCAGCCGTTAGAGAGCTAGGCTCTGCGTTTTCCATTTCCAGATTATATAAGTGTTTTGTGTTTTGATTGGGATCTCTGTCTTTTAAACAATATTTCTTTTCCAAATATTTTCTAAGTGTTTTGGTGCTTAATCGGGCTCCCTATTTTAAATTAATCCTTTGAATATTTATTGAGTTCGAATGCTTATGTTAAAGACGCACAACGAGAATAACAATCATATTGCAAGCATGGCAAGGCCTTAATCTTACATTTTCCTTTGTTAAACTGTGTATTGTGTTAACCGTAGAACAAACCCCAATCGAACTTGGAGGTTTGACGAGGACCGTCAATGCAAAGTGGATCAACGGTGATAAACGCACGTCGTAGCCAAATGTTATCGCACATCATGAAAAATAAGAAACAATAATAGGATTTCGCATGTTAAAGAATTTACTTTGCGATGCAAGTTGGTACGAAGGAGAATTAGCACAGGGCATCGGATTTGTCCGAGATCAGACGGTGGAAGTTGATAACAGTGATCGCAAATCACAACTCGTGAGGTTTAATGTTAAGATCCATCGCAATGGAAGTTAAAAAAAATTCGAAGCAAAGTGCAAGAAGCCACATGTCGACACGACGCAACATCGAATCGCACATAATTTAAATTTTAGCGCCTAATGTTTCAAGGTTAAGTTGCGGGGAATGTGAAGTGCGACTATCTGCTGATTGGTCAGAGATTATGGTGGGACCCTTCGAGAAGAATTCTGCAGGTTTACCTTTCGTTTTTTTTGTGCCTTGGCTTGGGTATTTGTTTAAGTCTGCGTATATGATAAACACTCCGTTGTTGATCACGTAAGCATGTATGTTTGTCTAACCTCCAAGGTTAATCTCTATTATGAATAAAGGGGATCTTCATTAATTCTTAAAGAACTCCCTTTCCGCAGTGTTATTCTAAAGTATTGCAGCAAGTTTGCATCATAATACATCACATACATCAAGAGGATAAATGTCACATAATACCTCATCCGTGAATGGCTTGATGCTGTAGGGAAGGCGACACTGTTGGCTGACGCGGAGATCCTGTCCTTGGTGAATCCACCTGATGGTGTATGGTTGTGGGTGTGATGTGGTCGGAAAGCCCAATTGCTTCATGACCTCTACTGAAATTAATTTCTTTTGGCTCCCACTGTCAATAATGAACTGTAGCGGGGAACCCTTTACCCACATCTGGGAGTGGAAGAGACGCTCCTCTTCCTCTGGATCTTCTGGTTCCTCCTTCTTGATCTTCACGGAGGCAACGATGATGTTGGGCTCTGCATCAATAATTTTCTTCCCTTTATCATTCCCCTAGTCGGGTTCCGATTCAAAATCAGAGTATGCATATGATTCAGAAACCCTCATCTCGACCACCAGTGACTTCTTGGCTCGACACTCACTTGTGTTGTGAGTGGAGATCTTATGGAACTCACACCACTTTCATGTGTCCTTCGGCTTCACAGTGTTGTTCTTTTCTTACGGCTTTGGTAGGTTGTATTGGGCTGCCATGCCTTGGGTTTTTCCTTTTTTCTGCGGTGTTTGAGGGCACCTTTCCATTGATTTTTATTCGCAGGTCCAAAGTCTCGCTTCTTCTGTTTTAATTTATGCTCAATCTTGGTAGCATACTGGTATGTCGTGCTAAGCAAGGAGATGTCGAGGAACTCCATTTCCTCCTGAATGTATATGTGCAGACAATTGAGGTACTTCACCACCAAATGTTTCTTCAAATTTTTGATACGCAACTTTGTGCGCAGGGTATGGAACAAATTGGTCAGCTCATGCACATCTTGATCCCTTTGCTGCCGCAACGTAGTCCATTGTATGTACTTGTCCTCATAGCTCCCCACGGGATAATATTGTTCCTTGATTGCATATTGGAAAGAATTCCAAGTGGGTATGGCCGAGAACAGAGAGGGTCCCCCCTCATCCTTTTTCTCACAGTAGGTTTCCCACCAGTCCTTGACATGCGGGGTAGCTTTGAGGAGTGCAAGAATAATCTTCCCCCGGTCAGAAAAGTCACGAACCAAGAAATATCCTTCTAATATATTCAACCATCTATCTACGGTATCTGCATATATTTGGCCCTCAAATATGGGAATGTAAAAGTTTACTTGTAACTTAAAAGGAGTTGCGCCTCCAGAGTGGCTGTTGGATGCAGATGCGCCACCAGTGGGCAATCGTTGAAGGATCTGGGCAAAGTTATCCATCATCGTGTTCTGTTTCTTTTCAAGGGCCTCCTAGAGCAATATTTTGATAGGATTTCCTGATCCCTCATCTTTTTTTTCGTCCCCCATGGGCGATCGTCAGGGTTTCCGAGGTTTACCTTGCAAAGGTTCAACCAGATTGAGCCCTAACTCCTTATACCTCGACCTCGTTGGGGACATGCAAAGAAGGATCGAGAAAGAGCAGACCGTTCTAATACCAATGATCTAGATTTATGCAGGAACACAACCGAATACACGTATAACCATAAATACAAAGATGCGGCGGAAATAATACTTCATTTCATTAATATCAAAGAACTAAAAATTGTTACAGACAGAATGGAAATAAACTATCTAGGGCGCTGGTAGCTTATCTCTAAGAAGAGATGTGGTGGCTACAAGCCACTGAATTGTGTTACAATGAGGCTCAAAGTCCTATTTATTATTGAGAAACAATGGAAAACCAACATCCAAAAAACCTAACCCTAGGAGATGAAGCGCCAAAACTATGGGCCCCGTTTGGGTAAATTGCTACATCAACTTCCCCGGGATGTAACTTTGGCATATGATCTCTATTTGACGCGCATAATATATCATTAGAAATATCTATCTGAGGAATACAACTTTTTGTGTGAGAAACATCAAAGGAACTTTCATGTTGCTCCTGGTTTTCCCAAGATATGTTGTTTAGGGCCTCAAAACGGCTCTAGAAGTTCTGGACTCGAAAAACTGTTAAAAATAGTAAATTGTGCTACAATTAAAGAAACTGGAAAAATGAAAGAAACAATGGTGGGGACCCAAGTGGAATAGGCGGGTGGCCACCAATATCCACTTGGATCACACGAGCTAGAACGATGACATGTTGGTTGATCTCTTTGTGCTAACTCTATCCGCCCATAGAGCATTGGTGAGCTTTTTGTGCCAATTCCTCTTGTTTTCTTGCAAAATCTTCTTGATTATGTTCACCAAAGATTTATTTGATGATTCAACAAGCCCATTCCCTTGAGGATAGTATGTTGTAGAATGAACAAGCCTAATGTGATATTTATCACAAAATTCAATCGTTTTCTTGGACTTAAAGGCAATTGCATTGTCAGTAATGGTTTTGTGTGGATAGCCAAAACGAGACAGAATATTATTCTCTATAAACTGAATAATTACAGTGTCAGTAGCTTGCCTCGTGGGGATGGCTTTGATCCATTTGGTGAAATAATATGTGGCAGTGAGTATCTATTTATGCTGAGCTGATGATGGAGGATGGATCTCACTAATGAAGTCAAGTCACCATTGTTGGAATGGAGCTTGCACTTCAATTGGTTTTAAGGGAAAAAGCAAGAGCTTCCTCTTTCCCTGAAATATTTGACATTCATAACAGCTCATGAATGTTTTATAAGAATCAAAAATTAAACTTGGCTAATAGAAGCCTGCCCTCAAGATCTTGTTAGTGTAGTCTTCCAATAAAGATGACCGCCACAGTCACCTTTATGAAAATTTGTCATCACTTTTTCTACTTCTCCTTCAACCAAAACAATTCAACAATACTCCACCTGAATCTTTCCAATACAAGACACCATTAAGAATGTAGTACTTAAGAGCTCTTAACTTCAAATATATATCCTTACTATTTGGCAAGCCAGGAGAAGGATTCAAGTGTTGCAAAACATGAACTATATCAGCATACCAAGGTGATAAAGAGAAAATTTCAGATACCTCATGGAATGTTTCAGCCTCTTGTTCTTCAGATAATGCAGCAATAAAATTTATGGCCAAGGCATGGATATTTGAATCCGCCATAAGGTTCACCAGACCTTGTACTTTGATTATCTTTATGGGCTTGATCTCCGAGTAATATTCTAACATAGCAGCAATCCAATTACCTCGCCGTCCTTCAGGATCATTCTTTGTAAGCACATCTTTGACAACAACGTTTGGAACATATGCAATGACATGAGAGTGGAGAATGTAGACCCAAAATTCCTTCAATGCTTTGACTAACGCCAAGGCCTGCTTCTCAATGATGTTGTAATTCAAGGCTGCGTCTCTTATGGTTCTATTGAAGAAGGTGATGGGCTACTTCGTGTTCTGATTTTTCTTTTGCATGAAGACATCAGCAAGAGTATGCTCTGAGGAAAATGAAAAAAATGATTAAATCAAGTGTATAATCCGGACTAATAAGAATAGGAGCATGAGATAAAGCCAATTTAACTTGATTGAATTATTTCTTCACCTTTTCAGACCATTTTACTTCACTATCTTTCTTCAACATGTCAGTAATTTGCCTTAAGTGTTCAACAAGATTGGGGAAAAACCTTCTCCAAAAATTGATTTTTCCATTGAATGATTGAATTTCCTTTTTGCTCCTAGGATAGTCCAAGGTCTTAATTTCTTCAATCCTTGAGGGATCTATCCTAATTCCATCTTTTGATATGATATGGCCCAACAATTTACGTTCCTCCATAGCGAAAAGACTCTTCTTTGGGTTCAACAATATGCCAGACTTTCTACGTCTCTGAAAAATTGTTTTCAAGTGCTGCAAGTGCTGCTCATCTGTGTTGGAAAAAACAGTGATATCATAAAGATAAATGACCAAAAGGACATCTTTTTCATTTGCGAAAGCAATATCCATCGCTCGTTGAAAAGTAGCCCTTGCATTCTTCAATCTGAAAGGAATTTTAGCATACATGGAGGTGCCCCAAGGTGTTGTGAAGGCTGTCTTTTCTTGATCATCTAGATGAACTAAAATCTTATTATACTCGGAGTATCCGTCCAAAAATGAAAATCTGGAAGATCCAACTACCCTTTGTAGAATATGGTCCATCTTTGGTAGTGGGTAATTGTCCTTCAATGACACTTTATTCAGATTTCTGAAATCAATGCACAAACGAATCTCTCTCGTCTTCTTTCTAACGGGCACTAGATTAGACATCCAATTTGAAAATCAAAGAGGCAATATAATACCAGCACTGAATAATCTATTTACCTCCTTTTTAATATAGGCAAACAACTTGGGATTCATTCTTCTTAACTTATGGTGGAAAGGTTTCCGATCCAGCTTCAAAGGAATGGTATGTTGAATTATGATCTTATCATAGACTTTCAAATTAGAGTATTCCCAAGAAAATACATTAGCAAATTGATACATAAGCACCTCATATTTACCTTTCATTTCTACACTCAAAGATTTTGAAATTTTTACCACCTTTGGCTTTTCCGGAGTGCCAAGATTGAGATCTTCCACTCCCACTTCTGTCGGTAACATGGTAGGTTTGTGTGTAGCATCATCTTGATAGAAAAGCTCTTCCAAAGGTACCAAATCTCTTGGAATAGATTTATCTTTCAGTTAAAGCACTTGCATCTTTGTTGCATGGATTTCTTGGTCATCTTCATAACACTGGTTATCCATTTTAGAATTCACAAATTCCTCTTTTGTCTGCAAGAATTTGTTGATCTGTTTATCATCTTGAAAGACCTACCAATATTGAATATTGTCTGGGACAACAGGGTAATGTTTGACATTTATTTCATACTTCTTATTAAGATACAATGGAATTTTGAACATGATGGCCGAAGTGGCAAGAGAATCAACAATAACATTGTTGTCCCTTGGGATCAACGATAAAGTGTACTCAGTGAATGTCTTGAGAATGTATAGCACTGAATTTAGATAAGCTCACATCCTTGGATGCTTGGCATGGTATTCCCCTTTGACTTGCTTTATTACTAGCTCGGAGTCACCATATACATAAATCTTCTTGGCACCTAGCTTCTTGAGAATTTTCAGATCGGATATAAAAGACTCATACTCAGCTTCATTGTTTGAACATTCAAAAGCCAGCTTGTAAGAGGAAATTCGAACATTGGGAGGAATGTTTAATGAATGGTTTATAGGGCTGTGAATCCACACTCCAATGCCAACTCCTTCCTTGCTCAAAGCCCCATCAAAGTCCATAGTCCACAAACTACTTTCCTCATCCGAAAAATGCAAATCGGATGGCTGAAATTTACTTGCGACTTGAGAGAGTTCTGTTGTACCAAAAATTTCTGTTTCTTTCACTATTTCATCACTTTTTTGAGGTGGTGTGCTTGGTTCTAAACCACTTGGCACTTTTTCATAAATTACTGCATTTGGAAATTCTAAAACAAAATTTGAAAATTCATAGTTTTTTTTTATTTTTCTTCAAACAAAACTTCAGAAGATGTTGAAAATTCATCATTGAACAATATCAAGGACTTTAAATTTGTATGAATATCATGAATAGGATGATTATTTGGCTTTTCTCGATTGTTGATCATGTATTTCATCTTACTTTCCCGGTATAGTTTCCTAAGTTGTCCAAAGACGAGAATGGTAGCATATGAAAAGTCAAGTTGTAAGGTACCTCTAAGCTTCGTTCCCCGTGACCGAGAAAGAAAAGTTCCATATCAGGAGGGATATCAGCCACAACAACATCCATGGGGACATTCTTGGCTGGGGTTTTCTCTAATGACACCACTAGGTCCTTGATGAGGCTAAGACATTTCACCCTCCTTGAATCAAATGAATAAAGATCGTGATAAGGTCTTGTGATATCCAGTCCTAATATGTCCATAATGACCTTGGGCATGAGATTACAAGAGGATCCAGAATCAATCATGGCATTATGAAGGATAAAATCATGGATTTTGAGGCTTAGATAAAACGAAGGGACCTCACTATCTTCTAGATCGACATCAATAGCAAGACCAAAAATAAGCGCAGGGTGATCATCACTCACATTAACCATGTCGGAAATTTGATTAACTCTAAGAAACTTTGCTACTTGAACTTTGTAATGATCATTCTAAGAAATTTCAGTTAGAGGAATAGAGACTTTAAATTTGGCAATTTTATTTTCAAGACTAAAAAGAGCAGAATGTTTTTCTACCTCTTTTAATGGTGCATCTTTCTTTTCGGGCTGATATTTGTGTGAAGACTCTTTCTTCTGTCCTCCATATTGGACTTCTTTATCTTTTCTTTTACCAATGGAGGAAGCTTCATTGCCTTTAGCATGATTAGGAACAACAAGTCCTTTGTCTTTACTTTGATTTGGGGCAGCAACTTCTTTGTGATGAGCATCTACTTGAGCGTTATGTTTTTTCTCATTGGAGGTTATAGGAGCATTCCTATTCCTCAAACCATACCGTCTCTGCACTTGAGAAAGATAATTATGATATCCCCTCTGATAATATTCCATGCGCATTTATAACCTGTCATCATTTGACAAGACATATTTTTGATCATTCGGTGCACAATTTTTTGCAGAAAATTGATCTTCTTCAGTGAGGAAAATAGGTTGTTGATTTTCCTCAAATAAATGGTACTCACCAGAAATTTATTCTTCATCATCTTCATCAGGGCCTTCATTATAATTTTGTTGAAATGGAGTGAAAATTATTTGTTGACTTTGTGGATCCCGACCCCTCTGTTCCCTTTGCTTGATCCTATATTAAGGTTGCTGATTTTGACCCCTGAAATTGGGATTTCTAATGGAGGGTTCAGCTTGTCAATCAACAATGGACATTTTATCCATCATCTTCTCCATGGTCTTGATCAAGGTATCTAATTTTCCCTCCAATGAAGTAAATGTTTCCTCTTTGATAGTGACTCTTTTCTCCATCTTTATTTTAGACTTCTTGATGATCAAATTAGCTTCCGCGCTCATTGCGTTTCTTTTCATTTATTAAAGAGTTGATGGGTTTCTTTCCCTTAACTGATAGGCCATGTTAGGATTGAATCATCAGGATAATGAAGTAAAGAAAGGCTTGGAGGAGGCTTAATATTCTCAGGAATAGAATCATAGATTTTATTGAATCTAACTGTAAAGTCTTGGACAGACTCATTGGGATTCAATTTCAAGGCTTTATACTCAGCTAAAATATGCAATGGATTTTTCTTCTCTTCCCATTTCGCCATAAACAAGTCAATCAGCTTCTATGAAGTACCTATTGAACCAACTGTGAGAGAGAGAAACCATTTATTTACCTCTCCAAAGAAACTCTGTGCAATGATGCACATCTTAGCATCGTCATTGTCGATCTCTTCAAGATCTATGAAATCAATCAATTTGGCAATATGATGATAAGTTGTAATCTCTGATGTTCCATCGAAAAGAGGAAGCCTTTGACCATAGTTCTGAGGTAGTGGAGTGAGCTGAAGCAGTAGGATCAACAGAGAAAATCTAGCCATGATTAATGGAGTAGGTGGTGGAGGTGCTATTGAGTGAAAACTTGCAGAGGTAATGATGGAATGAAAGGAAGGGTTGCTGATGTAGCTGTATGAGAAGGTGTAATTACAGGTGAAGCAAAAGCTTGTTGTTGATATTGAAAATAAGTTTTCTCTGAAGTTTCTTGAAACTTATTCACCAAGCCTTTGCATTTGTGGAAATTAGATCAGACTTCACTATCAACTTTGGAATGAAAAGGCTTAGAAAATGGTGCAAAGGTATCGAAATCGAAAGGATCAAAGGTGGTTTCTGAAAGAAAATTTCCAGACTTAGTTCTAAGAAAAAAAATTCAGATTCTGAACTATAAAACAAATCTTCTGAAACAAATCTCGTAGGCAGAGAATTTGATTTGACAAGTGGAGGAATAACTCTTCCAACCTTCCGAGACTTGGTTTTATGCTTCCTAAAAATACTCTCAAGGTCATACACAATTAGTGAGGGATTTGGGTCTAGATTTGACATGGTATGTCTTTTAGGAGCCAACTTAAGATAGGAATTTTGGACTTTGGCTCAGATTTTATAATTCCACCTATTTTGAATGCTAGATCTTGTCACCTACAAGTCTAACTTTCAAAGGATTAAAGAAATACTCCCAGGGAATTTTTAGCAATTGCTCCCAAGCAGCAACACCAAGAATGTTATCACTTTCCCCAACTTCTCAAGGCTGAAAATAGGATTGGAGAAAGGTAACCATAGACCAGGCTTTAGGTCAGGTAGCTAGCCCTACGAGGACCAGAGAGGGCTCTCTCATTGTCACTTTTGCAGTCAAAGGAATGAATGAGTATCTAATGATCTTAGGCTAGATATTTAAACTTAGTAAATAGGTGTTGTTTGATGTTTTTAGTGCTGGATAGAAAAGTCAATGAGTAAACTGTGTATAAGGTTTTTATGTCTGAACTCCAAGGTGATTTTGTAGAGGATATGTGAGGCAAGATAGGTAGTTTGAAATCATTTTAATAGGTCATTGATTATAGGATGAAATAGAAGAGATTTTGAATGAGCACTGAGGTGAATTCATTCAGCTTAGAAGCAAGTAAACACAACACTGTAAACCTTGTCTAAAACAAAACATGCATAAACATGATTTTTGCTCATAAACTTACAAGATAAACATATATGAAGAAGAAGACATGGTATTAAGCATTAAATTATAAGCATACATGTTGTTGTGGATTAGTCGCACGGGTGTACGAAATCACACAAGCTTAGAGAGTGTGGTCTACTCTCTAAACTATTGGTAACAGGCAGAAAGTGGGGGAGCTCAAAAGCATAAAACTTAATGGAAATAGTATGTTGAAGTATGCTCTGGTTAAACTAAAACTAAAAACACAAATATACAGAAGCTATATAGAGAGAGTTCCAAACGATAATAATGCAAACGATGGCTCTATGGCCTCTTCTTATTAAACCTTTGAAATGGAGAAGAAATTTTACCCACTTGCCAAAGGGACCCTAGGCAATGGCTCTAGGTCCCGATGCAAGGATGTTGCCTTCCAAGCTCTGCCTCTGATGCAGTCTCACTCTCTCTCTCTGCTGTGGTGGACTAATATGTTGGGTGGCCAACTATCGAGTCCTCTTTAGCTCCAGCTCCGGGTCACACATAATGATGGTGTTGCTTGGGCAACTTTGGCCAGCATAACATTGTGATCACCATTTCTTCATCTCTTGGTAGGTTTATAAAGGTGAGCTTCAAATCCTCCTTCCCTCCCTTGGTAAATGATGGATGGTGACCCAAGGGAGAGGTGTGATTCCATAGTGTGCTCAAATATTCTTTTGTGTGCTCACATAATGTCTAAGGAGGCACTGGTGGCTATCCTTAGGCGGCTTTCACATAAGGAGTAATTGTCCTTTGCTTGGTGTGGTCTCGGAAAGTGACTTTTTTCCATTTCTAGGAATGCGCACTTATCGGGCAAAAAGGCGTGCAGAAGGTGCTCTTCTCGAAGGATAAAGTGCACATTTGAGCATTTATGACTAGTTCAAATCTGATTTTCTCAAAACCTTAGAGATTTTAAATACTTCTTGATTCCATAATGTATTCCTATCCTCTAAATCCTTGGGATCGACATTAATTGATGTCATCTTTTGTTGTACGATTTTCTAGTGTTAACAATACATAAGAAAAACAGGTGCTTCAATACATACCACAAGTATCTCAACACAATTCCTACAAATTTGTCTCTGATTTCATTAAAAATTGCTGATTACAAAAGCTCCACTGCAATATGAGACTATCCAACCCAAAAAAATACTAAAGAGAATCTACTTATAGAAATATGGACTATGAATGAAATCCCATCCAAAATGGATCATAAATACACAAGATGAGTCATTCCTAGATTCTAGGGAGGTTAGAAACCATCCCTGAATTTTAGCTATGAACTAGGAGTGTTTGTCCCTTACATTAATTACATATTCCCTCATGATAGGAGGCAAAAACCAACTCAATAACTCTAATTCCAAATCATAGGACAACAAAACCTCGAATTTGTGACAATTTCTGAGCTTGACAAGTGTCCCAAGGAATCCAATGCTGATTTTTGACATTTTTGACAGAAGGGTAACAAAAATTTGAAAAAGTGTAACAGAAATTTGGAGGGACTTTTAAGAGTCCAAATCAACTTCTGAAAGAACGGTCAACTAACCTTGTGTGTCTAGTTTCCAGAACATCTTTAATTTTTCAAAATGGACCATGGGAAGGCCTTCAAAAATCCATTCTCCCAAGGTTACTCCCAAAATGTAACAAGAGGGTCCAAAAAGGTGGCAAAAACATGAAAAATGAGTGGTTTTTGAGCTTTTTCTCCAAAAATGTAACAAGAGGGTCCAAAAAGGTGGCAGAAACACGAAAAATGAGTGGTTTTTGAGCTTTTCATGCCATGGGGGTTCTTGATATGTGATTTACTCATAAAAATATGTCCATCCATGTAAATAAATCATTATTTGGATGCCCCCA
Source organism: Pinus albicaulis (assembly GCA_034641835.2). Taxonomy (NCBI): domain Eukaryota; kingdom Viridiplantae; phylum Streptophyta; class Pinopsida; order Pinales; family Pinaceae; genus Pinus; species Pinus albicaulis. The sequence goes on from CM076584.1 coordinate 1,185,281,257, forward strand.
AAATAAGAGTAACAAAAGTTCGTTACCCTTCTGCAATGAGGAATTTCCAGAATTTTGCAAAAATCACATAAAATACCAAAATTGATCAAAACTTCTCAAAATTGGTTCTATGGAACCTGTGAGAGATGGGCTAAATAGCCAAAGAAGCTTTAGCCAATAAGTCCAACCTATCCTTCTCTTTAAGCTTCATTTGTGCCTCTTTTAGCCTTTTCTTCAATTGTTTCATCCTTATTTGAGAAATGGTGTTCCTGGTGCGATAGTGGTTTGCCATGTGTCTTTGTAGCTTATTGTCCCTCTTAGCCTTTTTCAAGAGCTTCTCCAAATGCTCATTTAATCTTAACAACCAAAGCTCTCTGTCTTCATTAATCCCATGGTAATAAGCTCATCAAAGGTCAACTCTTCAGGTGGATGAGTTTACTGTCTTTCTTGCTCCAATGCCCTTTTGAGGCCTCTTGTTTTTGGTCTTCTTGTTTGTGTTTCTGCCTCCATGTATTGCATTAGGTAAACAAAAATAACCTCTTTACCTTTACCTCTATTTTCCTCTATATCTGACTTGGGCTTGATTTATAGGAGTTGATTCACTTGTAATTGAAAATTTTCTTGTTGTAAGAAAGTGATTTGAGAGTTAGCAATAGAAAACATCTTCCTTAATTTTGCTATTTCCTCATTTTTTTCTCTGATGATCTCTTCTGCTGATCTGACCTCCACATGCTCTACTACCTCAACCTCCAATGGCACTGACTCACTATGCTGATGCAAAAGAGGTTTCTCCTCTATCTCACATTGTCCCACAATGGTGTCAAGTGTAAGAACACTTCTGGTAGACTTAGGCGCAAATACTTGTCTCTTCCCCTTCTCATATGTGTGAGTAAACTCAACAATTCTAGGAGCATCTGAAGTATGAGTGGGAATGCTAGAAGAGCCAACCTCCATTGGTTGTGCTGATGATGTACTAGGCAATATAGAAGGGCTAATATTAGGTGCTATTGACAATCTCTCCAAGAAATTTTCCCAAGTCATGTTGATGGAAGACAAGTGATGCAACACAATGAGTTTTATTAGACCATGATGAAAAAGACTAGTGTGATGATCTTCTCTTCTACTCTGAACCTTCTCAGTCATCTTAATTAAACTCTTGTACAAATAATATGGCAAATCAAGTGTTTTGACAGAGGTGAAATGCATCAAAAGCCTGATGTGATACCTATACAACCTGGAGAATCTTCCTTCACATGTGAAGTAATTAATTATGAAAATCATTAAAGGAGCATACTTGTTTCTGAGGTGTCCAAAAGGAAATATATAGTCTGGTTCCTCTCTTGCATTAGGCTTGAGAAATTGTTTGTAGTTTTCAATATCTAACTCCATGCCTTTGAACCACTGCTGTCCATGAGAAGGAATACCTGTTGCTGAAGAAATTATGTATGATGATAGGCTTATCTCCATACCTGCAATGGTGACCTTTCCCATGCTGTAGCTTGTTGCAAATAGGCTGTTCAATTGAAGATGATGCCCCTCTTCCATGATCCTTTCACAAAATCTCAAACACTAAGCCCTCTCAAAGCATATTTTGGCCAATGGCGAAGCATTAATTTCATGCATGGTGAAGGGTTCTAGCCTGAGGTGGCACCCTCCCTTTAAGCTCTTCTTGTCACTTTCCATTCTATTTGTCAGTTAAATGAAGATGTTACAAGGTAATGAAAAGCAAGTTTGAAGTGATTTGGATGTTTCCCAAGCCAAAAACTGGAAACTTCTTCTCCTACAGAAGCGTAATAGTCACCTACAGGAGTGTAACAACTGAGGTTCAAAAGCGTAACAATTGTGTTTTGCAGCACATGCGCAACGCTTAGAAGCATAATACCTATTGCGCAACGCCTTCCAAAAGCATAACACCTATGCCAGGAGCGTAACAACACAGTCCAAAAGCGTAACAACTCAATTCAAAAGTGTAACAAGAGTTGTTTGAAGGATGGAAAAAGGATTTTTAATGGAATTTGAGCCTTGTATTTTGGAGTTTAGACCACCATGGAGGGCAAGTGAAGTAGAGAGATGCTCTCACACACATGAAATGGTAACAATGAGTGGAAAATATTTTACCTTTGCCCATTTATAAACTTGAGATGACATTTCACCTTTTGACATTTAAAATGACTTTTGGAACCTTTTCATTTGGAAATGACCTTTTTGTTATTGAATGAGATGATAAGTTAGAATCGACTTCTTTGAACCTTTAACACTTAAAATGACTTTTTTGGTCCTTTTAATGAGACAACAAGACATAATTTTCTCTTTTCATGAGACATTGAGACATAATTGAGTTGATTTGAACTTTTTTGAAACTTGAACCATATGAAACAAGACAGGTGGTCTTTATTTCATCTCCTAAACATGCTAGCTCCTTCTTCAAGGTTTTATTAGTGGAATGGAGGGTTGCTGCCTTGTTTTAAGTGACAATTTGAAATTTTTTCAAAGGCAGAGATGAGCCTAGACAGTGACTTATATGAAGTGGAGCGACATAACCCTAGAACTTTTAATTGATTATGATGGAGATGACCTTTATAATGATGGTGGCGGTGAATGAGATGAAGGAGCAACATACTTGACCTAGACTTCTTCAGTGACCACAAATATTTTCTGAGAACTTGTTTGAAAAGGTAAAATTTTTTGAGCTATGACTTTAGGAAAACAACTGAAAGAATTATTTTTTATCACTGACATACTTGAACTAACAGGCGCCACACGGCAAGAGGAGATTGGCCACATCTTTAAATGGCCACATCTTTTGATTTGGGAGTTGGATTGAGGAACAAATTATATCACTGGAAAGTTCTTGACCGACTGAACACAGTGGTGATGTTTCATTTTTAAGTTTTAAGAAGTTTGAAATATGATGAAATTTTTAAGACCCCATTTCCATGACAGGACTATGGATATTAGGTCAATGATAGTAACACCTCCTTCTACCCTTAGGATGGGCTATGTGGTGGAAGGCGGTATGTTACACCATTCTAGACTGGTAGCAATGAGTAGGGCTTTAAAGGGTCCCAAGGACAAGGAAGTGCCTTGTGTTACAATTATCTAATATACTTGGGAGGTCCAACAATAGTACATAGCCTAATATCTCAGGGCTCTAACTGTTCACTTGCATCCTCGAGGGGAGACCTCTTATAGAGCAGAGCTACGATTACAAATGGTTCCACAAGACATCATTGACACTGCTTCTACCTCTATCTATACTACATCTCTCCCTTAAGAAAATTCTAGGGAAGGAACTTTCTAGAAGGTGAAACCTTCTAATATGACTATTCACTCTTATATAGGCCTTATTTACTAATGGTCGCCTTCATTACATAACAATACATAATATTCAATTTATTTTAGGGGTTAGGGAGGTTAGGACCCTAATGCTGCTCCCTTTATCATTGTCGAGTATCATTAAAAAAAAATTTATAGCCATTTTCGATTAACACAAATGAAAATTATTCTATACGAGATATTGCAATGCATATAGGTGTCTTATATGCTATGAAAACTACCCTTCAACAAAGAAACAACAACAAGGGTATCAATTCCACCAAAGTCAAAAAAATGATGACAAGGGTATCAATTCCACCAAAGTCACTTGGAACATACACTTGCTCACAATCAAATTAAATGACCCACTTACTCAAGAACATTAGCCTTAAAAATATATATATATATATATATATATATACTCAAAAAAATCAAAATTTTAATGAAATATACTAACACCCTATTTTCCCCAAAAACAAAAAACCATTAACCCTTAAACAACTTTGATCTATCATAGATATTAATATTAATATTTAATATACGTTTCAAAATTCTAAAACTAAAAAAGCTCAACTTAACAACTAACCAACTATGAAGGAGAAGGGATGAGTACTACATGGTTATTAATTACGCTGTAAAGTGTCCCTCTTTGAAAACAATTCCCCTCAACTGCCACTTGTACCATTGTGTATCGTTGATTTTGATGTTAGACAATTGAAATAATATCTACCTTAGGATTGAATATTGTTATTAATTAGTTACAAAAACACTGCCCACTTAGGAGCGGTTAAGAATTGTGATTCTTGCAAATGTAAATGAAAAAAAATCATCGATCTTGATCAGGTCGACGTCAGGGGCTAAGTGAGGGCGAGTTCCAAAGCCTGGTAGAAACAAAATTCCTCAACCTCAAGCACACATTGTAGTTCATATGTCCAGGAATCAAGTGCATCTTGATTGTAGCTCAGAGAAATCAAAACACAAGATTTTTCATCAAAAACAAAAAAGAGGAGGGAAAGTATCTTATTTGGAACGCTGAAGCGGGAACGGTTGTTGACAGGGACATAACTCGAGTCTGGGTTCCGCCACAGCCACCTGATTTCTATCTTCTTAGTCAGAGCACCCAATAGAAGTCCTTGGAGAGACCCACCCGTTACTTCTTGCTGGAGGATGAGAATGATCTAAGAAAAAGTTTGGAAAAGTTGAAGAAGTTTGTGTTTTATCTGTGTTATACTCATGCAACATCCACCAACTCTGTAGCGATTGTTCCTCTGCTTCTCCATGCTTATGAAGTTGGATCTCGTGCCGGAGGTTTGTATGTCGGAGGAATCGCCGGTGCCAATATTCAGTCCCATGCTAATTTGATTAACACCATGTATTTGTGTTGATAGGGTTTATTTCTCTTCTCTTCTCTGCTATGCTCCTCTTTTTGTAATCTAATAAAACCTTTGCAATGTGTTGCAAAGCATATCATATACACTGTTAATTTTAAAATAAATAGGGGAAGGGATTTTATTTCTACACGTCTTCCAAAGATTTATTTGAACTTCCAAATTGCTCTACCTTGGGCATTTTATTTTTGGCAATGGTGTAAAAAATAATTGTGATGCAAGCATCACGTGTTAGAGTTTATAGCTATAATTTAACAAAGATACAAAATACGAATGGAATTGGATGGCAAACAGGCTGGAACCCCTCGTCTCACAATTGTCTGAGATAGTTTGAACATAGCGTGGAGCAATAATGTATGGCCTAAACCTACCACTTACTATATTTAACCTATGATTAATAACAACATAATTTTAAGTAGGAATTAGTACTAATATAGTCTCACATTTTCGTTACAGAACAATCATACAGAGAAATCATACTGAAACAATATAACAATAAAATATAAGCAACTTTGACAGGGATGGAAAAATCAATCATGCAAATCTCTTCCTTTCTTATTTGATAATTTTTCTCTCTTAGTTTATTTTCTCATTTCCATATATTTTTAAAGCTAGTAGTGTTTTATCTTTTTAACTTTAGTTAAATTTTTATTAATTATCTAATCAAATCACTTTGTTATAAAATTTTCAGATTATAAATAAAGGTCGATCATCTTAATCTTTTCATTTTATATTAACAACTTTTCTCTCTGAATTTATTTTCTCTTTTCCATATATTTTTTAAACTTGGTATTGTTTTATTTATTTATTTTTTTTATTTTAATTAATTTATTATTAATTTTGTAATTAATTTTTCTCACAAAGGTCAATTATGGCGATACTTTCATTTTCTATTTGATAACTTTTCTTGTGATTTGATTTTCTCTTTTCTATATATATTTTTAAAACTGTTATTGTTTTATTTTTTTTGTTTTACTTGAATTTTTATTAATTATCTAATCATACGTTCAGGTTCATACAATTGATTTCAGATAAGAGCCCATGTTATCCTTTGCCAAAGCAGATATGGTGTTTCTTGTTTACTCCATAATGTTCCCATTTGTTTTGGAAGTTTTAACTAATCATTGGTTGGGTTGATGTAGGGTTCTGAAAATAAAACTGTTGTGGTTTTCTTGGTACGATCTATCGAGGATGAAGACGTTGGATTTATGGCCAAACAATATAGACTATGAATGTTTATTTCAAGAGCAAGGAGTGCACTGTATTTTTGCGGGAGTTCTGACACTTTTGCTACAAAATCACCACACTAGAAAACCCTTTTCGATTACTTCCAAGATTAGAAGTGTTTGGGTGAAAAAATATATATGAGTGTCCCAAGACATCCTTACGATCCACCCTTTACCATTTGTAGCTCAAAGGTGGATTCCTTCCACCCTTTGCTATGCAAAAGGCCCTGTAGAGGTATTCTTAATTCCAATCACAATGTCAAGGCACATGCCACCATGGATACCACCCATCTAACAACCCAATTTTTGTTCCAAGATTGTTGTCACGAGGAAGCAATATCATGCGAGCAAGATCTAACTTATTGCTTAGGTGGGATTCAGATTAGGTAGTTCGCCTTCAATTTTTGGAAGAAGTCAACAAATTTTTTGATCGCAACAATAGAAGCTTAGAGAGGGATGATGCGAGCTCTCGCCCAATTCCACAAAGAAATCCCTACTTGAACCCTCAATTGCAAAGTGTTGTGTATGTCGATGGTTTGGTTACTCGACAATGTGTGTATGCCTAGTAGAAGGGTTGTGCAGGGGAAGATTTCATAACTGATTAATATCGATCAAATCAATCTGAATTTCATTCTTGAATTCCTGTCAATTTCATCCTGAAATCGCATTCTTTACCAGTTACAAATAAATATGGTTGAAGTTCAGTCGAAAAATCTTGCCTGCAAATCTCTAACCCTTTCAAGCTCTACGTAAATTTGACAAAATAAATATGACTGAAGTTCAGTCGGAAAATCTTGCCTGCAAATCTCTAGCCCTTTGAAGCTCTATGTAAATTTGACAGGATGACGCTTCTTCTTGGATCGCCGGCCTCAAGCAAGACGACTTTGCTCTTGGCTTTTGCAAGAAATCTGAAAGTATGCGTCGATTTTATTTTATATTTAAAAAAAAAAATGAAAATTAGATGAAATTTATTCAAGATGAATTTGAATAGGTTATAAAAAAACCAATTTATTTATTCAAACAATTCTCCAAACCTATAATTTCTTTTAAATAAAATAATTCATATTTATAACTTAAATATTCAATTAAATCACATAACATATCACATATTTTTCCCTCTATACTACTCCTTTCTATGTTAATTCCTTACATCATTTCCTTTACAACATATAATACAATTGCTAGTTTAATTTCAAAGCATTTAATATTCATTTCAAAAATATGAAACCATGAGATCTCAACTTAACAACTAGGAAGAAGAAATAGCACTACAGGTTATTAATTTAATTTCAAAATCTATTAACAAATTAAAAATTGTTATTTTTTTTTAATTAAATGTAAAATTACCATAGCTGAAGCTGCAAAGTATCATTTTAACTAATTCCAAAATTTTGAATTCATCTACCAACTTTAAATTGCAAGTTAAACAATACACACCATTTCATGAAAGCTTTATGTTGTCATTTTCCACGGATACCAGGTTATTTTGCAATTTAAACGATACAAATCAAATATTATAAATATTTTACCGGGTGATTTGACTCCCTGTTTTAAACATCTAATTTTAAAAACCTGGCTTTGAATTTGAATTTAGAACACGGAGTTAAAATTCAGCGGAATAGGCATTTGGAGTCCGCAAAGAAGGGAAGCGAAGAGTTTAAAAGGGGAAATCCACAAAATTACTCTGTGCCTGGAGCCTGGTTTTGGCCCAAACGCCCACAGCCATGCTTCCTCCTTTCGTGATCCCCAATTCTCTTAGAAATCTCGAAGAAGAAGAAATGCTGACTGAGGACGGTCACCTCTATGCTCATGATAACATTTAAATCAAACTGCTCTCTCCTTCAGATATCAACGAGCCTGTAAAAGGTTCAATTTTTTCCTACTTCATTCTTTCATTTAATCCTCATACCTCATTTTTCATTTTTCATTTTTGTCCTTAAAACAGGGTATTTTTGGCGAAGCGATTGCATTCAACCTAGCTGAAAACAAAATTCTTCTACGGAGAGGAGGAACTCACATTGACCATATTTATTCGCTCATTTAGGGCTTCTTGTGCCTCGAACCCAGGGCGAAATGAGGTCTCATCGAAAGCTTCAGATCATGTTTCAGTGTTCTTCCGACCGTCGCATCGCTGTCCAAATCATTAAGTGCTTCTTGTGTCTCGAAGCCCCGGCGAAATGAAATCTCATGGAAAGCCTCAGATCAGGTTTCAGAGTTCTTCCGGACATGGCGTCGCAGTCCAAATCATCTCCCACTCATTCTGATGGGCAGTCTCTGTAAGAGCGGATCAAATCCCACTAAAAAATTGCTTCCTTGACATAATTATTCTTTTAGAAGAATCACAGCCAGAGCCTCAGCCTCAACCACATAAACACTGCCAAGGTAAGAGGTCTCTTATTTTCACAGAATGCATAGTTTTTATTACTCTAATTTATTCAAATATTACAACGAAAAAAGGCCAAATTTTTGACTGCATTCTACTTTTAAATATTTTATCAGGCACAACAAAAACTTAACATTAAAATGAATTAGAAACATATTTATTTTATTATTTAATCAATTTGTTGTTGTTTTTTTCCATAAATTTTGCCGGTGTTTTCAAAATTTTAGGACACAAAAAGGCATTTTTTTTGAAGTTAGGCACTTTGCATTATGTCAAATGAGAATTACAGAGACTAAATTTTTTCTGTTATTGGTCTGTTCAAAGGGAAACTAGACCAGTAATATAAGTTCAGAGTCTTGAGGTTGTTAAGATCTTGTGTAACTAGAATATCTCGTAAATAAAAAACTTGTAAAAACAGACTGGCTATGCCAAACCTTGACATACATCAACATGAGAAGACAAAAAAGACTACTAGTGCTGCAAGCAAAAAAAAACGAGTGAGTCATAACAACTATTGGGCAGAATTTCTAGGTATCTGCGCTGGCTGGTCACTATCCTCCTGGCTAGAGTGGTCAACTTGCTGTCTATATTGTCAATTTTTTGTAAATCTCTGCCAATTTGATAGAATTCTCCTGTTGAGTGCTCTTGTACCTCCCTATGCGGCTTGCAATATTCAAATGATGTTTAACCTTGTGCTGGCTTTGTGCCATGATCGATGAAGTGACGGGAGTGCATGCATTGCGCCAAGTATAGTGAGAGCCACACACACACACACACACACATATAGTTGGAAATACCCGGGCAGATCCACCTAAAGGGATCACTACTGTCGACTTATTAGCATAGCCTAACACCAAGGGCATCGAGGATACTCCACCCCGTGACCTCCCATTAGTGAGGTGTTTTAGTGATGAGAACTTGACCAATTAACTTAACCCTCGGGGCTAAAAGTAGAAATAGATTTACTTTACTAGTTGAACAATTTGTTGTTGTTGTTGTTTTATTTATTTTTTCTTCTAAATTTTGTGTTTTTGTTTTTATATTTAAAGCTAATTTCATTGATCTGTTACAAAAATTATATGTTTGAAAAATTATTGCAAACTTCTGATTTGCCACTAGGGGAACCAAACCTTGGGTAGTTTAGTAGGCTTTTTGCCATAAAAGGTTTTAGGTTCAAAATTATAAAAATGAAATTGGAAAATTGATCCTGAGCAAGTGATTACTAAGAGGTTTGGCATTACTAGACTTGCTAATGCTGGGATGTCTATGAAAATTGAAAAACAAAAGAGCCATTGGCTTCAAAGACACTTTGAAAATTAAAAGGATGTGGAGGGTTCTACATCAATGGGAATAACAATAGCTTTACTAGTGGTATCTAGATTAACTTCAATATGCTCCAAGGGACTGTCCAAAGCTTGCATTTGTAGTTGCATTTCGTTGAGCAGAAGCAAGATTTCATCTTTTGTGCCATTCTTGTCAAGAATAACCTTACCCTACTATGTTTTCATTTGCTAGTGCAAATTAATGGCGTGAAGGTACTAGTTTGGTGTTCTTGAGTGTGCTCACTATCACACTCCGAAGCAACTATTTCTGCATGAATATCAAAGTTGGAGTGACATTCTTGCTCCTGGAAGACTTCCTCCTCATACCCTCGTAATTCTTGCTTGATTTCCTGTGAGGTTTGGTGCCAAAACAGTTGTGCATAAGACATTGCCTTGAAGTGAGCTCGCGAACCACCTTGAGAAATACAACCACCACTTCCCCTACAACATTGTGCTTGATGGTAGGTTATAGTAGTGACAAGTAACATATAGTGAAATAGAGACCAAGACATGGGGAGAGTGAAGTGGCGAAGGCCAAGCAATGGAAAAAGCAGAGGGCGCTAAGCAAGAGAAGGCAAATTCATCGATTCCATTGAGAGATAACAGTGAACCTAGTCGAGCAAGCATGGGATGGGGAGGAAATATCTGTTCTCCACAACAGAGAAGTTGGAAGAGAGATACACTAGGTTGGAAATGTCTTTGTAGCAAAGGGAAGGCAATAAGAGGGAAGGAACCTACATCATAACTATAAGCGAGAACAAGCAGAGAGACATCAAAGAGAGGACAAGAGCAAGAATATGGTGTTGTAGGTGCATGAGTAGATAATCAAGGAATGTAGGTCGGTCATAAATCAACAACAGTCGGGAGGGAGGTCCATATGTGGCTAAATGATGGAGGTTGGCATGGCATGTTGCCTCCATTCATTACATGGAGTGATGGTGACGACACACCTCCACTCCCTTATATCTTCCCTTATCACCCCATCTTGGGAATTTTATTAGTTGAACATTAAAATGAAGTGGAAATAGATTTGTTTTACCGGTTGGAAAGAGAAAAAAATAATTGAACATTAAAATTATGTTGATAAGAAAGAAATTCTCTCTAGGTAGCACCATCATTTAAAAAAATAAAAATATTTTAACAATTCGCAATATACAACAAATCAAGATTATTGAAAGATTAGTTTCCATGTATCTTCTTTAGAATCATAGACTCTTGACATAAAAGATACAAAATTATAGGAATACCTAAAAGTCCTACAGAGAGATACATGGCTAACCCATTCATGTTTATGGTACAACACATCCCAAGAATAACTATACAAAGTTTAACAAACTGTAACCATTCCTCACATCTAAAATGAAACAATGGGATAACAAAACATCAAGACAAGGAAGGAATGCATATTTATCATCCACCCTCCTTACAATTGATCTCGATGGCCAAGCTTCCTTACCCTCACCCCAAGTTAGCCTGTCTACTGGCTTTGTTGATGATTATATCTCGAATAGGTGCTTTTGCATATGCTAGGTGTCAAGCATGTAGAAGTTGTTCAAAGCCTCTCTAGTTGCTTAATTTATTAACCTTTTGTTGATTTTTAGGGATCTTCTTATCTGATAATTACTTCTTATGATTTCAACAATTACATAGAAGATCTCAACAATAGAAACATAAATAACAATAGAGATAACAAAACTCAAGAGACAAGCATTTACCCTGGGAAAACCCACACGGGGGGAAAACCCAACAACCTTTTCCTTAGATAAATTATCAAGTTCAACAAAGATACATTAGTAAAATACAAGGTCAAACATACCAACAATATAGCTAGGTCACACTTGGTTAACTGCCCTCCAAACAAGACAAACTGTTGTCCAACAAAGTCGGCTTTAGTTTTGTTGCCCAAATGCTTCGCCACAGATTTGATCTTTCTCTCTGCCTCATATTCGTTCCTTCTTGCCTTAGATTCATCCCTTCTGGCTCCTCAGATTTTGTCCTTATTCTTTACACAAAATGTTCGAACTTTCTTCCTTTTGCTTGCTAAGATTCGTCCTCTTTTTCTTGCCTCAAACTCGTCCTATTGCTTGCCTTAGACTGACCGAATTTCTTGTGCTTGGAGGAGGACGAAATGGGTGTATATATAGTCTTGAGAGGTCGAACGGGTGCCTCTAGAAGCTAGGTTGACTTGTCTTTGTAGGAGGGTTGACTAGGTCATTTTGGAGCCAAAATTCAAATTTAAAAATTCATAATTTTTCTCTTTTAAATCCGACATGAATAACATGTCATATTTTTATCTTTTGACAATAACATGAAGAACATGCTTTATATTTATTACAAATACATCAAGAGTAAAATATTAATCATGAAGACCGATCATAACTACAAAATTCAACACCTTTATGATTCTTTCCTAAGTCTAACTTAGGAAAAACACATTGGTTATTAATTAATGTTGCCTATTGGGCTAAGGTTTTCTAAATAAAAGCGAATTATATCTAATCTTTGTTGTTGATCTCAAGTGAGGCTTACAATTTGATCCTAGCCATTCATCTCTTAGGAGATTAGGGTTAGGGGTCTACCTCAATGAGAAATTATAAAAGAAAGCCTATGGTGAGGAGGAATACACATCCAACATTGAGAGAGTGATTTCTCAAGTGGAGAGTGAGAGACTCAAGGCTAAGGAGAAGGGAAATTTGTAGTGGGAAATTTCGGAGGAAAACTTATGGAGGGCCGAGCTATTGAGCACTAATTTGCGGAGGTCGAAATTCACCTTTAGGGTGTGCGTAAGGGGGGTTATACAAGTCTCAACCTATTTGAGTTTGAGTAAATGGATCAGCACAATGCGTGGGCTGTACGAGGAGAGAGGAAGGCCAAGTTAGAGATTGGGGTTTCAATGGGTAGAGATTTCCAAGGGTTGAGTTTTTTTGGGATTGAGTTTTTGCCATTGGGCCAAGATTTCTAGGTTCCAATTGTTGTATAACTTTTGTATTTTTCCGTGGGCTATTTTCCTTGTAAGGCAACCCTTATTTATTATGTGTCCTAGAAATGAAGAGTAAACTGGAGGTTTGAAATTTCTGTTGTGTGATTGATTTTTTACTTGTGCTTCTCTTGCATTTTTATTGTTAAAATACTTGTGTATTTTTCATTTAACAATTTAAAAACTTAATTTACTAGGTTAAATAATTAATGGGTATAAAATATTGTTGAGAAGATTAAATCAGATCTGGTATTAGGGAAATTGACATGGTATTAGAGCAATAAACTGTGAAGGAGTGGAAGACCAATTGGTCACAGGGTTTTAGCAAAATAATTTCCAGTAGTAATATTTTTATGGATTGAACTTTGATTTGGAGGTTGAAAAGATGGTTGCCACTGGATTGAGATTTGAAGACCGATTGGAGGGTGCATCCAACTACAGTCCTTGGAAAGAGAGGATAACATTAGTGCCCATGGAGAATGAGATTTGAGAGTTTGCAGATTAAAAACTTGTCCCTCCTACTGATGCTACACAACTGGTGGCCCATAACCAAAAGGACGTGAAAGATAGGAGGCTCATTTTAGATGCAATAAAGGGTCATGTAATCGTTCATATATTCAGAAAGAAGATTTCATGGAGATGTGGGAGGCTCTAACGAAATTATACGAAAGAGATAACCCAAATAGGAAGATGGTGCTGGAGGGGAAACTTATGGGCACCAAGATGACTAGATTATATATAGTAGCATCTTATCTCATCAGGATCTCATAAGTTCTTGATGAGTTGGTTGCATTTGGGGAGGGCCATGTTAGATCAAGAATTGGTGAGGATGGCCCTGAATGGCTTCACTAAGCCATGGGCTACATTTGTTAAAGTTATTGTGGCATGAGAGGAACTTCTAGATTGGGAGAGATTGTGGGTTGACTTCATCCAAGAGGAGATTTGAGAGGAATCTATAAGCGGAGGCCAACACAGGGGTGATGATGAGAACCTTCCCCTTTATAGTTAGGCAAGGAAGGGAAAGGGGAAGGTTAAGAAGAATTCAGGAGAGGAGACTACCTTGAAGGTTGGAAAGAATAAAGACATAAGCAAGGTGAAATAGGTTGCTTTTCATAAATTTGGCCAGTATGTAGGTTAGTGTTCGAATAATAAGGGCGAGAAGGCACAATTTGCAGCATTAGCAAACACATGTGAGTGAGTTTGCCACCAAGTTTGAGAAGGAATTCTCATTGGTGTATTGTCTTTTTGACACCACAACCATAAGGGTGCATGGCTTGTGGACAATGGTTCTTCTTGTCATATTATAGGATCAAGATAGTTTTTCACTAGTATTTTAGAGGGTGACTGACAACGACATGTGGAGCTTGGGAACAATGCTAGGTGTGCTGTAGAGGGAGTTGGGACTATTCAATTTTAGCTAGTCATGAGATCCTTTGGAGGTGACATATTTGTTATATGTTCCAAGGCTGACCAAGAACTTACTTGTAGTCTCAACCATGGAAGACAAGGGGTATGTGGTTCATTTTCGAGATGGACATGTACTTGTTAGGCCAAGAGCTTCTAGTCTAGGCCGAGGACAAGTTATTGGGACATGTTGATGGCTCTACCTGTATGTGCCTTGCTTCATGACAATGACAATTTGTGCGAGTTATGGCACAGGAGGATGGGTCACTTGCACCACAAAGCTTTACCAATATTGAGGGAGATTGTCACTAGTCTTTCGAAGTTTAGTGTAGAGCAACGAGGTGTGTGCAAGGGGTGTGCGCTTTGAAAGTATGCCAAGACTACCTTTCCTAGTAGTGATAACAGGTCCAAGGGAGTATTGGATTCAGTGCATTTAAATGTGTGTGGTCCTATGTTAGTGGCATCTTTGAGTGGTTATAAATTTGCAATTACTATGTGACATTTATTAATGATTTCTCTAGGAAAACGTGAATCGACTTCATGAAGGATGAGGTTTTCAATTGGTTTTGGAAGTATAAGGCTCTCATGAGGAACCAGATAGGGAGGAAGGTTATAGTTATGAGTTCAGACAATGTGGGTGAGCATACCTTCGATGACTTCAAGAATTTCTACAATGAGGTAGAAATTAAAGAGCGAACACTACCTTATGACCCACAACAAAATAGGGTTATAGAGAGGAACAACAGGGCCATTATTGGAGCTGCCAAGGCAATGATCCATGATCAAGATCCACCCATGTTCCTTTGGGTAGAAGCATGCAACATGACAATATGTATTTAGAGCAAGAGTTCTCATAAGGTTTTGGAGGACAAGACTCATAAGGAGGCGTGCACAAGAGTGCAATCGAAGGTTGGTCATTTTCGCATCTTTGGATGTTTGATATATATTCATGTACCTTCAGAAAAGAAGACAAAAATGGATTTCTCAGCATAGAAGGGCATCTTTGTGGGGTATATAGAAACTTCAAAGGCATATAGGGTGTACATTCCATCGCAGGGGAAGACTCTGGTGAGCAGGGATGTCGGATTTGAGGAGAGCTAAGGCTTTAGCAAGTCACATGAACCCCTTTCGGACATGGTTTTAAAACTTGACCGGGTTGAACCAATCCTTGGTCAAATAGGTTAGTTCATTAGGCTTGGAGGTTGACCTGGCCAATGACCCCGGTTTTGAGCAAGGGATACCTCGATTTAGTACCAAATTAGCCATGAACTGACTAGTTTGGTGCCAAACCAACATAAATTGGTATGAATTGGCCATCTTGTGATAACTCAGTCGGTTCATGAAACAAACCCACACGTGTGACCGAGGACCCATAGATGGCAATTTTAGCTAGTTGTGACTCTGTGAGTGATTTTTTTGGAAATTAGGGGTAGTTTTCCTCCAAAAACAACCCATCCAAGCTTATAAAACCATACCTCCCCTCTCATTTACCTCACACATCTCATTTGGTGTTTTTGTGAGCCAATAATGGCTAATTACAGTGTCTGTGATGGTTGAATGTATCTCTAGTCATCAAGGTCATGTAACAACCTAGAAAGAGGTAGCCTAACAACTTATATGACAATATTGAATCTCAACTAAATTAAGTTTCCCTAGAAAATAGACAATTGTATCTTTGATCATTGAGGTCATGTAACAACCTCAAAAAAGCTAGCCTGACAACTTATATGACAATGTTGAATCTCAAATGAATTAAGTTTCCCTTGAAACGCTAGACACCTTATACCAAATTCCTCTAATTTGAGGTTATTACTAGAATTAGAGATCATATTTTATTTTTCCACAACTGTGCTCTGCAATATTTGCATGCAACAAATTTTTGAGTACTTTTTTGTTGGATGACTATAATAATTGATACATAAGCTAAATAAAACTTTCTTTTGTGGGTAGATACTCACCAAAATCATTTAATCTTTCTTGGCCACATGAAAGTTAAATCAAGGCTATTTTGCACAAGGAGTTTAAATAGGTTTTGAATGGATTTGCTCCATCACACACATAATTTTGTTAAAGGATGAAGTCAAATGTTTTGGCTGAACTCTAGAGGCATTTGTGCACCATTATAGTATCTTTTCCCTTGACCTGGAAGAATTAGGTGAGAATTTTGAGGCCAATGCTCATAGTATTTTTCCCTTGAAGGCCTTCTAGGCATCATTGTTCTTTGGTAGCCCTTAAATGTTAAAATTTGGGTACCAGAGGACAAGTGGTTCTCTAAGGCTTTGATCTTTGGCCTAGCGAAAAGTGTCCAAATGTATTTGTACTTTTCTCCTAAAGCGACTTTCTAAGTGGTAAAGTCAAATCTAATTTTAAAGTGACTTTATAAGTGGTAAAGTTACAAATCTAATTTTAAAGTGACTTTATTAAAGTCAATGAAAAATTAGAAAGTGAAAAAGTGACTATGGAAATAAAAGATTAAGTGGGTCTTTATTTAAGTGTGGTGAATTAAAAAATAGAAAGTGAGAATTAAATGCACACTTATTCTAAGCCCTTGGTCTAAAGCTATCTCAGCGATTGGATTTAGGGATTCCCCAAAAGTCACTTAGGATTAGGGTAAAAGGAGAAAAGAAGAGAAAAGTTCATTCATTCTTTTCATGAACAGATTGAGAGAAGGAGCAAGAGAGAGCAAGGTGAATTTCTGAGCAGGGAGAAGAAGGAGAGCAGAACCTTGGCACGAATCCCAAGGCATTTATTTCAACAGTTCGTACAACAGTTTAGAGGCACGATTTTCGAGGTACCTTGGCACGAAAATCGAGGAGAGAGAAGGCATCATTTATTATAGCAGTGATGGGCACAAAAATCGAGGTCCGTATAGCATAGATTTGAGGGAAAGAAACATCAATGGGCAGCATGCATTTGGAGGCTGAGTGGGCACAAATTTCAAGGCTGAAAATACATTTGTACTTTCCGTATAGCAGTACAAAATTTCTGGGCATGAAAATCGAGGAGACAGTACAACATTTAATGCTGGTATCTCTTGCTGTAATTTTTCTGTTTTGACGGTTTTGCTGTTTGGCACATTATTCGAGGTGGAGTCAAGCACGGAAAACGAGATAAGTTTGTTTTGTGGTTGCTGGAATTTTCTGTGTATTTCTTTTTCACTGTAAAAGCATTTTTCGGAAATAAAGAAGAGCTCTCAAACTGGTTTTCCCCAAGAGTTGTAGGGGGGTTTTTCCAGGGTCACATTGACCAAAAATCACAGTGTTATTTTTCTGTGTGTGGCTGTTATAATTTCCTGTGTTTTTATTTCTGCATTTCCAACACTTGTGAAATTCCCAAATTTGTGTTTTCAGAAATTTATTTCATTTTTAGAATTTTGAATGTATGATTATGGGAATGGGCATTTAACTATATGGAAGTGATAAGGTGAAATTGAAAACCGGAGTGGGACTAAAATTTCTACATTAAAATTTGTTTAGCTTATAGAGATAGTGGACTGTGGCCAAATAGTTTTTAGCATTGGTTTCGGACTCTAGAGGCCATTTAGAGCTTCATTGATTATGTATTTTATTGTTGATATGTATTGCACTCGGTGCCATTTTGATGTAGGTGCAGTTTAACTTATAGACGAAATGGCCTTTTTCATCGGAATCCAGGGATACAATTTCAAGCAAGATTGTGAATTTTCTTTTGTTTAAAATACATTTTTGAATGCATAAATGGATTCAACACCCTCAAAAACCTTTGGGGCACTCAAATTCTATAGATCAAACAACTTAAACTCAAGTTTTTAAAAGTCTCTGTCGGATTTTGGTCAAAATTAACTAGAAAAAATGCCTTGAAAAAGGTAATTTTGTCTATTAGTTAGACTACGTGTTTTGATATATTCACCCTTACAATGTATATAAGTGAGCAAACTTTGCATATTTTGTCTCTAATGGTTTGGAATATCATTCAATCCTACTTGGCCACAAGAAAGTTAAATCAAGGCTATTTTGCACAAGTAATTTAAATAGGTTTTAAATGGATTTTTTCCATTTCACACAAAACTTTGTTAAAGGATAAAGTCAAATGTTTTGGCTGAAATTTGGAGGTGTTTGTGCACCATTATAGTATCTATTCCCTTGACCTAGAAGGATTAGGTGAGAATTTTGAGGCCAATGCCAATAGTATTTTTTACCTGAAGGTCCTCTAAAGATCATTGCTCTTTGGTAGCCCTTAAAATTTGTTTATCTTATAGACACAGTGGTCCATGGCCCAGTAGCTTGTAGCATTGTTTTTGGACTCTAGATGCCATTTAGAGCCTCAATGATTATGCATTTTATTGCTGATATGCATTACACTCGTTGCAATTTTGATATATTTACCTTTTCAATGTATATGGGTGAACAAACTATATGCTTTTTTCATTAAAAAATAATTATTTCATGTATTTTTTTAAAGACCAGTTCATTGTGATCTAACCAATCTAGTTTCTCTAGTTCCGGTTCAATAATTGGTTTGATAGGTGGTTTAGGTCGATTCTTAGTTCTGGTTTTTAAAACTATGCTTCTAGAGTGGTAGACGATAAGGAGAGAGAGGCTTCAAATATTGATGAGAGATTGACACCACCAATACGAGGAAATCAATCTTCAGATCAGTAGGAGTTGGAGAATCCTTCCTGTTCTGTAAAGAGGAGGTCGAGATGTCTAGAGCAAACACTAAGAGATGCTCAAGAGCATGTGGAGGCTCCTAGGAGTACTTTTAGGGAGAGAAGACCACCGAGATAGTTTCCTAGTTACATGACGCTATTGAGTGACATCATTGATTATGGGCCTACCAGTTATGAGGAGGTACTAGGTTAGCAAGCTTGGAGGGATGCCATGGTGGAAGATTATACTTCCATCATGAAGAATGATGTATGGGACATTGTGTCGATCTAGAGGGGAAATCAATGGTGAGCTCTAGATGGATCTTTAAGATTAACCTTGTTGTAGATGGCATCATTGAGAAGTACAAGGAAATGTTCGTGGTGAGAGGGTTCTCCCAGAGGGAGGGAGTGGAATATGAGGAGACATTTGCTCAAGTTGCCAAGTATACTTCTATTAGGGCTATTATATCTATTGCTTTAGAGATGGAGGGAGTGGACTATGATGAGACATTTGCTCCAGTTTCCAGGTATACTTCTTTGTGGCTATTATATCTATTGCTTTAGAGATGGGGTGGAGGATACATTAGAGATGTGAAGACAACCTTTCTCATTGGAGTGATCGAGGAGGAGGTGTACATAGAGTAGTCTTAGGGCTTTGAGGTCCATGGGATAGATTCTCATGTATGTAGGTTGAATAAAGCACTATACAGACTCAAGCAGACACCAAGAGGATGGTACTTGAGAATTGATGGGCATTTGCTAGGCATGGGCTTCACCAAGAGTGAGGTGGATCCCAACCTGTATTGCATACTTGTTGGTGATCCACTCATCTTGGTACGTTATGTGGGATGACCTTTTTCAGAAGGTTAGAGAAGCTCATTGAGATGTGCAAGTGAGATCTAGCTTTGGAGTTCGAGATGAAGGACGTCGACATGATGCACTACTTTTTGGAATTGGTGAGATTTTGAGCCTATCGATTATGAGGAGGCAACAAGCCAGGAGGCTCGGAGGGATGCCATGGTGGAAGAGTATGCTTCCATCATGAAGAATGTTATATGGGACATTGTGTTGAGCCAAAGGGGAAATCAATGGTGAGCTCTAGATAGACCTTTAAGATCAACCATGTTGTAGATGGTATCATTGAGAAGTACAAGGCAATGTTCATGGTGAGAGGGTTCTCCTAGAGGGAGGGAGTGGACTATGAGGAGACATTTGCTCCAGTTGCCAAGTATACTTCTATTAAGGCTGTTGTATCTTTTGTTTTAGAGATGGGGTGGCAGATACATTAGATTGATGTGAAGAAAACCTTTCTCAATGGAATGATCGAGGAGGAGGTGTACATAGAGCAGTCTTAGGGCTTTGAGGTGCATGGGAGAGATTCTCTTGTATGTAGGTTGAAGAAAACACTGTACGGATTCAAGCAAGCACCAAGAGCATGGTAGTCGAGGATTGATGGGTATTTGCTAGGCATGGGCTTCACTAGGAGTGAGGTGGATCCCAACCTATATTGCATGATTATTGGTGATGATCCACTCATCTTGGTACGTTATGTGGTTGACATCTTTTTCACAAGGTCAAAGAAGTTATTGAAATGTGCAAGTGAGACCTATCTTTGGAGTTCGAGATGAAGGGCATCAACATGATGCACTACTTTTTGGAATTGGAGGTGTTGTAGTAGGTAGGTGAGATTTTCCTATATCTTGAGGAGATTCAGGATGGTGGAGTGCTGGCCTATGTCTACACCCATGATCATCAATTTGTAGAAGCTAAATGCTTTAGAGTCAGAGTTGGTGGATTTCGCTTTGTATAGGCGATTGATTGGTTCTCTGATGTTTTTGGTCAACATTAGGTCAAATATATGCTTTGCTGTGAATACCCTAAGCTAGTTTATGGTGGAGCTAAGGAGAGTGCATTGAGTTGTAGCGAAGCATGTGCTTAGGTACTTGTGAGGTACAATGGAGTATGGGTTGAGATATGTCAAGAGTGGTGGAGTGTAGTTGTGGGTCTATATAGACTCAGATTGGGATGGGAGTAAAGTGGACTGGAAAGAAACCTCAGGGTGTTGCATCAACCCATGATCAATAATAATTTCATGGTTTAGCAGGAAACAATCTTCCATGGCACCCAATTCAGTAGAGGTCAAATATGTGGCAGTGATTTTGGCGAGTTGTGGAGCTATTTGGTTTTATAAGATGCTCACGTGGTTATTTGGTCTTGAGTTGGATCCCACTATGATTCATTGCTCACAGGGTTATTTGGTCTTTAGTTGGATTCCACTGTGATTGACTGTGATAAGCAGAGTTGCATCAAACTGTTGGAGAATATGATATTTCAAGACAAGTCAAAGAATATAGAGATAAGATATCACTTCATTAGAGACAGGGTTTAGTGGGGAGCTGTGAAGTTTCGGTACATCTCCACAGATGAGCAGGTTGCGAATATTCTCACCAAATCCCTTGTGAAAGGGAAGTTTGTCTTCTACGGAGATAAGATGGGGGTGGTGCAGAATACCTTCCTCACAAGGAGGGAGTGTTAATGATTATAGCTCAAATAGGTGCTTTTGCATAGGCTAGGTGTCAGCCATGAAGAAGTTGTCCAAAGTCTCTCTTTATTGTTTAATTTATTAAGTGATTTTTATGTTTCTTTCCTAACTAAATTAGGGAAAACACATTGATTAATTAATTAATTAATTCATGTTGGCTATTGGGCTGAGTCTTTCTAAAGAAAAGCGAATTATTCACTTTAGTGAATTAGTTCTAATCTCTACCATTGATTTCAAGTGAGGCTTAGGATTTAATCCTTGCCATTCATCAATTAAGAGATTAAGATTAGGGATCTAATTGAATGAAAAATTATTAAAGAAATCCCAAGGAGAGGAGGGATACATATTGAACATTTAGAGAGTGATTTTCTCAAGTGGAGAGAGAGACTCAAGTCTAAGTAGAAGGAAAAGATGCAAGAGGAAATTTCGGAGAAAACTTGTGGAGGGTCGAGTTATTGAGCACCAGCTGAAATTCACCTTGAGGGTTTGTGTAAGGGGGTGTACAAGTCTTGGCCTAGCTAAGTTCTAGTGTGTAGCTCAGTAGGCCATATGAGGAGAGAGAAAGGACGAATTGGAGATTGGGATTTCTGTGGGCTGATTTTTCCAGTGGGCTGAGATTTCTAGAAGCCAAGTTTTCCAAGGGTTGAGTTTTTTCAGGAGACTGAGATTTCTAGGTTCCAATTGCTGTATAAATTCTGTATTTCTCAGTGGATCATTTTCCCTGTAAGAGAGCCCTTATTTATTCTGAGTAATAGAAGTGAAGAGTAAATTGGAGGGTTTGAAATTTCTGCTATGATTGATTTTCCACTTGTGCTTCTGCTGCAGTTTTATTGTTAAAATACAATGTATTTTTTTATTCAATAATTCAAAAAATTGATTTATTTGGTTAAATAATTTCTTGGTATAAAATATTGTTGGGAATATTAATTCAGATATGGTATTAGGGAAATTAACAGGCTTCACAGAAGCACTAGTTAATAGTATAGCAAAAGAGCTACTCTTGGAAAGAAACAAAGATTTTTCCTCCATTGTTTAGTTTTCTTTCACACCTGGGATTAGTAGTCCCATTATTTTTAGCAAATTTGTTTCAAAGGAAGATACCACTGAGCATTCATTGTCTCCACTTTCTGCCTATATACACAGGGCCGGTATAATACTGAGAACTTTCAATAGTCATTCATTGGGCCAATTAAGGGCTAATTCTAGAGTCAATGAGGATTCCTTTTATCCCCAATTTTCTCCTACATATACTTCTTCTATTCTAGAATTGGAAGTACAGCCCCCAGATTACAGTCCCAGTTTCCTGACTCGCAAGAGATGAACATCAAGTCTACATTGAGGTCAATGTGACAACTGTTTAGCATAGGAGATATACAAGTTTCCTAAATTATTGTGTGAGTTATTTGCTACAGGAGAATATCTCGCACCTGTAGCTTATTGATTGAAACTAACATCAAACTGATGTAGTTGTTCTTAGACTACGCTTGCTTTTTGTTCGGGTTACATTCGATTTCTAGCAAATTAAACTAACCTGTATTTTGATTTCCATCAATATTTAGCAATTTGAAGTGACCGCATTATTATTACCACCAATGCTCGCACAAAGTAAATTATTATTTCATCCAGTTCAATTTTAGTTGTCATTTCAATGCAATGAATATAATATGTGCATGGTAAATCACAACCACTGCATACCTGCAGGGTAGAGCACAGCAGGAATATTTGATGAAGGGGGCAAGAAGCTCAACAAAAATATTTGTATTGTATTTTAGGTTTGTTTGTTATGGTAGCTCCATTGACTTTGGCAGTTTTGTTTCAAATGTGGATACCATTCAGGATTTATTGTCTTCACTTGCTACCTACATACACAGGCTCATCATGATGCAGAGAAGTTTCCAGTCATTCATTGGATCAATAAAGGGCCAATACTAGAGTCAATGAGGCTTCATTTCATCCCCAATTTTATCCTATATATACTTCTTTTCCAGGATTGCCAAGCACAGCCCCCAGATTGCAGGCCCAGTTGTATGACTTGCAGGGAATGAACAACAGGATTGCCTTGAGGTCAATGTGCCGAGCTTTTAGCACATAAGATATGCAGGTTTTGTAAATTATTGTGCCAAGTTTTTTCAGCACAAGAGAATATCTCACTCTACTACGTTATTGTCTGAAACTAAACTAGGATCAAACTAATGTAGTTGCTCTTTGCTCCGATTGCAACCAGTTTCTAGAAAATGAAACTAGCCTGTATTTCGATTGCAATCAGTGTTTAACAATTAAAAGTGAGACCATTATGATTACAAACAGTGCTCGCACAGAGTATAGCAATACTTTTAGCAAGTTCAATCAGCTGTCAGTTTGGTTCAATGATTGTAATATGTACATGGCAAATCACAACCATTGCATACCAGGAGGCACAGAATACCCCAGAAATATTTGATGAAGGGAGAAGAAGCTCAAGAAAATATTTGTCTCATATTTTAATTTTGTTTGCAATAGGCGCAATAAAAATTAGTTTAACTAAAACATTAAATATTAGAAGACATGCACTAAAACATCAATGGTGTTATTTTCATCCTTATGAACTATAACTATAGCTGATAATTCAAAGCCCTCGAGTGGAATGAACTTTATCAAAATTGCGTTAGTCTCCTACACTCTTCACTCGTAAACTTTGGAACGCATCATTAGCTTGAGAATTGACACATCAACGTTTTACTAACGAGTCAACCAAATTTAATGAGCAGAGTTTCATGGCATGACTTGTCACATTTCAATGGGATTCACTCTCTAACTTTGTGAAATAAAGTCCTTCGAAAGATTAAGCTAAAGTCAACTAAACGAATAGGAAAGTGCTTGGGGTAAGAAATGAATAATAAAAAAAATTATTAATTTAGGTGTAAAAAATTAAAGACATTATGCAATTCTCTCTATATATATAGGAGTAAATATATAGGAGTTGTTTATGGAGACGGAGGAATTGTTTGTACTGCTAAAAGTGGTCAGAATCTGAGCAATTTTTTTTTAAGAAATCTTATGGTAGTAATGTTTGAATCATATTTTTTGATAGTGGAAATGGATTCAACACCATCAAAAACTTCTAGAGTACTCAAAATTTTGAAGTTTAATAGCTATAACCTGGATTTACAAAAAAAAATGTTAGATTTTATTAAAATCTTGTTGGAATTTTAGTGGTTTTCAAAACAAAAAAGCAAGCTAATTAGAGTATGACCATGTATATATATAATGTCAAAGAATATACATAAAGTCAACTAAATGAATAGTTGAAACTGAAAGTGTCGGATAAGAAAAAAATAATAAAAAATATATTAACTTAGGGTAAAAAAATTAAAGACATTATATTTTCTGAACTTTAAAAATTCTTTATGTAATGGTTTACATGATGAATATTTTTTGAAATCCACTTCATGATAATGGGTTTTCTTTGTAAAAAAATATTGAATTATTTATTTATTTTTTAAATATTGAAAAATATTGTATTAAAATTTAAAATTGTATGTTAAAAAAGTTTTTTTTTTTAAATAAAAAAAGGAAGTTAATTATTTCATACTTATTGTATAATTGGTTTGTTTTTGTTAAGTTTTTTTTCAATTGATATAGATTGAGTTTTTTTTTAGCATTTGTTATTGTGTTTTACTGTTTTATTTATTCAAGGATGTTTCAATAGCAAGTATATTGGGCAGTTTGTTTTTATCGGCACAATCAACTTCTTTTGCACATTATCACTTGGATGTTGATATGAGTTTTTTTTTAATTTTATTTTTAATTTTTATTTTTATTATTTTTATTATTATGTAGTTTTAGGTTTGGATCACTTTGTTTATGACTTTGGAATATGGAATGAGCTCTTGATTTTCATTTTATTAGTAGGTTGATTGTTTCTATCAGCAAGTGCAATTTCTTTTGCACATTATCACTTGGATGTTGATTTGGGTTTTTTTGTTGAATATTGCAACAAGAAACAGTGAAAGAAGCATCCGGAAACATCATCCTTGATCCTAGTGAAAAATAAGCAACTAAACTAGGTGGGGTCCACACAAACTATTTTTAGGTGTATGTCCATTTTTAGATATGTTGAGCAAAATCTAAAATTAGTAGGATGCTGATTCTAGATGGTTGAGCAAATTCGATCTTTGGATGAATTTCTATTTTTAGAAGATGGGGCGAAGTCTATTTATAGATCGCTAATCTAAAAATAGAATGCATGTCAATTATTATTAGCCCTTAATAATAATCAGACAATAAATAGTAACTTATTCTCTTGGAGCACTTTATTTCAGTGAACAGATGTGGCACATCAGTGGGCTGAAGGAATTACGCAATTCCTAGGGTGGTTGGTGACTCATGCATGGAGAACTTCGTTATAACTGATAGTGGCAAGTTGTAACAGAGTTGGAAGAGTAGTTATGTGAGTTGTTATTTAGTTTAACTTAGTTCAGTGAGTTAAACTCAGTTGTGCTAGTTGTAACTGAACATACACTAGTTATAGATGAATGAATGAATTATTTAATTAATTCACAAGTAGTGTCTTACTTGCAACTGAAGAAATACAACAGTTAACTACTTGCATGTCAGATCCAGTGGAGACCTAATGGAGAGATAGGTGAAAGGGTGAGATGGACTATCAGTTGTGACTATAGTGATGCATTCAATGCATCTACACACACATTGCAGATGCTTATGAGGATTGGATAGTCAAGGCAAGGTAAGGTCGAATTCATTCAGAGGTCTTCTTCAGTAGGATTGTGCAGTGGAGGCAGGTTGTCAGGAGGCAAAAAATTGGTGCATAGATATGCAAATTTCTGCATGACAGTGTGTGATGATTGTATATTGTACTGAGAGCTCTATGTACTAAGCTTTGCATGAGATTGTTACATGTTCCATTGATATATATAATATATGATAGTTGGGGTTTTTAGCTTTAAGCTTTCCCGTTAAACAACTGTGTTTATGTGTGATTGATTTTGCTTCATATGTGTTTTGCAATTGGCGATTTAATTTCCGCAAAGAATTAAGTGGAAGGATTCTGTATTTAACATAAGATTAATTTGTTAGATTAGGGGAGTCCGATAATATACATGCATCTTGTATAATTTCTACATAGTATCAGAGCAAGTTAATCGCTGGTGATTGCAATATTGAAGCGGTGTTGAGTTTTGTGCTGGTGGAAACAATTCGAAATTGCTGCAAGAATTTCTTGGTGCGACAGTTGAGTATACATTGAAATGGCTTTCAATGGGTTGCGGTTGGAGTATGCACTCGAGGGAAGCTTGAACTACATAGCTTGGAAGGATAGGATGGAGGCGGTGCTTGAAGATAATGGCTTGAAGGAGTTCATCGATAACGATGTTCCTAAGCCCACTTCGGCGGATGTTGCAGTACTTGACACATGGCAATTGAAAGAAGCAAGGGTGAGGAGGATTTTGTTGGAAGGTGTGAAAGACCATATTGTGTCAAGCCTTCATGGGAAAGCCACTCCATTTGTAATGTGGAAGGCTTTGACAGATCTTTTCCAAAGCAGCAGCGACCATAGGAAATTGGTGCTGAAGGATAAACTCGGAAAAATCAAGATGGAGAAGAACGACACTATTCTAGTATACTTGACAAAGTTTGTCCAATGCAGGGATGAGCTTGGGAGTGTAGGAGTTAGTGTTGCTGATGATGATTTGGTGAGCTTGGCTCTCCTTGGGTTTCCGAAGGGTTGGCACAGTTATGAAGACTTGCCAATGGACGAGAGAAACTGCCGGATTAGGAGCAACTGTGGTCGGATCTAGTGCAAGAGGAGATAAGGTAGACCACTAGGGTTGGCTCTTCATCAAAGCATGATGATGAAGAGGATTGTGCTTTGGCTGCCAAGGCGAAGAAGAAGAAGGGGAAGAATTTCCATTCTAGATATGAGGCCGGTGAAGATGGAAAGGAGCACAACATGTCCAAAGTGAAGTGTTTTCATTGTCACGAGTTTGGACACATTGCCACAAATTGTCCACATAAGAAGAACAAGATGGTTGCTGGAGCTGTAGCTGGTGAGGCCCTTGCCTTGCAATTCGAGCTTGACTTTTCATTGATCGCATGCATGGTGTATAATGCATTGGGATCGGGGTGGTACTTTGATAGTGGTGATTCCTTTCACATGACGGGAGATGAGAAACTTTTTAGTGACTTGGAGGAGAAAGATCTCTAGATGCATATTGAGTTGGGCGAAGATGGACGATACAGTGTGACCAACATTGGTATCATTACCTTTCAGAGGGCGTCAAGTAAACTCTTTCATTTAAAAGATGTTGTGCATGTTCCAGGTTTAAAGAAGAATTTAATCTCAGTCGCAATGTTAGAGGATAGAGGCTATGATGTTGTCTTTAGTGAAGGAAAAGTGTTCCCGCGACACAAAGCAACAGGGCAAGCCAAGAAGGTTGGGATTCGAGTTAAGAATCTCTATAGACTTGAAGTAGATGGGATTTCTACAGAGCTTCCTCCTATTGGGAAGTGCGAGGTAGACATGCAATTGAAGCTTGAGAGGGAGCAGGATTTGCATGCAGGTAAGAATGAACCTCGGGATGTGGAGCAGCCACAAGATGAAGATCATGGAGTGAGAGCAACCACTCATGCAGAGAAATTTCGTGCCAGATGGGCAAAGGGAGTGCATGCAACTATACCACCAGGTGAGAGGTGGGGCGACATGCATGAGTAATCTTAAGAAGAAATTTATGGGCATGATTCATTGAGATTGTGTGGATCTCATGAATTGAACCTGGCTACGAGGCACCCACAGAGCAGCAGTAGCATGATCAGTTGGATTGATGCAGTTAGATCAAAGTGACAATGTCGGATATTGGAGCGCGGATCAGAGTTGACAGCAAGTGCAGAGTGCATGGATGTAGAGGTCAACAACGCAGTGGTTCCAGAAGACATGTGCAGTTGGTACCAGCAGAAGTCAGAAGACTTTGATGACAAATGCCTTATACTGATTCAGTTGTTTGGAGGCTATTCAGTTTCGTAAGTGTTGCATGCAAGTATTGCAGGGTGAATGTATG
Organism: Pinus albicaulis; assembly: GCA_034641835.2. Taxonomy (NCBI): domain Eukaryota; kingdom Viridiplantae; phylum Streptophyta; class Pinopsida; order Pinales; family Pinaceae; genus Pinus; species Pinus albicaulis. Next base: position 1,185,309,472 of record CM076584.1, read on the forward strand.
GAGTTGCATGTCGCATGCAAAGACAATCCTTTCTTGTTGAGAGGGAGTGTTGAAGATTGCAACAAGAAACAATGAAAGAAGCATCCAGAAACATCATCCTTGATCCTAGTGAAAAATAGATGAGTGAATTAATTATTTAATTAATTCACAAGTAGTGTCTTACTTGCAACTGAAGAAATACAACAGTTAACTACTTGCATGTCAGATCCAGTGGGGACCCAGTGGAGAGATAGTTGAAAGGGTGAGATAGACTATTGGTTGTGACTATAGTGATGCATTCAATGCATCTACACACACATTGGAGATGCTTATGAGGATTTCAAAATCAAGGCAAGGTAAGGTCGAATTCATTCAGAGGTCTTCTTCAGCAGGGATTGTGCAGTGGAGGCAGGCTGTTAGAAGGCAAGAAATTGGTGCATAGATATGCAAATTTCTGCATGACAGTGTGTGATGATTTTATATTATATTGAGAGCTCTATGTACTGAGCTTTGCATGAGATTGTTACATGTTCCATTGATATACATAATATATGATAGTTGGGGTTTTTAGCTTTAAGCTTTCCCGTTAAACAACTGTGTTTATGTGCGATTGATTTTGCTTCATATGTGTTTTGCAATTGGCGATTTAATTTCCGTAAATAATTAAGTGGAAGGATTCTGTATTTAACATAAGATTAATTTGTTAGATCAGGGGAGTCCGGTAATATACATGCATCTTGTATAATTTCTACATTTTTTATGTAGTTTTAAATTTGGATCACTTTGTTCATGACTTTGGAATATGGAATGAGCTCTCGATTTTCATTTTATTAGTAGGTTTATTTTGTTCACTTTTGTGCTTGGGATAGTTTGTTATTTTGTCATTTGAGAGGAATTTGAAGCTTTTGTAATATTTCAATATTTTGGCTTTATTGTATACAGGCAATGAATTGCAATTGAACTATAGATTTGGAAGTCTTATAACATCTAGAACTTCAATTTTTGAACTAGGAAATGTTGGAAAACAATTCAGTCATCCCTTCAAAGAATTTTGAAGTGATTTGAAGAAAGTTTTGGAGTCTACACTTATATAAGAATCTATCATTCATTTTATAAGGATACACTATAATGGCCACTTGAAATTCTATTCTATACAAAAGCATGATGATGTATTTATGACAACCCACCCATGTTTATGCATGGTTCTCACAAAATCCACTAATTCAAAACAAGTTGCTGGAAACTACTACCCAAAAACTATAGCTTAAAAGTATATGAGCCTAAAGCTTGCTAAAGCACTATTTATTATAAAATAGTCTTTTACAAATATCAAACTCACACCTACAACTTTATTATGAAATAATGGCCTAGTACATAGATTTTATTTTTATGTCAAAATTTAATGTGTTTAAAGGAACAACACAAAAAGGAATGACAATGCATATTACATTTAGGATAGTTAAAGTCACATACAAAGTTAAGTGGGCATTGTAGATTGCCACTTGTTAACTGTTATAATAAATAAACATTGTGAAAAAATGTAGTTTTTTAATCCATGGAGACTTCATTCCATCATTAAAAAAAGAAAAGAAAAGAAAAGAACTTCATTTTTTGAGTAAAATAAGCACCTCTTAGTGAGTAATTTACTTCCTTTTTAATTGAAAATTAGTGATTGTATAGTTATGAATAGGTATGCCTATTTGACATGAAAAGTAGGTAGATACATATGTGTCCACCCTCTAGTTTCAATGTAATACCATTTTTTTATAAAGAATTTGATCTAGTATTACTGAGGGCTACAACCTAACTACATGTTTATTAGGTACTCAAAGTCTAGACTTGGCGTGGGAGGTCCACATCTGTCACCTACAAATTTTCAATCATCCTAGTTCAAGCACTTAAATTTTCCCTTAGCAGTGTCAGTGATCTAGGGAGCTCTTCAAATCACCACATTTATTGTTACTCTTGTTGTGGATATTCCATTGTAATAGTTTCTCACAATAGATCTTGTATTATGTTGAAATATTTTATTATGAAAGTTCATTTCCTTGGATCTTAAATTTATTAGCTCTAGCTTATTGCCAAAATTTATGAAAATAACTAAAATATGAAAGAACAAGAAAATCAACACATCATCCATACAAATAAACACAAGATGTATCATGGGGAACCCAAAAAGGGAGAGAATCCATGTAGAATGTGAGGCCTATGCTCTACTAAATTTTCTTCAGTTATGAAATGCAAACACAAAGAAAGAACCAATCATTGTAGAGTTTCCTATAACGCTACGGTTTAAAAGACTACTACAGAATCTACCTCCTTTATTGTACTCTCAAACCACACCCCTAGATGTTTTGCTCAACTATGGACCAAGTACAATGTTAAAATAATGGAATCCCCTCTCCTAGTGGGATTTTATTTAACATAGTTTCATAAACATCCAATATTAGGATTGCATGCCTCAACCCTCAATTAGTGTCAGGTTTGCACTTGTTGGCTTGAGGGGTCTTGACTCATGTTCGGATTTAAGGTTTTCCAACAAACCCCTATACCACTGGCCCTTTTGTCAATGACTTGATTGTGCAGACCAAGGTCTCACTCGAAGTAGTATGGGAGGGTGCTGGAACCAGGTTTCAACACCCTGAGAGAAAGAGAGTTAATTGATGCAGCCCTGTAAGATCTATCAGATTTGCGCAGAAGAAGTCTTATCATAGAATATTTAACAATATACTTGCAGAATGCAAAGCTTATAAACCCACAAATAGCACGTGAACAAAAGTAAAGCAACTATTAACAATCAGATCTAAGTGATGCCTTCGCATCCATGTGCGCATCAATATTCATCAACCGACAGAATTACTGTAGTAACACAAACACAACTAGTTCTCATAACACATAGATACTTCTGAATAGAATTCTCATTCATTAGCATTCAAAATCCACTTATAGACCTGATTCCCAACCCGCGCACACAACCAGCGGGGTCCACACACAGCAGGACTGAGGATCTCTGCGCACACAACTAGGAGGAGTCCTTACCCCAAAGATAACCCAAAAAAGATCTCAATAGTTCGCAACTAGCATAAATCACACTTAGCTTACCTCTAGACTCGATCTATCCATCTACTTATAGCATCTTAGCCTGCGCTATCCTATGGTCCGCAAACCGTGGTTTGCGGACTCTTGGTCTACTCTTTGACCCATTACAATACTTTGGGGACTTTGACTCGCCCCAAAGCCCCTGCGCTAGACTAATTATTACAAAATTTATATCAAAACGCAGCTAGGGGACCCTGTTCCAACAAGCCCCCAACACAATTTTGTGACTTGTCTCGAGTCACAGTGGCCGTGGGGTCTGCATCTTCTCCTGGAGTTGCTTGATGGCGACGACCAGAGGGGGAAAAACAACTTCGCTCTACACGACAACATTCTGTGCAATGTCAACCAACTTTTGCGAAGTTGGGCCTTCTGTGGCAGCGACAACACTCTCCAAGGTCCAATTCAGCTGCTTAACCGCTACATCCAAATCCTGTGACAACTTGAGGGCTTCATCTGCCCAGGGTTTGAGGTGGTCGCTGAGGACCTTCTTCTTGTGGCAGAGCCCCTCGAGTTCATTCCTGAGGGCGTGGCTGGCTTGCAGACGTGACAGGCGTTGGGCTGGAATAAGCGTGGGCATTGTAGCCTCCATTTTCTCAAATTCTTCTTCCTTCTGGCATAGCTCTTGGGTAAATTCATGCAGAAGAGGGTCGCGTTGCACCGTAGACCATAGCTTCATAGCTGTCTCAAACAATTCGGTGCCCTAGGAAATCTGTGTTGTAATGGTATTTGTAGCTTCTGCGACTAACGCAGCTCTCTGGGCGCGCACCTTGGAAGGGGTCTCAAGCTGCAACTTAGCCTGCAGCGCAGCAATCTGCTATTCCAGCTTTGCTTTAACGTTCTGCATTTGGTCCGAGAGGCTTTCAAAGCTGCGACTAGTCCTTCAATCTTGGCCTGCGAGGTGGCGGAGGCTGGAATGTCCTCTCGCATATCTTCACAGAGTCTGCTGATCAGACGTTCCAACTTTGTCTGCTGCGTGGCGGCAATGATGCATGCGGCCTGTGCCTGAGAAGCCTAAGTAGTCTTAGCCGCGATGGTCTACTCTGCCTTACTCAATTGCTGTTGCTGCGCCTGCCTGTCTCTGTGTTGGATCTCCTCGAAGAGGGATGTATGGAGAGTATGCAGCGGCTCTCCCTAGAGCCAGGCCAGGTCGAGATGAAGTTCCGTGCAAGCATGGACTTGCACGCACAAGCTAGGCAGACTCAAAATGAATGCTGCGCCTAGCAGGGGGCAGAGTCGGCTCTTAGTCGTGGAGACCAATTCTGTACTGGTGGTGGGTTGGCTCGCTTGATGCTGCCTCGTTTGAACCATGCTCATCTGCAGGGTATCGACTTTCAGCTGGAGGGCGTGTAGCTTAGACTGTAATGCTGCGACTGCAGCCTTCTGGTGCTCTTCAGGGGCAACCCACCTGTTCTTCGAAGCGATAGTGACCGCATCTGCAATTTGCTCCAAATCTTGGTCAGAGTGACTTCTATCTCCTTACCGAGTCTAGTAGCCCTACATTTTAGTCGTCGGCTCATGGGGGGCTCAGTTACCCGTTTCGTGCCCCGTGGGGACCCTTCGCTTTGTCCGTCCAACCCCTCGGTCTCCATATCCCGCTGTGATTCTTGCTCCATGCCCTGGGTCGCATCTTTTGGGACGTTCGTCTTGGTGCCTCTTTCCGCGTCACGCACTCCTGTCTCCTTGATAGTATTAGCCGGGGTGGTTTCTTTTGGAACTGCGCTCGTACCAGAAGTACCCGTAGTGCCAGTAGACTTGAATCCTAATCTCCAGTGCAGCGGCCAAGTGGCAATGAGCCTATCCATTTCCTCATCGGTGACCATGTATGGGAGCGACATCCAAGCTGGATCCTTGCGGCCCCGAATCTACACATTGTGCATTGTAACCTGAAATGCCACGATGCCCTTATATTTCTCATACGCTGTAGGGGATAGGCGCGACTGAGAATGAATTGCTGCCGCCAGCGCGTTGTCAAACAACACCCAAAACACCTTGTTTTCTTCAACACGTTTCACATCCTTTGAATCCCACATGTTTGCATATCGCGCCCCTTCGCACATATTTGGTTTGAGCTCAGGGAGGATTGCTCCGTCAGGGGCTTCCCATGCCACCAATGCAATTAGCAACAGTAGCTAGGAGTAACAAAATGCCTTCCCGTGGTCCTGTGCCTTGCGCACATTTTCCAAAAATTCAGTGCAAAGGAATTGTGACCAATTATAGCAGACCCCTTTTTCGCAGCGACCAACGAGCTAAATTACATAGGCAGGGACCACCATTTCCTGGCACTTGCGCATCATCTTGCAGGGCAGCAGTAGGGTACCCATGCACACTTCGGGGTCAGTGATGGTTCCTACCAGGAATCCCCTTGTGTAACATTCTACGTGATAGTCCTTCTGTACTTTGTCGAAGATTTGCTGCTCATACTTCTTGCTGACGCGCTCCATGGGATTTGGCCCTTGCATGGGGAGACTAGTAATGTGGTGGATTAGGGCAACGTCAATTGGAATGCAGTCTTGGATCCACAAGATTCCATCATGGATCAGTGCTAGCAACTGTTGCACAACCAGGTCGGTGATATTGTATCGACCAAAGTGGGGTATCTGCAGCAAGTTCAATAGCTTCGAACCTGCTAACCCGCGAGCCCACAACATTGGTACTACCTTCAGCACAATATCATACAGTACCCACTCAAGATATAGCTCAGGCGCCAATTATGGGAAGGCCTCAATGTTGGCGAGGTCATGATCATCGAACTTAATGGAGGGGAGATGTCCAAACATATCTCCAATTATGGGAACTTCATCCAAAACAAACGACATCTGGAGATAGGAGCGAACATCATCAATATTCTTGGACGTGCGCACCGAAGGCCTCCTTGGTCGAACATAGGGTGGTAGCCAAGTCAGTCTGGCCGCCAGCAGAGCATCTTCCTGAGCAGTTAGAGGACGCTTCGCAGGGTTAGGTGAGCGTTCCTTAGGCACCCTCTGAGGGGATTGCACCATCCGAGGGGACGTGCGTGGCTTCACTGTAGCCCACATCGCAGTTTTCCCCTTCCCCTACTCCTGCTTGTTTCCCATTGCTTCTCCTTTCCCTTCTTTTTCCCCTTGGTCGACGTGGACACGACCTCCTTCACTTCGGGGTTACTTCCAATACTTCGTCAGATGGCATCTCGGCAGAGGCCGTGGCCTGCGATGATTCAGCGGGGTTGGCCACAGTCATTCTTGCTCGGAAGACGAACTCAAGGTTGTTGCTATCAGAGGGGGTAGCGCACCTAGACATGTAGATGGAAATTTTACACAAAGTACAGAGTTCACCGGAAATTACAGGGCACAAGAGGTTCGGGAAGCAAAAAACCCTATTATGATCTACACCCCTCCTTTTATAGCGTTTAATGCGTAAAAACGGTCGGATGAAGCTTAGCTGTAACTTACCATCAAGGAAACGGTAAAAATTCATCCCAAATCGCCGCATTAATTGTCAACTACCCGCTCCATTCAACGGTAATATTGGATTTTTACCCAGTTTTACTATTCCAACAGCTAGTTTTCGTAGCTGTGGAGTACCCCTGCGCTCCCATCGCACCCTTCCGCGCCTCCTTACCTGCGGACGACCCTTGCGCGCATGTCGGGCCGCCCTTCGTTCTTCCCCTTGCGTGCGTGCAACCACCCTTATATAGCTACGCCAACCATATAGTCATTTGGTAGGCGCTGGGTTGGCCCTGTATGGTTTTAAACGACTGCCATTCACGTACCCTGACAAGGGGTCTCCGCGTAGCGTAGTCAATCTAACCGCACCGCCATCTGTAATTTCTTTTACAACATATGGAACCAACCAATGTTGTCGGAAATTTCCTGGGTGGTGCGCAAACTGGTTGTCATATAGTAATACTAGCTCATCTTCTGTAAATGACTTGTGGCGGATATTTCTATCATGCCAGGCTTTTTCTCCGGCCTTCTGAACTTTCCGATGAAAGTTAGCAATGTACCGATCCTCTTCCAAGGCAACTAGCTATGCTAAGCGTTCCTCCATGATTTCGAGTTCCGCCATGTTTGTCAAAGCCGCGATGCGCAGGCTAGGGACGATGTATTCCATGGGCATAATGGCCTCCTTCCCATAAACCATCTGAAAACGCGTTTTCCCAGTCAACTTCTTGCACGTGGTCCGCTAGGCCCAGAGTACTGAAGGGATGTGCACGTCCCAATTGCGGCGATCAACATTACAGACCTTGGTAAGAAGCTATTCCAAAATCTTGTTAAAAGTTTCTACCCTTCCATTTGCCTGAGGGTGATACGGGGTGCTCTTCGCATGGTGGATCCGGAATTCTTCAGTCAAACCTTGAATAGTTTCATTAATGAAATGCATACCTCTATCGCTCATCAAAATCTTCGGACAACCGAACCTGGTTAAAATATGCTAAAAAATAAAGTGCACAGCGGTAACCGCCGTGCAATCCTTCACGTCTTGTGCTTATGCCCATCTGGTTACATAATCAATTGCGGTTATGATGTACCGGGCACTTGTCTTCTTTCCTGGCATGTTGATGGGTCCGACGAAGTCTATAGCCCATTTGTTAAACGCCTGCAAGGCCATCTGCGGTTGTAAGGGCATCTCATCCCTGCGTGAAGGCCTTCCTGTCCGTTGGCACGCGTTGCAGGATTTACAATATGCGTGGGAGTCGCTATGCAGTGTGGGCCACCACAACCCAGCTCTTAATACCTTCTGCGCAGTTGCTTTTCCTAGATCATCTATGTCCTGCAGGGCTTCGTCTAAGTTCTATGTTCTGCCTATTAACCTGAAAGTCCCCAAAAAATATTCTCTCATGGTGTCCCAGTGGCGAGTGCGCTGATGTAGTTCTGTGTCCAAATACCACGTGGTGGGGATCGGTCCCAAGGCGTGGATAAACATGTCGACCCATTCATCCCAAGTCCTTTCGCTCCATACTTTCATCCATATACACAAGTGCTTGCATGGGTCTCCGCGGCTAGGGAAAATCTCCATGGCTAGGTTGACTAGAGGTTCGAATCATAGGATCAATATCCTGCGACATTCCTCCCAATCCTGAAAAGTCCCCTTATGAGTTTCCCACCATTGCGTAGGTGTCCCATGCATAGCTAAGTTAAGCGCCCACATTCTCCATTCTCTGGGGACTTCTACTTCGAATGCTCTAAGAAAATCCTTAACACTACCGGAATCATCAAAATAGGGCAGCTCTCTTACCTCTTAGGAGATACACTGGAAGCTCTTTGTGATCTTAAGGCATCGTAGCGCAAATATGTCATGCAATCGGTTCTTCCAATTCTCTATTTCACCATCTGATTCAGAGAGACATTCGATGTCCTCCCAACAGAGCACGCCATTAACCGTAGGGTTAATACAATCATCGTCCTGGGCCGTCAGCTTGCAAATATGATAAACGCCATTCCCTCGCGCACCGGTTCTGTATATCGCTCACCCTCTGCTGGATCTAGAGGGACTATTACTCGCGTGCTATCGTTATAAAAAACCATGCTTCGCCTTTTTTAGTTGATAATACCTCCCATGTCTATATCCCATTCCAGTCCTAAAAGCGCAGGGTAAGGGTCCGCATCATCTACAATTTGAATCACCTCGAAATCTACATGTACTTTAACTCCTACTGTATCTACCATAAACTTCGATAGCCTTCCTAGCGGTATGATATTTTGTTGGTTAGCCATGCGTAGCTATATAATATACCATTCCAGCTTGGGCTTTCCCATCCTTTGCCAAGTCTATTTAGGTAGAACATTCGCATCGGATCCTAAATCAAGGATGACCTGATCCATTTCATAATCTCCAATCTGCGTAGTTAGCCGCATTTCCCGACCAATACTTTTCTTATGCTTATAAAGCTTGTTGATATCTCTAACTTCTGCTGGTGGGGAAATATTTTCTGCGCAATTGTCTATCAATGCTTGAAGGTTCTCTACTTCCTTCTGGTTGCGTAGTAACTTCATACATGCTTGCAGGAACGACTTCACTTCTTCATCGTCTTTCAGATCTGTTGGGGCCTTTGAGGTAGATGCCTCGTTTTTGGAAAATTCCTTTTTAGCTTCAAGGAAGATTTCTTTCTTCCTCTGTAAGTCCAGGCTTCCCTTTTTGTCAACGGATTTTCTGATAAGTGGTTCGGCTGTGGATTTTTCCTCAACTCCTCCCGTGGCCATACCACTGCGCGTGATTACGTTAATACTGGGTCCCTCATGTCGCGGTTCCGCCTTAACCCTCTGTACATTCTGTGTCGAGTTCGCTGTTTTCCATGCATCTTTACCATCAGTACAAGACAGTCTTCGATCACATGATCCAACTGTCTGCAATATCTGCAAGATTGTCGTGCAGGGTTCAGACAATCCCTTGCGAAGTGTCCCACCTCCCCACAATTATAGTAGATCAGTTGTCCTCTTCCCCAACCTACGCTTCCACCTCTCCCCCCCCTCGTCCTCTTGCAGGGGAGCCTCCTCGTCCTGAGGGAGATAGTGGTGATGAAGGGTCAGTTTGCACCCTATACAGGTTTCCTCTATCTATCATTAAATCATATGTCCAGAAGCTGTGATCATCATGTCCTATAGATGAGTAGAATCTGCACCACTATTGCTTCAATTCTGGGACATAGGCACCAAGTCGGGGCCAGTGGTTTGTATCATGCAATCTGGCTACTCAACAATCAACGCACCATAACGTGGGGGTGCTTGGTCCCACAACCTCTTTGGGGCATAATGGGTTAGGCCCCCCAACCTGCATGTAGTCTAACAGCAGAGGGCACTGATCCTTGGTGTCGCTTGACACCCTGCACCGTATGCACCAAATGTGTGCGCTAGATTCTTTTCCCTGCTCTTTTCGTAAATTCTGGATTTCTAGGTGCATTGACTCTAACTGGCCCCGGATCTATTGCACCCGAAACTGGACATCGTCCCTTGGCGCAACTTCTAGCTTCACGGAAATTTCCAGGGATTTTTCTTGTGTATCAATCGTTTCCTGACCCATAGGCCCGTGCAGGTGTGGTAATAGCATGGCAATGAACCATTATTTGTGCTGTCTATCTTCATACTTAAAATCTACATCCCTGATAAATTTCTTCAGCCGCTGATCAACCTCCCATACCGACTCTGTAGGTCCCTGTTTAAAATCTTTCAAGTCAATCACTAGTTGATTGTAGGACTTAGGCTTTCGAAACTGCTGTTTTAAGGCATCCTTAATTTCCTGCATTGACGGATCCGCGTGCTGGCCAACGTACCCCATGAACCAATCCAAGGCCCTTCCTTCAAAGGCTAGGGATAGCTGCGCTCTTTTTACAACATCGCTAGCAACATTCTGCACAGTCCATACTGATTCAGCCACAAACCAAAATCGGTCCATGTCCTCATCCCCCACACCCTTAAAGGTGGGTAGCTTCATGTGAGTGGCCATATCATCTTCCGACAGTGGCGGTGGGGTAGGAGAATTCTTGCCCTTACACAAATTCGACGGTGGGTTAATCAGAGGACTAGTTCTTGCGTGCGTAGGCGACTCTCTTAAGGGACTATATACTGATCTATCTCCTGCTTGATTAACCATGTAATATTTACCACTTCGTGTTGTACTTTCGTTCTGATCGTAGGTCATTCACCTGGTAAGTGTTGTGAAACTAGCTCCAAAAATAAAACAAAAGAGATATCAACGCCTTAGAAATAAGCCACTTCGAGGGGGCAACCTCCAATACATTACATTAATGAACAATTCTTGGATGATATGAATGAAAAAACCTCCTTTCTATATATAGGAGTCCATGGGGCCACAATGTAATCCTAGTGGGGCCACAATGTAATCCTAGCCGTCCTAACAATAATAATGTAAGGGCACAATAATAACAATATGGGGGTTATAGGGGTACAAAAATAAAAATAAGGGGGGCTACACTAACATAATAAGGGACTACACTATTGATATAGGGACTTAACATGCCCCTCTCCTTCAAACAAGTGTTGTCCTCAACGCTAATATTTCCTTGATGCTTCCGTATGTACTCATCCTCCCACATGTGGCATATTCTATAGAAAGTTCCACTGTCAGATACTCAAATTGATTGAACTTGTCGAAGTTTTGTTTCCCAGATCATTCAAAACTTTCGATGTGATGTTGATCTTCCTCGTTGTTTCATTAGCCCACCAAAGTTAGGTTATCCTTGGAGAGTTGGAACAACATGTTGATGCTCGATGTGATCTTCCACTAATTTATCATCCATATTAGCTATTATTTGATCCTTCAAACCATCCAACTTAGCCTCCATTTCTGCTTTTAAACCATCTATGTCATCTTCGGTTTCTCTTCGTAAGATCGAAAGTTGTTGCACTTGGTACTGTAATTTTGATATCTCATACTGCAATTCTTCCTTTTCATGCGTCATAGTATAGCCTTTTGAGGGCTTAATGGGTATGAAATTATTTTTTGGAGGCATTATAAAACCCAATACCGATAAAAATTCTAAAATATGCCCTTGGAATCACTTCAAGTTGCTTTTTCAAACAAACGTTATGCAATTTTATAAACCAAATACACACCTTTTTCTTTCTTTTGAGAAGCTCAATATTGAAACTAAATTATCTATGTGATTTCAGATCCTCAATAAATGAATTTTTTTCACTGAGGTAACCCTCCGAATTCTCTTTCTAATGCCACAGGTCTGACCTGATTTGGATTCTTGAAGACAAAGTTGTGCCCAATCTCCTACGATGACCTAATTATAGACTGGTTCAGTAGAGTGAACTTGTATGAATTTCCACGTGCCACTGTTTCCTCCTTCATCTCTGTAATTGATAGATAGAAAACTACATTCCGTGTACTTCCATTCTCTTTTTACAGAATTCCAATCCGATGCTCAGAGAGAGTTATGAAGATTTTCCCACGATCACCTCTTTGAGATGAAATTTAGGAGCCTGAACAAGGCCTAACTTCCACAGACCATATCTCCGAAAATATTGCGAACCAAGGTTTGAAATTTTGCGATGATGTTCCTCATGATTTCGGCTTTGCACTCTACAACTTTAAGCTTCTGAACCTTTGTATAAAATAAGTTATAGCGAAAATTATGCGATGACCTTTTTAAGTGAAATTAAAGAGCCTGAAAAAAGCCCTAATTTCCATAGATCATATCTCTGACAAAATTGCAAACCAAGCTCTGAAATTTTGCAACAATCTTCCTCAGGATTTCGGATTTGTACTCTAAAAATTTCAGCTTCTGAACCTTCGTAGAAACAAAGTTATAGTGAAAATACCACGATGACCTGTTTAGGTTAAATTCAGGAGCCTACAAAAATACCTAACTTCCACAGATGATATCTCCGAAAATATTGCGAACCAAGCTCTGAAATTTTTAGAAAAGCTTCCTCAGGATTTCGGCTTCGCACTCTAAAAATTTCAGCTTCTGAAACTTCGTAGAAAAAAAGTTATAGCGAAAATGCCACGATGACCTGTTTGGAGCAGCGAAACCCTAGAATCCAAAAGCTCTGATACCAAATGTTGTGTAACCAGCTCCAAAAATAGAAGAAAAGAGATATCCACGCCTTAGAAATAAGCCACTTCGAGGGGGAAACCTCCAATACATTACATAAATGAACAATTCTTGGATGATACAAATGAACAAAACCTCCTTCTATATATAGGAGTCCATGGAGCCACAATATAATCCTAGTGGGGCCACAATGTAATCCTAGCCGACCTAACAATAATAATGTAAGGGCACAATAATAACAATATGGGGGTTACAAGGGTACAACAATAACAATAAGGGGGGCTACACTAACATAATAAGGGACTACACTATTAATATAGGGACTTAACAGTGTGACTGCACAAAACACCTTTTTTCGCACAATAGTATCTTAATTAGTAGCAGCAATATTTGAAAAAACTTACCACGGAACCCTTTGAAGAACCTCTGCTCAGCTTCAGAATAAGATACGAATTGATCAACTGCAAATTCTGTTACAAATACTCCTAAAACACTATCCACCCAGTGATATACAGTCCGGGTGATCTTGTTATCAGCCTTCTCCAACTGTCGGATCAATTCAGGAGTCCACTGCATAACCTGATCGTCTTTCTCACAGGTCTCGAACTTTGCTAACCTTGCTAGCCACTCCTGTAGTTCGTGTGCGAAAGTTACAAAGAAGATCTCATATACTTATGTAAATATATACTTGTTTTTCCACTCTTCAACAGTCAGCCTTGTATTTAGATTCTCTTTTAAGGAAAATTATTGAATATGTTTTCGAACCAGTCTTCAAGCTTAGACTTCTCGGGCTGCCAAAAACCTCGTGGAATTACCCAATCTCTCTCAAAATGCTCCAGGTTCTAGAAACGAAACCATTTGTTGGCTTCAGGGGTCCTGACCTAGGTTCAGATTTAAGGTTTGCCAACAAACACCTATACTACTGGCCCTTTCGGCAATAACTTGCTAGCGCAGGCCAAGGTATCACCTGAAGTAGTATGGGAGGGTGCTGGAACCAGGTTTCCGCATCCTGAGAGAAAAAGAGTTAATCAATGCAGCCCTGTAAGATCTATCAGATTTGCGTAGAAGAAGTCTTATCACAGAATATTTAACAATATACTTGCAGAATGCAAAGCTCATAAACCCACAGATAACATGTGAACGTAAGTAAAGCAACTATTAACAATTAGATCTAAGCTATGTCACAAGGTTCATTGAAATTTAACCTTGAGGTTCGAATTTTGATGAACCTTAAAAAAATGTTGAGGTTCGGCGAACCTCTTCGAACCTCATAGCCATTAACCAAGTCCATAGATCAAAATCCATAACTTCATGTCATAACTCAAGCTTGTAATTTATCCTTGCAGTTTCCATGTCTATGATAGCATTTTTGGTGTTTACAAATGTTGATTTATTAATATTTAATCCTATAATTCATTATATATATATATGAACCTAATGGCGAACCTCATCTGGACCTCATAAAAAAATTCGAACTCAAATCAAACCTAATCATTGCCGAACCCGAATTCGAACCCAAACCATGTGACATTGGATCTAAGTGATCCCTTCACATCCACATGCGCATCAATATTCATCAACCGACAAAATTACTGCCATAACACAAACACAGCCATTTCTCATAACACAGAGATACTTCCGAACAAAATTCTCATTCATTAGCATTCAAAATCCACTTACAGACCTGATTCCCAACCCACGCACACAGCCAGCAGGGTCTGCACACAATAGGACTGAGGATCTCTGGGCACACAACCAGCAGGATTGCTTACCCCAAGATAACCCAAAACAGATCTCAACATTTCGCCACTAGCATAAATCACACTTAGCTTACCTCTAGACTCAATCTATCCATCTACTTATAGCATCTTAGCCTGCGCTATCTTGTGGTCCGTAAACCGTGGTTTGCGGACTCTTGGTATACCCTTTGACCCATCCCAATACATTGAGTAATTTGACCCACCCCAAAGCCCCTGCGCTAGACTAATTATTACCAAATTTATATGAAAACGCAGCTAGGGGACCCTGTTCCAACAACACTGATGGACCAAAGAATGGAAACAACAATGTTATAGTTCCTAGCTCACAACTTTGAATGCCAACCCAGGGTTTGTATAAACTTGAGAGATGTTGTGCACTATATGTGTAGACCCCACACATGCATCTGTCTGTAGAGTGAGACTATGTTCATCCAAGGATCACTTAAGTTTCTTTAGTAGGGGAGGGAAATCTAATAGCTATTCAACACTATTGATCTAGTGTTTGAAATTCAGTTGTAAGGAAATATGTAAAATAATTAAAATAAAATAATAGAAAACAAAATTCTAAGGATCAAACAACCTACTAACCTATCATGACTTATCCTTTCAATGGAAAACTAGGGCACAAGTTTGCAAACTGTTGGGAAAAATACTGAGAGGGGGGGGGGTGAATCAGTATTTAGGACTTTATCAAACTTTTTACTTTTTCACTCTCTAAAACCCATACGCTACTTTGCTGAACCAAACTAGCGTATACACGCGGATATCCTTCATAAAACTTGCGTATACACAGAGATCTAATTATGCCATTAATTCTTCACTTATATCATTCCATCATTCATTCATTAGATGTTCTATAAACAGTAAACATGTGCAGTAAGAACAGAATAAACCATCACACAAAGCATCACGCATGAACACCAGGATTTTTAGGTGGAAACCCAAGTCGGGAGAAAACCACCACTGCAGTTGCTCGGCCTTCAATATTTTATTATAGAGAAAACATCTTACAACATATAGTTTGACATATCTACATGACACGGAGGCTGCCCACAAACAGTTTGCCGGCCAGCCTCTGGAAGGGCTCGACCCCATGGTTACCGGCCTCTGCAGGAAGGCTCGGCCGAATGGTGCCGGCCTCACAGGCACAACCCCGGCGAGGTTACAACCCTTGCTCCCCCCCCTCCCTCATTCATTGCAAATAATGTTACACAACTTGCAAGCCACTTTTCATCATATTTTCAGACTAGACCCACTCCACATATTTAAGCTCAATCATACATCAAAGGCGATACATTGAGGATAGTAGTAAACCAATAGAACGGATCAGACATCTCCTTTTAAACTTGGTAAACCCTAGTTTTATCGCTTTCTTTCTTGATATATATATATATATATATATATATATATAAAATCAGACATCATATAATTTGACTTACTACAACGCTTTCTCTTCATCAAACCCGCGTATATACGCGCTTACTCTGCGGCGAACTAGCGTATAGTTCTTCGGACATTTGGGTCATTGCAATTCTTCGGATACGATTTAACCCTTCACTTCAGACAGATGTTCGCCTCATCTCGGATCTAATCATTCCATAAACAGATCTAGCAAATACAAATACATTCCAGATCTAGATTCCCTTCTTCATCATTTCTTCATTGGTGCATCATGCATTCAGATCTATCATTCAACTGTAACCCTTTCCATTCAGATATACTTCAGAGAGAAGTATTCATTCAAGCTCAGACATCTTGCACCCACACTCATTATTTGCACAATGAATTTCTTCTCCTTATATAGGTTTACCCTTTTTCAATACCATGAGCCAAAACCACATTACTTCCGATGGTATTCCTGGACGGGGTCACATAGACGAATCATTACTCAATACAATGGGTCAATACCATGGTGGTTACCCCTGGTTTTGCATATTTAGAGCGCTTTTGCCCATACACGACTTGGCACGTTATTTCCCGCGTGCATACGCTACTTTGTATAGACAAATCCGCGTATGAATTGAGACATACTCTTTTCATCATGTTCTAGCTCATACTAACATTCCTTCCATCATTACCTTCTGTACTCATTGTATATACATCAGATTTACATCATTTAACAAGTTCATCAAGACATAGAACAACTTCGTCAAGTAGGATTCCATCATCTTCATCAGGTGGGTTGCCATCAAGGACAACACTCTGCATCATATTGCCAACAATCTCCCCCTTTGGACTTTATGGCAACCACGTCACTCTCCCCCTTTGACATCAAGGGCAAGGGGCAGATCAAAACCAACACAAGGTTTTTCTCCTCATGTAAACATAAGAGCTCTGCAGATCTGAAGTGCACTGAAGTTACCATGCTCCCCCTGAGTTCATGCTGAATCTTCAAACATATTTTTTCAATGAAGTACATGAATCTATGACCTTCCTATCACCAAGACTCATACTTACATCAAAGATCCAACCAAGTGGATTTACACATTTGAACAAGTCCTTACATGACTGAATATTACAATTTACATCATGGGTCTCAACATGACCTTTTCATCAAATCACAAGTAGAATTTTTCACAATCAAAACCAGAAAGACCTCAAGAGAAAGAACAAGTTTCAGAACCATCATAATGCCAACAATGCATTATTCGCAGCCAGGCTAATGCTCCCCCTGAAACTGTGCATCCTTTCCATATGACCAAAACTCCTCCTTAGCTTGAGAAACCTGACCACTTTCAATAGCCAATCATCCAGGCATCTTCACCCAATATCAGAGAATGAAACAGAAATATAAGAGCTGAAACATCTCCAAAGAATCCATACAGCATCAGAGATACCAAACAGCACCATAACTTGTGCTGAAGAATGCTGACCCATAAACTTTGTCAGCAACCACCCATACGCGGTTTTCTGTGTATGAACTCGCGTATATACGCGACTGTCTTTCAGGAAACCCGCGTATCCAATTTAATCTTCTGAAATTAGGCAGATCTGATCTTCTGAGAGGCAGAGACCATTCCCAGCTTCTGTTTGAGATATTCGAATGCTTCCCTGGGCAAAGGTTTGGTAAATATATCAGCAACTTGTACTTTGGAGGGAACATACTCCAACTTCACCTTTTGTTCAAGCACTTGCTCACGTAAGAAGTGATACTTGATGGGAATGTGCTTGGTCTTGGAATGCATAACAAGATTCTTTGAAATACTGATGTCACTTGTATTATCACACATAATGGAGATAGGAGGTGAACATTTGATTTGAATGTCTTGTAAGGTTTGCATCATCCAGAGAAGTTGAGTGCAACATGATGCGGCAGCCACATATTCTGCTTCTGCTGTAGATAAGGAAATAGAGCTTTGCTTCTTTGCCATGAGAACTTTTAGAGCTTGGTCAGAATCTTCTTCATCTTCACTGGACACTTCATCATCATCTTCATTTGCATAATAATTCTTCCTCTTTTCAAATTGTTTCCTTTTACCATGTTTTTCTCTATAAGGACATTTAGCAGCATAGTGACCAACTCTTCCACAATCAAAACATTTGAAGGGGAGCTTACCTTTGAATCTTCCAGTTCCGAGTTGGAGTTTTCTCACAAAATTTGCTTCTTCTTCTTCGGATATAAACAACTTCCTTTTCTTTTCCTTTTGCAGACGCCTTAAAAGCAGCTTATTTAATTTGGGAGGGACCTCCTTGTCTCATTTCATAAGCAGTTAGGATACCATGCAATTGAACAATAGTAAGAGTTTGCAGATCTTGCCTTTCTTCAATAGCTGCTACTTTTGACTCAAATTTTGAAGTCAAAGATCTTAAGAATTTTTCAACCAGAGTAGTATCAGTTATGGTTTCACCCAAACTTCTCATACGATTCACAATATCATCTAGACGTAAAAAGAAACTGGCAATACTCTCATCACTATGCATCTTCAAATTTTCATATTCAATTCTGAGGGTTTGGAGTTTGGCACTTTTTACTTTTGTATCTCCTTCATAGCTTAAGATGATTTTGTCCCATATTTCTTTTTCTGAATTTAGCTGCATCACTTTAGCAAATTCTGGTTCAGAAATGCTTCCTAACAGGTCATTGACTGCTTTGGCATTGATTTCATACTTCTTCCTTTCTGCTGCATCAGTAGGAATACTTGCCGGATATTGATAACCTTCTTCCACGATTGCCCATACTTCTGCACCAAGACTTTGCAGATATGCTTTTGTTCGTATCTTCCAGAATAACAGATTATCTCCATTGAATAGAGGTGGCCTTATAGACATTACTCCTTCATGACTTCCCATTGCGATGGATCTCCTTCAAGCGATCAAGCTTCTGCAGAAGGACCTTGCTCTGATACCAATTGTTGGGAAAAATACTGAGAGGGGGGGGGGGTGAATCAATATTTAGGATTTTATCAAATATTTTTACTTTTCACTCTCTAAAACCCATACGCTACTTTGCTGAACCAAACTAGCGTATACACGCATATATCCTTCATAAAACTCGCGTATACACATAGATCTAATTATGCCATTAATTCTTCACTTATATCATTCCATCATTCATTCATTAGATGTTCAATAAACAGTAAACATGTGCAGTAAGAACAGAATAAACCATCACACATAAGCATCACACATGAACACCAGGATTTTAGGTGGAAACCCAAGTCGGGAGAAAATCACCGCTGCAGTTGCTCAGCCTTCAATATTTTATTATAGAGAAAACATCTTACAACATATGTGCTGGCGCAGACTCCTACCAGCACGCAGGCACCCACCTGCGCTCGTTTACCAGCCTCTCCTGGAAGGGAGCTCCAACCCCCTGACTCGTTTACAAGCCTCTCCTGGAAGGGAGCTACGACCCCCTACTCTCGTTTACCGGCCTCACCTGGAAGGGAGCTACAACCCCCTGACTGAAGGCTACAACCCTCAGCACCTCTATGGACCACGTTTCATCAATTTTCACACTGGATCCAACAGCTTCAATAGAACACAACTTGTAGGCCACTTTTCATCATATTTTCAGATTGGACCCACTCCACACATTTAAGCTCAATCATACATCAAACTGATACGTTGACAGATAGCAGTAAACCAACAGAACATATCAGACATCTCATACCACAAACTTCAGCAAACCCTAGTTTTGCATACGCACTTTCCTTTCACTGATACCGCATATATACGCGCCTTCGACCATACAAACCCATGTATACTTCTGTACAAATTACAGAGCTAATTTTACTTCCCATACGCACTTTCTCTTGAGAAAACCCGCGTATATACGCGCTTACTCTGCGGCGAACTAGCGTGTAGTTCTTCAGACATTTAGGTCATTGCAATTCTTCAGAACAGATACATCACTTAGATTTTACCCTTTACTTCAGACAGATGTTCGCCTCATCTCAGATCTAATCATTCCATAAACAGATCTAGCAGATACAAATACATTCCAGATCTAGATTCCCTTCTTTATCATTTCTTCATTGGTGCTTCATGCATTCAGATCTATCATTCAATTGTAACCCTTTCCATTCAGATATACTTTGGAGAGAAGTATTCACTCAAGCTCAGACAACTTGCCCTTACTCTCATTCTTTGCACAATGAATTTCTTCTCCTTATATAGGTTTACCCGTTTTCAATACCATGAGCCAAAACCACATTACTTTCGATGGTATTCCTGGACGGGGTCACATAGACGAATCATTACTCAATACAATGGGTCAATACCATGGTGGTTACCCCTGGTTTTGCATATTTAGAGCGCTTTTGCCCATACGCGACTTGGCACGTTATTTCCCGCGTGCATACGCTACTTTGTATAGACAAATCCACGTATGAATTGAGACATACTCTTTTCATCATGTTCTAGCTCATACTGACATTCCTTCCATCATTACCTTCTGTACTCATTGTATATACATCAGATTTACATCATTTAACAAGTTCATCAAGACATAGAACAACTTCGTCAAGTAGGATTCCATCATCTTCATCAGGTGGGTTGCCATCAAGGACAACACTCTGCATCATATTGCCAACACAAACAAAAGAATGTAACTTTCAAATCCAAGGGAGTTGAAGTGATATTGTTATAAAAGTAAAGTTGTAGTTAAGTAAGCCAATCTAAAGGACAAATAAAACCTTGTTGGTAAACTACTCTATTATACAAACTTAAATGAGGCATGAGAAAACAAAACTAATCCCCTCTGAGGTGAGACTGAAGTAATTTATGGTCCAACATATCCTTATGTTGGAAAAAGAGTACAAATTAATTATAATAGAGCTAGAAGTGATGTTGTAAGAAATAATGCATTCTAATAAGAGTTGTAGTGGTGCTACATACAATTGTACAAAATGTAGAAATTGCTATAAGAAAGATAAAATGCATATTAAATACATGCTAGTAGTGGAATCTACTAGATGAGAATAATGAGGAAGTAATTGCAGCATGAAATGAAGCAAATACACTTTGAAATGCTACCATATAATTAAGATTGCGTTGTCACGTTGTGAAAGCTTCGATGGTAGTGCTCTGCAACTTCGTTCTAGCAGCAAACTATTCTCGGCCGTTGACCTTCGTCTCCCTTCTCAGTGGTATTCCAACTCTAACCCCCATTGGTTGATCATTTCAACTTAATTTTGACCATGGGAGGAGGGGCCCTTGGTCCCTCCAACCTTCCTCGTAGCTTAGGTCCGTCAAGCAACCTTGACCCTCGCCAATCAAAAGAGCTGTCCCATTATGTCAAGTCTGACCCAAGAAACTCCAAAAGTGCTGACGACATCTAGGTCGATGTTGTGGCTAGCACCAGACAAGAACATATTGAAACCTCTGCTCAAAGAAACACTAGTAATTGTATGGAAAAATTGATAGAGATCCCGAGGGTTCATGTTCCCCTTGCAAGATTAAACGGAAACATATAGTTAATGCAAGATCATGCCCTGATTTGCAAGTTCATCGAGACTGGGCCAATTGAAAAAGCTCTCCTGCACTAGATTGTGCAATGTTGGAAACCTAAGGCTCACTACGACGTCAAACTGGGCTCCAAGGTCTTCTTCACAATGATTTTCACACACCAAGAAGACTTGAAAGTGGTCATGGAGGGAGGTCCATACTTCTTCAACTCAACAGGTCTTTATATGCATTAATGGATGGTGTTGTCATTTGAGATAATTGGGCTCAATAACTATGCCATAGCATCTATAATGTTTTGTTTTGTTTTGGAATTTTGGATGACCAATGTATAAAATAACTTTTGCAGACAATTATTGCTTAAATCTTTCAGATAATTTCAGCAAATAAGACTAAGGGCTGCTTGTTTATCTCACACAGTGATTAAAATTTTGTAAAATGGTCAAGTAGACTTATGTAAGAAGATATGATAACCAAATATTCAGATTGAATTTTTAATTAATCATAAGTTTGAAAACCTTTAAACAATGTCTAAAAGTTCAACATAATACATTTAACATTATCAAGATGCTGGCAATTTATAAATGAAAGGGATTTACATCAACAAACTGTTTAGTAAATCATTCTTTATATTAATAATAACTTCAAGAGGAATTATAAGATAACTGAAATAGAGTTAATCTCACCTGATTATCTTGATAACAATTAAACATATGTAGAAACAAAATGTAATGAAAATAGGAAAAACTCATAGAAGGAACAAAGCCGTATGAGACAAATTCAAAATCCTTCTTCTATTATTGATGATGGAAAAACTTGTACAATTCTGCTTACAAAAATTTTCTTATCCAAGGATGCAACCCTTAATAACTCGTAATGAGAGTTATTTATACTAATTTCTAAAACTCATAAATATATTTAACTGATTTACAATAATAGAATAGGGTAGAATAGAAGAAGGAAACAAATAGATGATGTGTCTATGTTCTCATGGAAGCTGTTGATGATTGGACCTTTTTTGATGGAAGCTGTTGATGACTGGACCCTTGAAAATCTGTTGTGCTGGCATGCTGTAAATATCATAATTTTACTCGATGTTATGACAAAATTTATCCCATTTTTCTTGACTTGGGATTTCTACACTCATCATTTTTCTGAAGATTTCATCTGCCTCTATATATCTCTCGAAAGTAGGCTTCTGAATGAACAAATGTTTGATTTGATGTTGAATGATCAAATCAAATTGCAAAGCTTCTAAAAATGCTTTCCCTGTAATTTGTCCTTTAATACTTGCAAATTTAGACTTATCCACTGCAATAGTATATAAATTCTTACAATAATCCTCTAATTTAATAATCTTATCATCAAGACCTACCAACCGTAGTAGTCCTTTATGATTCAAAACATTAAAATTTGTATGAAAATGTTGAACAACAATATTCAACGCTTCACATTTTGTTTGAAGTTGGTTGATTAAATTCCTCTCCTGTAAAACTTTCTTGATCTCTAATATTGTTGTTGTTCTATCGAGTATGTTTATTTCTTCCAACTCTTCTTTATTCTTTGGATTCAAGACTTTGATCATGTCAGTGGCTTCACTTGGCTTTTTCTTGAGATTTTCTTTTTGTTCTCCTATGGCTGCTTTGCACTTGGTGATGAGATTTTGTTGTTCAAAAATAATTTGTATGGATGGCCATACCTCTGTCATAGACTTGCTGATGTCTTCCCAAATGTTTTGCTTGGCTTAAGCCAATGTTCTCGCCATTAAAGATTCAATTTCTAATTCTTTCACTTTAAGTACCAATTTGTGAGACTTTTGCATCTCTTCCATACATAAGGTATCATTTCTGATCTTTTGTGATTCTAGAATCTGAAACCTTTACTGCAACTTCTCATGTTCCTGCTTCTGAATAGCCAAATCCTGTGTCAAATTTGCTGTATCAGTTGTTGCCAATGATGCTGAAGGCTCTGTACCTGCAGAAGATGTTTGAACTGCTATATTTGGATCAGTAGCTATCCATGCTACTGATTTCTCCTTTAACAACTCTTCAATATGTTACTCCATTTTTCTTATTTGAATGTTTTGCTCAATGATTAATCCGAGCATCTTCTCCTTATTGTATTCATTTTCTGCAATTTCTTTTGTCTGTGGATCTTCAGTTGAAGGTAATTTTAGCTGTTTGCGCATAGCAGAGATGTTTGCATTCTTATTTTTAATAATTTATTCAAATTATTTGCAGTCTTTTGGATCATTTCCAACCTTCACTACCAGATCCTCCAAAGACTTCAATCTGTTATCTTTAGTTAATGCAGACAACTTTTCAATGTTAATCTGAGATTGAACATTTGACAATGTAGTCTTCAGTTTGGAGAGTGACATGGCTATTGTTGTCATTGTTGAAAAGAGCATCTCTCCAGATTGTCTGTGCTTGTCCATTTGATTAATAGGAAGGATCTGACTTGCATCAAAAGAAAACACAGTCTTTTTATATTCAGCACGAGTCTTTGGAAAATGAACCGTTGCTTGCAAAAAGGCCATTTGCATCCTTCCTTTCTCACTGTCAAAGGAAGTGAGAAGCCTGTGCTAGGAAGTTGATGTTTGTTTCCAAAAATGACTATACACATTAGATTTTAATGCTTCATTCTTATGCTTAATGTCTAAGAATCTAGAGAAAATATTTTGATCTTCAGAAGAACTAGCTTCTAAGTGCTGGATAACATCGAGAGGTTATCTAGCAAGTGATGACGATGAAGGAGTCATAGGAACACTTGTTGATGTAGAAACTTCAGTCTCTCCCAAATCAATTATCTCTGGCTGTCCTCCTTCTGAAAGTAAAGATGAGCCAATATTTGGCTTCTTTTGTTGCAAGATGAATTCCTTCCTGATTTCTTTAGCGGGTGGAAGCTCTTCTCTGACTCTTTTCTGCTGCTTACTTTGAGGGACCGAGGTCTGCACATTAGAACTTGAAAGAACTTGTTCATCTGCCTCCTGAAGAGTGCCTTCAACCCATTGATCTTGATTCATATATTTTTCTATTTATGCTCTAGAGGTATGATTATATGAGGTTGTTTTGAGTTCAAATCTCAGAGAAAAAATAATGCCATGTGGGTCATAAGACCAAGTGAAACTTGGTTGGAAACCCATTTTCTTTAACATTGCATCAACGTCAGCACCGAATGACCTGGTATTACAAATGAAAGATCCAATGCTTGCCTTGAGCTTGAACTGAGCTTTCCTTTTCCCTGAAACAAAATGGAGGTCATCCATATTTATCATCTGTCGAATATTCTCTAGGGATAAGACTCTCATGGGAAAATATCTAGGGAGCTTATATGGTGGGAGTTCACAACCATATACTCTAATTTCTGTGTAGTTTTGGTATAAATACCAATCCCCTGTTTTGGATTTCTCACTCAAATGTAAGATCCTTTTGATCTCTTCTCCAATTTCGGGTTCTGTCTGACTGGTAAGCAACTGCTTCACTAGGTGTATGAAGGAATCTACGAACTATGAAAATGTAGTTTTTGTTGATGTCGCCTTAACTAATTCTATCTAGTGAATTAGTGATTGATTCACTCCTTATGCATCCTTTTTGTTGAATTTGATAGGCAACATCTCTGCCCATTGAAAAAGAATCATGTGTATAATTACAAAAGTGTAATTAAACACACCCTCAGTTGTGAAATTCATGAGTACCTCCCAGTTTTTGGTTTTGGGCGGAGGGGGTACGAATTAACGTGGTATTGACACGTTGCAAAAGTGGCCGCCATTAAAACCACTTTTTGGACCCCCCCTCCCATTAAGGAGAAATGGTCAAGGGGGTCGTGAAGTGATCCTCCGCCATTGATCTCGAGCGGGAGAGAGATCGTCCGTTGAAACCTGCAGAGTTGTGATAAGAATGATTTGAAGTTTTGTCACTTTATGACTTAGGATAAAAATAACTTAAGTGCCGTATGACTTTCTTAATTAATGAAAATATAAAGCCCCTTTTAAAAGAATCTAATTATCATTAATCAATATTTAATCTTTTGGTAATTGGCGCATTTAAACATGCAACCATGAATTTATTTTTTTGAAGTCTAAAGCATATATCTTTTTTTATTTGCTTCTCTAATTTTTTTTAAAATTTTCTTTTTGCCTTCTTTCTTTAGGGAAACTAACTATAACATTTTATTTTGACATGGATGTATAAATTTTTTTTTTATCCAAACATTTTTTTTTCTTTTCATCTATATCCTAACTTAGCATTTTTTATTTTTTAAACTAACATGCTAACTTATCAAAACCAAATAATGTTACAACAGATGGAAAGGTTCAATCCAGACAAGGAAGAATTCTCTCGAGCCCATATTTGGATTCACATGTACTCCCTACCATATGAATATTGGGGTCAAGAAACTCTGCAAGACATAGGCAATAAGCTAGGAAAATTTCCACACTTCTACACTTCCTATGCTCGAATATACGTATACATGAACATCTTAGGCTCTCTTCTTGAAGCAATCACTTTGGAATCTGAAGATAGGGATTGGTTCCAGATCCTAGACTATGAGCATGTTCCTTTCCGGTGCAGGAAATGACACCAACACGAACATCTCTTGAAGGAATGCCCTTTGAATGATCCAAAACTAAAATCTAAAGACTCCAGTGCAACAAATGCGGATGGATTCACCAAGATCCCCTCCAAGAGGCACCATTAAAAAAATATGGCACCTTGGCTACCCCCAAAATTCTAGATGACCAGTAATAACTTTGATGTGTTGGGAGACCTCCTAGAGGAATCCCCCAAGCCAGATCAAGAACATGCAAAGGAAGGTCATCTTGAAATACCTACGCAAAAAACCATTGAGGACAAAGGGAAAGGCCCGAAAGAAGTGACCCCTATCAACTAATAAGAAGAATCAAACCCACAACAAGAAGAGGAAATTCTTATGATTAAGGAAGAAAATTTTATTGATATCGAAGGGCGCAATTTGATGGCTCTATAAGATGCATGCCACATGAATGAAATGAACACTATTCCTCCCAAGCATATCAACCTCTTAGTAGCAGCCCTCCAAAAAACTAAAGCCTCTATGCAGCTAGGGGTTCAAAACATCACTACCAAAGACAGGAAGAAGAGCAACAAGTATTTCAAGAAAAGGGGAAGAAAATTGTTGCTACAACACTTGGATACCTTGGGAAGGAATTTGGCAGACTTTGGTCAATATAAGTAGATCTCAGTGATCTAATCCTCTTAAAACCTTGTTTTACCATGAAGGTAATTTCTTGGAACATACGAGGTATGAATAGCCTCTGCCAGCAACGTATTTCACGCCGGAAGATCCAACAAGATCTCCAGACAATTTGTTTGTCCAAGAAAAAAGATGCTCTTGTAAATACTTTGAATTCATAATGGAAAGATTATGGAAAAAGGCTAAGGTCATCGTGGTAGATGCCAAAGGAGATTATGGTGGTCTAGGGATTTCCTGGGACCCCTCTCAGATATTTTTGGAACCTCTGCCCCCGTTTCCTCTGTTATTTTCATTCCTTCCGTTTGCTGGGCTTGGACCTCCATGGATTCCTATCCAATGTCCATGGACCTCAAGCCCCAACCAGGAAAAATGACATGCTTCGAAATCTACATTCCTTAAGGGACTTGGTGGACATGTATAAATGGATAATAAGGGGCGACTTCAACATCATTACCTCACTAAGAGAAAATAAGGGAGGAATATGACATTTGGAGCTAGATTTTAAGGATCTTAGGAATTTTATAGAAGATAAAAACATGGTGGAAACGAGAACAACTAATGGCCTCTTCACTTGGAATAACATAAGAGGAGGCATAGCTCAGATATCCTCACACTTAGACCGCTTATTGGTAGTGGAAAAACTACTCATAGGGGGCCACAATCTCCTACTTTAGATTCTCCCATCATCTAGATCAGACCACTAGCCCATCTCCCTATTTTGGAGATCCTCCGGTAAGCCTCTCAAACACCCCTTATAGTTTGAACAATTTTTGCTTTTAGAATCAATCTTATCAAAAAAATTGAAGGCCGATGGCATGGCATGGGTTACTTAAAGCGCTAAAAAATTAACATATTCCAATAGAAGCTCAAACAAATCAAGCTCCTCCTAAAAAAATGGAATAAAGAAGAATTTGGCAATATCTTCCATGAAAAACACATTCTTGAAAAGGAAATGTTCACCCTTCAACATGAGATCATAATCAATGGCCACTCGAAGGAGGTCAAGGACAAAGAAGAAGCTCTCACTAGGAAGTTGGAGGAACACTAGAAACAAGATGAGATCTATTAGAAGAAAAAATCAAGAGTTAGTTGGCTGAGGGAGGGAGAACGAAATACCTCCTTTCATAGTTCTACCATTCAACATCACTCCACAAATCATATTTCTTCCTTATGCAATGAAGCAAGGGAAACGTTATAGAAATAGGAAGACATTAAAAAGAAGTTGGTTAATTTCTTCTCATATCTTTACAAGACCCTTAAACACAACGCGAGGAAGCTATCAATCAGATCACATCCAATATCCCCAAATCATTCAGTGAGGATCAAAATACAACCCTCATTATACTTATTAATGCAATAAAGGTCAATGAAGATTTACATAAGATGGTAGATGGTAAGGCCCCAGGGCCCAATGGGTTGACAATCACCTTCAAGAAATGTTTTAATTTTCTTCACAAGTCTTAGAAATCGTTGAATACTCACAGGCCATCAGATGCATCCTCCCGACCTTCAATGCCACCTTCCTAGCCCTGATCCCTAAAGAGGAGAATGATGCATCTCCAGGTAAATATCATCCTATAGCTTTATGTGTTAATTTTTTCAACTAGGGTCAAATTCCACCTTGGACAACTTAGATGACTGAGATGATGATTGCATTGAATTCCTCTTTTCGAGAGGACCATAATTTACCTAAATATCACCTCATTTGGACAAGCATAATTTAGATTTTGAATTTATGAACCCTCTTATTTACATTGAATTAGGTCAGCCCTATGCACATGTACAATAGATCAGGTCGACCTCAACATCAAGTGGGCCCTCATGGATGCCTATAAATAGAAGATACCTCAAGTTCATTTGGACACATTCATCAAACATTCTCTTCTCCTCTTCTATTGTCTTGGTTTGCACAAGTTTGACAGAGGAAGTTCGCACAAGGGTCCAAAACTACAGGTCTGAGGCTTGCACATGTCTAGGGTTTCTATTTCTCGGTCGCACACACCTCAATGGGCATTTTTGACCACAGTCGCACACACACAATGTTCCTCAATGCGATTCGGAGGCTAAATTCGTACACATAGTAGCTTGAAGGGATTGACTGAGGCTTTGAGGCAGATCCGGAAGAATTCATCCCAAGTCACATGCTTGCAATGTTCCTCAATGTGACTGGGAAGGTAGAGTTGCACACAGAAGCCCTTGGAGGGTGAAAATGGGGGTTTGAGGTTGGTTTGGGCCAGTTTATCCTTAGTCGCACACAGACAGTTCTCTTGGGAGAAACCAACCTCTCGCATACAATATTTCAGGGAGCGATCGAGAAGTTACAGTCGCACGCATAATATATTGATGAGTGTGATTTGTTGAAAAGTGTAACCAGGTTCGGTCTTCATATTGACTATGTAATTACGTATTTATGTAATGAAGAAGACAAAGATAATAAAATGTTTATTTGTTATGCTTGCTTCATGGGTTTCATGAGCAAGGTTTCTATTACAGATCAAAATACTTCTTCTTGATTTCTTTTAGGGATTTTTCATATTGTAATAAATGTATTAATTAAGAGTCATGTATATGAAGAGTCAAGTTAATGAATTACGCCTCAAAGACCTTGTCAAAGTAGCTCGACAATATGGCTCAATAATGGTGAAATACTTGATGTAAATACTCTTCAAGACGACCTACAATACACTCTACAAGTCGGCTCATATACCTCTCCTAGTCTGTTTATAAGCAGTGCACATGAACTGTCACACCCATTCATTGGTCAGGTCGTCTTATTTATAGGCTCAAACAACTATATATACCCTAGTGTACTGCGCAGAAAAAAAATGGAACATAATTAAGATTGGCCTGTAATTTTCGGACTAAATTGCAGGAAATTCAGATGAGGATCTGTAGAATAAATGCAATGGTTCAGGACTATAATTAAGTGCGAATATAGGATTGTGGTGTGATGGAGATCATTGAATAAAGAAGTTTAGATATCCATGTGGTTATCGGTCAAGTTTGCACTATAATTACGGATCTCAGTACATGGCTATCATTAAGTGGAATAAGGTGTTGAAAGGAGGCTAAAGGGACAAGTCACTTGTAAAACTAAGGAAACAAAGGATTGGTAAATAGAGGCCGAGTTTCTCTAGGTAACCAGTGCAGAAAGAAGGAAGAAGACAGTTAGAGACTGAGTTATCTCACCCTAGTGCAGAAAGGTGCAAGTTGGTGCAAAAAAGAAGGATCAGCCTAAGGAGTCAAGGAAGAAGCAGTGACAAGGTCCTGGAGGCATACATAGGTCAAGTGTCTGAGTCATGGTCATGGTACTTGTCAATTGAAAGTCTATAAGAATAATTTCTTGCGATTTTTCCTCTCCAAGAGGGAGAGGTTTTGGCCCTGGCTTGAATAGCCTAAATTTGTGTCTCTTGTGTTTTTTGATAATTGACTTGATGAAATACCTAATAAGCTAACGTAAGAGAATACATAAGTAATAATTGAAGTGTTTAATTCAATTATATACTTTTATAATTACTTGTGAGCTTAGTAGACTTTTCAACCCAAACTTTGATCTTCGCTTCCTAGAGTGTCTTCTTTGTCAAATCAATTTGCAAGGAAGTCTCTCAAGCTATTTCAAGAAAGATCTTCTATCTCATTCAAAGAGTCAACTCATTCAAGAAAATAATCTTTTCCATCAAATATTTACATTCAAGACATTGTTAGAAGAGGAAATCATCTTTTGAAGATATCCTTTATCATAAAGGATCCAAGAACACATACATTGGATATTTCAATCTTAGAATAAGTCCTTGAATTCATCTTCATCATCATCAAGGAAGATGCAAGCCACTCTACTCAAGTAAGTATCTATGACCTTACTTAAATCTATCAATATGACTTATTGTAAAGAGAGAAACAAGCTGGTTGGGTCATCGAACTTTAGTGCATGGAAGAAGAGGACAAATTTGAATTTAATTGAAGACAAAGTTATGGACTACATCGAAGGATATATAATTCAACCACCAAAAGAAGATGCTCCAGCTCATGCCAAGTACATAAAGGGAGAAATCAGAGCCCATAGGATTCCCATAGAATCCATTAAGGACTCACTCATTCCCTATGTATCAAAACTAAAGTCTGCAAAAGAAATATATGAGAATATGGTGGAGCTATTCTCTGCGAGTACTGCAGGAGAATTAATCTCTTTGAGACAAGAACTATACAAGATGAAATTGTCAAGAGAGGAAGGAATCACTTCATATTTTATGAGGATTTATGAAATATGAGACCAGTTGCAGGAATTGGGAGAAGTAATGTCTGATAGTGGATGACTACAATGGTGTTGAATGCTCTACCAGAAGAATGGGGAAAATTCACTTCAATCTTATACGGGAAGAAAGAAGCAACACCATTCCAGGATCTATGGTCTCTATGTAAAATAGAGGAAACAATATTGAAAGCCAAAGTTGATACAAGATTAAGTGATGTGAATTAAGCCTTTGCAACCATGTCCAGGAAGAAAGGAAGATTCGGTAAATTTGGTTCTCAGAATAAAAGGAGAAATATGGACAAAGTACGATGCTTTGGATGTAATGAACTTGGGCATTATAAAAGAGATTGTCCTAAATCTAGAAAGGACAAGAGGAAAAAGGAATAAGCCCATGTCACATATATGAGAGAAGAACCTGATGCAAATAAATCTAAGAAAGAAGAAGCGAGAGATCTCTATTATGATTGAGATCATCTTCCTCTTTAAGTGATTTATGTTGGTTGTATAATAGTATGATAGGAAGAAATATTTATTGATAGCATCGTGATAGAAGCATGGTAGGAGCTCTTGGTGAAACAACTACTGGAAAACCTCACTGATAACAATACTGATGGAAGGCAATCATCAAGATCAAGGGTCATCATGGAAACATATGTTGACAGTTTCTAATTCACTGGTTAGAAAGAAAGCAGAAAGGTTTTATCAAAGAATTAAACACTACAGAATTATGGGATTAGGACATGGTGACATATTGATGAAGCAGGTCAATGGAATGAAGTTCCCCATTCTATTAAAATTGCTACATGATGACTCAAAGGAAAAAGGTATGAGGTATATATATATTTATATTCTGACACTGGATGCTGTGTAGTCATGTCATATGGTTGCAGAGAATGAAATTTAGAAGTATGATCTCTCACGATGCACAAAAAAAAAAAATCAACTTTATATATCCTCATATGGAATATGAGGTGGTTGTATATAAACAAGGAACTGGAAATTGGAAGTTCCTGGGAATGAAGATGTGTAGAAAGGAAAAGATCATGAAGTGCAACCATGTCAAGAGATAACTATCATCCGGAAGCCAAGAAGATGTGACTAGAATATCTCCTGGGAGGATATGTAGACTCTGATAGAAGTCTGGTAAAGAAGAAGACCCTTGAAAAGACATATCATTAGGAGATGTGTCAATTTGAATGGAGGATGTCGATGCCTACAAGAATATGTTATGGTGAAAGATCATCACTGAGGTAAATTTTGTTTTTAAAAGTTCATACGTATATGTTTATCTGGATGAATTTGTACATGGCTGCTAATCATGTGAAAGGATGTAAGATCCTTGGAGATGTTTCGAAAGAAAGTAGCATGGCATAGAAGGTGGACTGGATAAGAAACACTGATGAATCACTTTCTGGTAGATGACATGACTCATGAATGAAAGTGATGGATGATCTGTGCCCTATGAAGCTAAAGTTGAAGATTCCTCAATATCGAAATCCATGACATCGAGGGCAGGAATTATTCATGAGTAGCTAGGTGTCTCACCATTGCTGCTGCAGGTCCCTAATTAAGAGGGAGCTTGGTGGTAAGTTTCTTACTTGGGAGAAACTTGGTAATTCCTAAGAATGAGCTTAGGTACATTCCTTATATAGGAATGAGTACATTCCCTTGTGGAATAGGTCCTCCCTGGCTGAGAGGGAAAGATAGAAACATCATTCTGGTCTTCACTTGGGAAGACATAATGGAGGATTGGGTAATCATCTGACATTCGATACTCTTTGAGAATGTGATAGGGCATTAAAGATAAGAGTAGTCAGGGACCGATATTCTTTGAGGGCTAGCTACCCATGAAAAGAATAGTCCAAGAAGGTCATATTTTGGGAACACCTGGGTGGAGTATGTACCTTGGAGAGAAAATGACTATGGTGTCTATAAGTCATGTGTCTCGCTAGCATTGTAGCTCATTGTCTCATTGAGATATGGGGCTGTTAGTCAAGGCCTTGCACTAGGACAATGCTGATTGATATGATACTATATATATGCGATTACAAATCCGATTCTTCTTATGAGATTCTTCAGTTTGAAAGTGACCATGTACCCGTATGAATAGCTCCCTAGTTAAGAGGGAGTGTTGAAAATGTAACTAGGTCCAGTCTTCATATTGACTATGTAATTATGTATTTATGTAATGAAGAAGACAATAATAATAAAATGTATTTTTGTTATGCTTTCTTCATGGGTTTCATGAGAAAGGTTTTTATTATAGGTCAAAATACTTCGTCTTGATGTCTTTTAGGGATTTTTCATCTTGTAATAAATGTATTAATTAAGAGTCATGTATATGAAGAGTCAAGTCAATGAAGTATGCCTCAAATACCTTGTCAAAGTAGCTCACCAATATGGCTCAAGAATGGTGAAATAATTGATGTAAATACTCTTAAAGACAAACTACAATACACTCTACAAGTCGGCTCATATACCTCTCCTTGTCTGCCTATAAACAATGCACATAAATTGTCAGACCCTTTCATTGGTCGTGTTGAATTATTTATAGGCTCAGAAAACTATATATACCCTAGTGTACTGTGCAGAAAACAACAGAACAAAATTCAGATTGGTCTGTAATTTTCGGGCTAAATTGCAGGAAATTCAGATGAGGATCTGTGGAATAAATGCGTAGGTTAAAGACTATAATTAAGTGCGAATATAGGATTGTGGTGTGATGGACATCATCGAAGAAAGAAGTTAAGATATCCCTGTGGTTATCAGTCAAGTCTGCACTATAATTGCGGATCTCAGTACAGGGCTATCCTTAAGTGGAATAAGGTGCTGAAAGGAGGCCAAAGGGACAATTTGAAAACTAAGGACACAAAGGATTGTTGAATAGAGACCGTGTTTCTCTAGGTAACCAGTGCAAAAATAAGGAAGAAGACTGTTAGAGATTGAGTTCTCTCACCCTAGTGCAGAAAGGTGCAAGTTGGTGCAGAAAAGAAGGATCAACCGAAGGAGTCAAGGAAGAAGCAGTGACAAGGTCTTGGAGGCATACATAGGTCAAGGGTATGAGTCATGGTCATGGTAATTTTCAACTGAAAGTCTATAAGAATAATTTCTTGTAGGTTTTCCTCTCCAAGAGGGAGAGGTTTTTGCCCTGACTTGAATAGCTTGAATTTGCGTCTCTTGTGTTTTTGATAATTGACTTGATGAAATACCTAATAAGCTAATGTAAGAGAAGACATGAGTAAGAAGAATAAGCTCAAAAGTAATGATCAAAGTATAGAATTGAATTAAACACTGTCCTACATAATTCTCAACATGATCAGGGTTATGAGCTAGGGTTTGACAGCTAACCGCAGTTGACTACATTTTTCTAATGGCTGAAAGGTTTCTCTTTGTTGTACAGTAATTCTAGAAGTTTGTCTCTGTTTTGTATTGGTTAAATCTCTGTTGGAATTTTATGTATTGGGATCATTGTACTCTCTACTGAAACATTTTATCGATCTAATAAGAAGAAGATTTGAAATGGTTTTCCCCTTGTGGGGTTTTTCCCTGGTCTTTGACCGATTTGGTGCCTCTCGTGGATGTGCTAATGTCTCCTTTGTCATTTCATTTATTGTTTTATCTTTAGTTACTGTGAATGATTGGAAACATTGTTAATAATTGGATGCATTGCTTAATGAAGAATTGATTTAGGCTGAAGTAATTGAAAAAACATAGAACAATTTGAAAATTTAACATGGTATCAGAGCTAAGGTGAAGGAAAAGCCCAAAAGGAGACAATAACTAAAGCCATATTATTTGGAAAGTTGAAGGAGTTTTTCTAGTCAAAGTCAAGATGTATTCCTGCTCCTTCAAGGAGCATGAAAACTTGGGTAATGCATCAAACTTATCTGCATGGAAAGTTAGGTTTGAGATCATAACTGAAAACAATGATGTGTTGGAGTACATTCAAGGAAGGATGTCTGAGCCTTCGGAAAATGCTTCCACTTCCCTCAAAAACATCTACAAGAAAGGTGATTCCAAAGCAAAGAAAATTATAGTTGATGGTTTACGCGATCATTTACTTACATATGTTGGGAATCTAATGAAGTCTAAAGGAATGTATGATAAGATATCCGACATGTATGAAATCAACAATCTGGATGAGTTCATCAATTTGAAAGATCAAATCGAAGAAACCAAGATTAAAAAAGGAGAAGCAATACAATCCTATATCGTGAGGATATCTCGCCTTAGAGATCAATTGCAAAGAGTTGGGGAAAATGTGCCGGACAGGGAGCTAGTGATTGTGACTCTTAGAAGTCTCCCTCTTATTTACGAAACCTTCATTACTACAATAAGCAACAACAATGTCCTCCCGTCATTTGATGAAATTGTCGGAAATATTACTCAAGAAGAATTAAGGATGATAACAATAGGAAGGATTCAAAATCATGAAGAGGCAGAGCCCGCTACATATATCACTCATGACAAAAGGAAGAAGAAAGGGAAATGAGGTCCATCAAGAAAGCCTCCACCTCAAAACACAAAAATAAGGAATGATAGAACATCATCTCATATTGAATGCTATAATTGTCACAAGAAAGGTCATTATGCATGAGATTGTCCCAAGAAGAGAAAAGCATCACATTACAACACTAGAAGCAACACTAATCAAACAAGAAAAGACGATTGAAAAAATAACCACGATAAAAGATATGAAAGAAGAAGAAGAGATACCTCAAGTGATCGTGAAGAAGATCATCCTCCTCAAAATAAGTCAAGAGTTCCTAGGTATGAAAGTAATGCTGCAAATAAATCTGAATACATTCTTATTTTTCCCTTACTAGTTCGTCTCCTCCAGATTTTTGGGATAGTTGGTTGGTTGCTAGTGGGGCCACTCATCATTTCTCTAGATATAAGGAAGTCCTCTCTAATCTAGTAGAGAGGGAGACTAAGATGAAGATTATTCTTAAAGACAACTCCACTCATCCCGTGAAAGGTTTTGGGTCCGTCAAATTTCATTTGAATTCTAGGGAATCAGTTATGTTGCATGATGTTTTGTATATGCCAATATTAATGAAGAATTTTGTATCTATATCCGTATTGGAAGATAAAGGGATGAGGGTTTCCTTCATCAACAGATTTTTTTTGACTTGGTCTACTGGTTCACCAATGAGATATGCATTCACATTAGGATCAATATTTGAAGGACTCTATAGAGTCACTAGAAGGCCACTTCTAGCATTGGTTCATAATACCAATCATTTGAGCGAGTTGTGGCATCGCAGATTGGCTCATCTACATTATGATGCTCTTCTGAAATTGAAGAAATTGGTCAAAGGTATTCCCAATGTTGAAGCCCATCATGATGGAGTATGTCCAGGATGTGCGAGTGGAAAGAAAACAAGGGGACCATTCCCCTCTAGTGAAAACAAGATGAATGACATCCTCCATCTCATTCATTCTGATATATGTGGTCCAATTCCTGTGCATTCTATTGGTGGTCATCTCTACTACATCACCTTCATTGACGACTTCTCAAGAAATACATGGATCATACTACTTGAAGCACAAGGATTAAGCCTTTGAAATGTTCAAGGAATTCAAAGCTTTGATCGAAAATCAAACGGGGAAGAGAATCAAAATATTAAGGTCCAACAATGGAGGGGAATATATGTGAAACGAGTTCATAGCATTTTGCAAGAAAGAAGGGGTAAAGAAGGAAACAATTGTGCCATATACACTTGAATAAAATGGATTAGCATAAAGGAAGAACAAGTCTATATTAGAAGTTACCCATGCCATGCTCCATGATCAAAAGGTGCCAAAGTTCCTTTGGGGAGAAGTTACACATGTTGATGTATATGTTCAAAACAGGGTGCCTCATCAAGCATTGGAAAACAAGACTACCGAAAAAATATTCATAGGTGTCAAGCCTAACATTAGCCATCTTCGTATATTTAGATGCCATGTATATTTCCATGTACCAAATGAAAAAAGGAACAAGTTGGAAGCTACATGAAGAAAAGGTACGTTTGTTGTTTATTGTGAAAATTCTAAAGCATATAGAATATATATTCTTGGTCAAAGGAAGGTTGAAATTAACAGGGATGTAACATTCGATGAAGATGATGCTCTTGGAAAAGCAAGATACCTTCCTCCACCTCCTCCTCCCAAGAAGGATAATGATGACATGGATATTCTAGATGGCCCTTCTGTGCCTGAGTCTGAGACTGATATTGTTGATGATCCCATGGAGCCTATGGATCCCTTAGATTCTCCTCCAAGTGATCCTCCTACTAGGAAGATACCACTTTGGCTCCATGACATTCTATAGGATGCTGGAAGACATCATCCCATTCTAAGGTCATTCAAAGAAAGGAATAAACCATGCAGATATCAGGGATATGTTGCAGCGATGAGCACTATGATTCAAGCCGAACCATCCACTTTCGAAGAAGTCGTAAAAGATCAAGTTTTCAAATAAATTTTGGTCATTGTAATTGGTCTAGGTTAGAAATTCTGCTCCCCTCATTCCATCCATTGCCGTCATCATCTCAAAGGTCATGTCACTCATTGTCATTTAGAGTCTTAGGTCAGTCACTCCATCTCCATCTAGGTCTGTCATCTAGGTGTCCTTGTTTTGCCACTGAAAAGTCCAAAAATGTCACCAAAGAGGGCAAACAGGGGTTCATTTTCATCATATTAGTCTTTTAAAGGGAGTTAGCATAGTTAGGGGAATAATGTAAGACAATTTGTCTTATTTCAAAACTTGTTTCATTGTCAAATTGTTCCAAAAAGGAAAAAAAATTCCTCAAAGTATTTTGTTTCACTAAAAGACAAAAGGTGATTTCAAGACGTTATCAAAAGGAAAACGAAGGATTTTTCAACTCATATTGTCTTTTCATGATTGGTAGAGCTCCTCTCTTACCTTCAACATTGATCCATTATTGTCAAGGGTTTGAAGAAAGACAAGAAAAATACTCCAAAACAGGGTTTGTTACGCATTTGGAGGCTATGTTATACATCTCGCATAGATCTGTTACGCATCAGGCAAGCTTGTTATGCATATGGAAGAGGTCTGTTACACATCTGGAAGGGTCTGCGTTTTTGGTATTTTTCTCCCAAATCATTCATACAAGCTCCAGGATCATTGCCATTAGTTTTTAAATCTTCTCCAACAATAATTTAGCACCTCATATTCTCCTCAAGTCAATTTATCAAGCACAATATTTATTTTCTTGCTTACCTCCTTTTCTAGTATGTTTTCACTTTTTTCCTACTGTTGAGAGATTTTGGTGGACTAAAACCCCAACCCTACCATCTAACATCCTCATACACTTTCCCTAGACCATATTCTATCATTCACCGCCATCTACACCCTCCCTAAACTTCATTCCCATCAAACCCAAATTTTCTACTATTTTTCTATTGCAGAATTAGGAAATCCTTGTGTTTTCCCAATTTATCACCTTATTTACATCCATTTCACCAAATTTCAGTTGTTTTTTGAAGCCAATATACAACCCTACCTCCTAAATTTTTGGGAATTTTTCTTGGCTTCACTACACTTCATCTCACCCTCCTAAACCTACCCTAACCCTCTATTTTTCCAGATTCAGTGCACATACCCACTACATCCTAAAGACTTAGGGTTTTATCCTTCTGATATATATTATGGAGAGTGAGAAGAAAATCCACAAAGGAGGGCGCCACATCAGATTTGAGCCCTACACCTTGCAAGAAGTCAATGCGTCACCTTTTTCCAAAAGATGCTTTGAGAAGACTGGATGCTTGAGATTCTGCGAGAAAATCATGGAATAAGGTTGCCATCTCCAATTGAAAAGCTTGTTTTCCACTAGTTTTAGTATGGGAAAGGCTATGATTGCAGGTGTAGAGTTCAAATTATTAGCAAATGTGATTTCTTCAGCAACAAATATACCTAGTCATGGACAAAAGTGGTTTAAGGGCATGGACATAGACCTTGAAGATTACAAACTGTTCCTCAAACCTCATGCTTGAGAGAACCCTAAGTACATCTTCACTTTCAGGCATCTCCTTAACATATATTCTCCTTTGATGAGGTTAATTATGAAATATTTCACATGTGAAGGGAGATTCTCTTGGTTGTACATGTACCATATCAGATTATTGATGCACTTTACCTCTACTAAATCACTTGATTTTCCACATTACTTGTACATGAGTTTTCTTAGAATGACTAAGAAGGTTCAGAGCAGAAACAAAGATCATCACCCAAGTGTTTTCCACCATGGTATAGTCAAACTCATTGGTTTACATCATCTCTCTGTTGAAATTTGCAACAAGAAACAATGAAATTGGCATCCAGAAACAAAATCTAGAAAATGGCACCCATAAATGGTTACCACGTGAGGATTTTGATTTAATTATCCTTAATTAAATTAAAAATAAATTGTAATCTTATATCATAACAAATAAGTGTGATAAACCTAGTTAGCTCAAGAATTTCGAGTTGAGGGTCAGAGGATAGGCATGTAGAGTGATTATATTATTTACAGGGTCCAGTTGCAGTTGTAGCACTAGTGTGGTGTGAGTGTAATCAGTTAACTCAAATTAATTGAGTTAAAATCAGTTTAACTAGCTCTAACTGAGTGATGAGAAAGTGAGAGGTCAAGTGAATTAAATTATATTTAATTCACAAGTAGTGATCTATCAAGTAACTGATGATTCACTATTAATAGCTGCATGCATGTCGATTCTGATGATGACCCAGTTGAGACAAAGGTTAAAGGGATGTTAACTTTCATTTGTATTATTAGCAAATTTCCCGGCGCAATTATAAAGTCAAGGAAGGCTAATCATCCTATTTAATAGGGATTAATTTCCTAGGGATTGCATGAGAAAGGCTGGGCTAAGGTGGGGCTGAGAATTGGCTAAGTGTTGGTAATTTTTTCCTAAGAATTGCTAGATAGTTTTGAGTAGGATCAGAGTGAGACAGTCAGGATAGTGCAGGATTTACTCAGTGTGAGAAAGCATTGTATTGTTTCATGATTATTTGACATTTTACAATATACGATAGAGTGGTTTTGAGCAGGTGCTTTCCCCAAGACCATATTGTGTTGTGTGATTGATAATTTCCTTTCTCTTACTTGCATGTGATTGAGCGTTCGTGTTTTATATTCCACAAATATTGTAGAAGGATCCAATATCTTGCTTTAGTACATTCCATGATCGGATTGAGTCCATTGATATAAATTTTCTACATCTTATTATAGCTTTGTTAGAGATTTTCTAAATGGTATCAGAGTGCCAAGAATCACAATAGTGGAGAAGAAATTGAGTTTGTGTTGAACAATATTCAAATTTTCACATACTTTCTTTGGAGCCAGAAGCAAATAAAGATGTCTTTCAATTGCTTGAGACTCGAATATGCACTCGAGGGTAGTTCAAATTATATTTCATGGAAGGACAGGATGGAGGCAATGTTGGAGGACAATGGGTTGAAGGAATTCATAGATAATGATATTCCCAAGCCCACAACAGCATATGCCCAACTTCTTGATGCATGGCAGAAGAAGGTAGCAAAGGCGAGGAGGATCTTGTTAGAGGGAGTTCAAGATCATTTTGTCTCAAGTCTCCATGGGAAGGTGACTCCATATGATATGTGGAAGGCCTTGACAGATTTGTTTCAGAACATCAACGACCAAAGGAAGTTGGCGCCGAAGGACAAGCTCAGAAAGATTAAGAAGGAGGAGGGCGAGACAATACCAACATACTTGGAGAAGTTCACTCAATGTCAATATGAGCTTGGAAGTGTTGGTGTGACCGTATCTGATGATGACTTGGTGAGCCTAACACTTCTAGGCCTTCCCAAGAGTTGGCATAGTTACCAGGAATCTGTGAATGGGAGGGAGAAGTTACCAGATTGGGAGTGACTGTGGTCGGATTTGGTAATAGAAGAGATAAAGCAGAGCACCAGAGATGGGATCTCCAACACCAACAAAGAATAAT
This sequence comes from Pinus albicaulis, assembly GCA_034641835.2. Classification (NCBI taxonomy): domain Eukaryota; kingdom Viridiplantae; phylum Streptophyta; class Pinopsida; order Pinales; family Pinaceae; genus Pinus; species Pinus albicaulis. The sequence goes on from CM076584.1 coordinate 1,185,350,174, forward strand.
ATTATGCATTAGTGGGAAAACAAAAGAAGGCCAAGGGAAATAAATCCAAAGGCAAAGAGGGCAAGAGAGACTTGTCTAAGAGTAGATGTTTTCACTGTCACAAGCATGGGCACTATGCTTTGAATTGTCCACAGAAGAAGTCAAGCAAGAAGGAGCCCGCACTTGCAGCGGGTGAAGCATTGACTTCACAGTTCGAGCTTGATTTTACTCTCATTGCATGCATGGCCAACACTATAATGGAATGCATGTGGTATCTAGACAACGATGCCTCATTCCATATGACGAGGAGTAGAGATCTCTTCAGTGACTTGGTGGAGAAGGACCTCCAGCAAAACATAGAGTTTGGAGATGACAGGAGGCATAGCGCGACCGAAATAAGTACAATTACCTTTCAGAGGGAGTCTAGCTCCCCTCTCAGACTAGTAGATGTTTTGTATGTTCTAGGCCTAAGGAAGAATATTGTCTCCGTAGTGGTATTAGAAGACTGTGGTTATGAGGTGATGTTTAAAAAAGGAAAAATTTTCCTTAAACACATAGCCACAAGATAGGTGAAGCAGATCGGTTCAAGAGTCAAGAACCTGTATTCTCTCGAGGTTGAGGATGCATGCAAAGCTTTGAGGAGAAAAGCAGCGGTTAATGACTTGGTGGTTGGGAGGGAGAAATTATCTCTCAACATGCAGCCTCAGAAACAATCTTAGAAGTTTGTGGAGCAGCCAAAATTGGAGAATCAGAGAGGAGACTGAGTGGAAAATTCCACTCAAGAAGAGACCTCCAGGAGGGGGAAATTTCGAGCTAGAAGGGGAGAGAGAGTACATGCAACTATACCTCTAGGTGTGGGGTGGGGTGATGTGAAAAATTGATCCCAAGAAGAAATTTGGGTAGGGTCCGTTGAGATGGTGTTCTCATGGATCAAACTTGGCTACGAGGATTCCATAGTACAATAGTAGTAGGAAGGATCGGTTAGATTGATGCAGCTAGATGTTAGGAAGACAAAAATCAGAGTGACAAGTGTCAAATAGTGGAGCACAGATCAGAGTTGGCAGCAGTGAAGAGAGCACAGATGCAGATGTCAGCAACAATGTAGAGAGTCTAGTAGACATGTGTAGTGGCTAGCAGTAGTCAGAAGAATTTGATGACAGATGCATTATACTGATTCAGTTGTTTGGAGGCTATTCAGTTTTAGGAGAGCTGCATGTGCGAACAACACTAGAGAAGTGTTGCATACAGAACATTCCAAATGTACCGGATCGGGATAGATTGATTCCTTTCTTGTTGAGAGGGAGTGTTGAAATTTACAACAAGAAACAGTAATTGACATCTAGAAACAAAATCTAGAAAATGGCACCCAGAAGTGGTTACCATGTGAGGATTTTGATTTAATTATCCTTAATTAAATTTAAAATAAATTGTAATCTTATTTCATAACAAATTGTAATAGTTAACTAAGTGTGATATACTTAGTTAGCTCAAGAATTTCGAGTTGAAGGTCAAAGGATAGGCATGTAGAGTGATTCTATTATTTACAAGGTCTAGTTGCAGTTGTAGCACTAGTGTGGTGTGAGTGAAATCAATTAACTCAAATTAATTGAGTTAAAATCAATTTAACTAGTTCTAACTCAGTGATGAGCTAGTAAGAGGTTAAGTGAATTAAGTTATATTTAATTCACAAGTAGTGATCTATCAAGTAACTGATGATTCACTATTAATGGCTGCATGCATGTCAATTCTGATGACAACCCAGTTGAAACAGAGGTTAAAGGGAAGTTAACTATTTGTTGTATTATTATCAAATTTCCCGACGCAATTATAAAGTCAAGGAAGACTAATTATCCTATTTAATATGGATTAATTTCCTAGGGATTGTATGAGCAAGGCTGGGCTAAGGAGGGGTTGAGAATTGGCTAAGTGTAGGTCAATTTTGCTTGAGAATTGCTAGACAGTTTTGAGCAGGATCAAAGTGAGACAATTAGGATAGTGCAGGATTTTCTCAGTGTGAGAAAACATTGTATTGTTTCACGATTCTTTGACATTGTACAATATATGATAGAGGGTTTCTGTTAAATTTAGATAACCATGGTGTTCTATGCTTGATGCACTTTTACTTCAATATTTATTAGGCCCGATACAAAATAGAAATCACATAAACATGAAAGTAAAATGCTGATAGAACACAATAATAGATCAATAGAAGACAAGCCAAATATAGATCAGATTTGCAATTCCTTTTTTCCATCAAAGATATGAGATATTGTTGCATTACGGAGGTCAACGGGATGCTTCAACCAATAAAGTATTTCACGGTCAGCCAACCCTTCATGTGTCACACCCACAACCCTCAAAGAAAGCTCATCACAAGTCAACACTAGTCAACGCAAAAGCAACACATAAAAGTCAACGCAGGCAGCATCAGAAAAGTCAATGCAACAAATTAGGGCTTCGGTCAAACAACTCGAAATTCCTCGATTTTAGTGCCCAGCTGTATGACCTCCTAAAATCATATTTTTGACAGAAGTTGGAGGTCAAACAAACAAGGGTTGACCATGGTCAACATTGGTCAAGGATGCTGCAAAAGTGCCCTAAACAGATCTGCAAATTTTAGACTTCTGCTCCACACATGTGAGGGGAAAAAGACCTCCAAAGGCTATCAGACCAATCATATCACAATGAGAAAATGTGTGATGAGATGATGAGAAAATGACCTCAAAGCCTTTCCAATTTATATACATCAATGAGGGTGTGTGACACATCTATTAGGCATGTGGGAGAAATCTGACCGACCTTGCACATGTGGAAAAAAATTCAAAATAAATGTTATACTCATCCGATCAAGATGATATTTAGATCAATATTGCACCTCTCTGAAAGAGGAATCCAACAAAAATATGACCATCATCATATGAGCAGTGCAACCTGAAGTTTGGACCTAGTTGCCCAAAATTAACACTCCCTCTCAACTAGGGAGAACTCCATCTGTCCACAAGTGCCATCCATCATGTACCACACCAAACATCGTGCATAATCCCTCCGTAACTTGATTTTATGGATCTTTAAAAAAAGGTGAGCCACAAATTCATTGTTACATGACAAATGACCTCCTCATCAACTCAGAGGAGAAGGAAACATGGAAGGAATAAAAGGACCTAGACAGAGACCCATTTTTCCAAGGTAACACACCCTAAAGACATCTAGGTCGAGTTATAATGCATCCTAGCCTTTCAGAGGGAGCTTTAGTGTGTAGGTTAAAAAATTTTCTTACCTAAGGGGCAATGTTACCCATGTTTTCATGAAGAAAAGAGACAAATCCCGCGAAAACTGATTGGCATTTCCTGCTTTTTCTTAAAAGGAGTCAGTCCAAAAGTAGCAACCTGCGGTGCAGGACTCTTATTGGACGTTACTAAACCAAACTAAGAATCTATAGAGGGAAAAATAAAGGAAAGGCAAGGAAACATCATGATTTTTCCCTATTCAAAATTATTAAGAATATTGGAAAGGTATGTCCTCCCAAATTCCTATATTTGGAGGTTTGGGCACTTGGTCAAGGGTCGAAAGTTTGATCGTGTGCAGAGTGAAAATTTATTGTTGAGTGTGAGGCTCAATGATTGGCAAGGTTCATTGAAAACTCTCAGCCCAAGTATCATTACATTAGGAGATAGAGGAGAGAGAGAGGGAGGAGTCAGAAGACTGAGGGAAACTTGGTTCAACCAACGGTTGTAATCTTCCTTCTTATATATTAATAGAATTGTATCTGTTTTGTTCATTTGATGTTTCAGTGTCACATTTATTGTTTATTTGTCTATGAAGCATGATATAAATGGCTCAGATTTGCATAGTTAAATGTTGATTATATACTTGTTTAGTTGCTAGTAAGTGATAGAACTGTGAAGATTACACGTGTTTGTTTGTTTGCAGGATCTAGACTTGGAGCCAGTGAGGAAGGGCTTCAGCCACACCGCTTAACGCTCTCCAATAGATCTGCTGTATACAAAGAGGTAATCCTTCAATATCTCACTTTGTCAATTATGCATTAGTATAAACATGTATGCAATGTATTTGTGAACTATACAACTAATCTGACTATCTGCCTCTGGAACCGGGAAGACCCGAGAGGGATTTACATCAGCGACCACCCATGCATTTTACCCCTAAGAAGAATTGGCAACCATACTGGGGATTAATCCTTAGTTCCCATATTGTTTAATTTCTGAGCCTTTGGTTCTTTCCCTTTGTCACTTCCCATTCTGCTTACATCCCTTTCTGATAATTTCATATGCTTTGTAACCATCTCAATAGCTCACAATGTTCATAATAGACCCTACCTAGCCATTTTTTGCAACTTTTCCTTGAGTAACGCACCCCCTGTGTGTGTTCCAATGCATTATAACGCTGCTAATGCTTGGAAACAGTGCGTTAGTCCTGCTATTAACGCTTTTTAGCCCTTGCTAGCCTGTGTTACCCAACCAGAAATTTGTTGTTACACCCCTGCTGTGATTTCCCTGGCTGTGGAGTTGCTCGCTGTCAGTTTAGCTTCTGTTTTTTGGATCCCTGTGCTTGGTTGCCTGCTAGCATTTTTAGTTTTCTTATTTGAAAAGTTAGTGTTAGTCACATTTCATTTTTGAAAAAGAAATTTTTTTTTTTAGTTTTTTTGAACATAGCTGATTTCATTTTGAATTTTTTGGATTAAATAGTTGTTAGTGAGGATAGATAGATGTTAGAATATTTTTAGGCTGAACTGCATTATTTGGATGTTTGCTGCTGCACGGATGAGTGAAATATTTCTCCCTGTAGAATAAGATCTTCATCGAATTGAATATTAAAAGTATTTTCTGCATGGTTTGAGTCAGAGTCTCATTACATTTCATACGTCCAATCCCCCTCCAAAGACTTATAAGCAAGTACACTAAAAATCAAGCACTAATAAAATCAATCATATAACTCTTTTTCTGAGCTTACACCAACATTAGTTCAGGCTCGAATCTTGGGATAGGAGAAGTGAGAAAACTGCTCAAGATCACAAAACTTGAGACTAGAGTCATTAAAAGAATGAAAATATTGCCTCACCCATACTATTGGGACCGCTCCACTACTATTAGAGTCAAGCGCAAGAAAACAATGGGGTGCATGAAAAGGTAACCTGCCTTCGATCGCATAACATTGGGCATTCTATATATTGGGGTTCCCCTTGGGGATGTTGAAACTAGATTAGGGATCTAGGTGTATGCCCATATAGCGTGCTATCTACGACTGTGACCCCCCTAATAGTGTCTGTGATTTGAGGTATCTTTAGTTTCCATACTTTTAGGGATTTACAAAAGGTGACTAGGGTGGGTTGCCCTGGTACCTGACACAAACAGACTTGCTATGTCTTCGGTCTTTGGGAGGGTACTTGTCTCTACGAGAGTGCTTGCACCCATTGTCTTAGGTTCGGGCTAAGCTCAAGAGTAACCGTAACTGTACTTTTGACCAACTCTCTTTGTATGCTATTGTGATACTGGGTTTCATCTCCAGCAAATGGTAGTACTCAAACAGGGTCTTACCCCTCTGGCTACTTGATTGATTGATTTTAGAAGTCATTTTTTTAGGTGCGTGGTTCTATTGAGATTTAATAATACATCAAAATAATTTTTTTTAATAAAATTAATTGGTCATCGTGGCATCCTTCGACCCTCGTTGTATTTATAGGCGACAACAAGGTCTCCCTCCATTGACACTAGGGGAGGAGTCGAGTCTTGGTGACCCAATGCCTTCTTCGGAAGAGCAGTCTCCAGTCGTGACCTCTGATTTTCACATTGCTCCTTACAATATAGAGTTTCCTAAGGATCCTTTCACAGAAGGAGTCGTACATCCTTACAATCCTCCTCTCACTAACCCGTTAGGACCATTTTTTATTCAGGTAACACCGGTACTAGCCATGTATTCAGATGCACTCACTTCCACTTCACAACCGATGACCGTTGGGTCGGTGCCGTTGGTGGCCAACTCGGTTCCACCACCATCTTCCCCTCTAGTTGTAAGTTCTATATAATTGATTGGTAACCCCAGTAGCCAGCCTATGCCTGGTCCCAGAAACTCGAGCAAAATGACTGCGAGTGGGATTCTGAACCCTTCGGTACCCGCTCCTATAGTGACTGCACCTGGACCCCCGGTTTTCGCTCCCGCTAGCGGGGCTACTTCAGTTCCTTTTAACAACCCTTTCTGTTGGAACCCATTTTTGAGTTCAAAACCCTTGGCTACTTTGCTAGGGGGAATTTTCACCAACACGTATATGTCAGGGGGCACTTCAGTACCCCTAAATTCTATGGGACAAGCAGGTCCATCGATTGTTAACGCCATTCCTCTTAGTGGTCAACCGTATGGTGTAGGGTCTATGCCAATGGTTAATTATCTGAATAGAAGTATGCCATAAGATAACTCTATCGCGTCCATATGGGCCACCCTTCCCCAAAACCAATTGGGGCAAGGGGGAAACTATTACCCTGGGGGAAACCAACAGTTTGTCCCCCAGTACGACATCCCATATGGACAACAACTGTACATCCCTACACCTCCACTCGTTGGAAATTTTTATTAACAAAGTCCTACTTATCCCATTGGTAACACTTTGATAGGTGGACCCTATGGTCCAAATGGTCAACCAACGCCTCCTTGGTTATACTCGGGGGCAACCAGGAAATTTCCATTCTTGGCAGCTTTAGACATCCTCGATTTATATAGGTTGACAGACGATCCTATCAACCATAACCCACTTTGGCCTCTAGTATCGCACAAAATTCCATCTGACATCCCTAAGTTTGAAGGGAAATAAGGGGAGGATCCGGCTACGCACATCACCACCTTTCATCTATGGTTTGTTTCTAACTCCATGGTGGATGATAGTATTCAGCTCAGACTTTTCCCTCGTACTCTCACAGGCAACACTGCCAAATGGTACATCGAGTTACCACGCACTGCAGTTAATAATTTTGGTGCCTTGGCAACGAAATTTATTAAGAAATTTCAACTACCTATCCGATACGAAACTAAAACCAAACTCTTAACATCTCTATGCCAAGACACCGCCATCCATATCGCCGATCACATTCATGAATGGAGACATAGGCAGAGGTTAGTCAAAGCGTCAATCTCGGATAATCTATTATCGAACTAGTTTTGTAAGTCACTCTTGCCACCCCTTGCTAAATATGTTTGCTTGTCTGGTGCAGTCACGGAAGACCCATCCATCCGTTGTGCACAACATCTAGATCTCATCTATTCACAATCTGGCACGCTGTATGAGTTACTCCCCCATGCCCCTGGCAACCCGAATCCTCCCGCTACTCAGTTACCCAGAGCGCATGCTGACAATCTCGTTGGCACAACCTACGGTGTAGCTGTAAAACAACTCAGCGGGAAAGCTTCCTAGCCATCTTCGGCTGCCACCGCATCTACCCAATCGACTGCTCTTCCCACCGCTGAGGTACACTCTGTGCAGTCTCCACAAAAACCTAGAAGTAAGAACAAGAAGAATAAGAAAAAGACCGCTCCTTTTGAAGAGCAACCCAACACTCAGAATAATCCCAGTCAGAGAAACACTGCTAAAAACGACAAAGGAAAGGAGAAACCTATGAGATTCCCTTGCAAAATTTGTGCGGAGGACCACTTGACATATAAATGTCCTCGACTGCAGGAATGCACAGATTTTATCACGCAAAAGGACTCTGGAATGAAAATTTTAGTCCTTTACAATCATTTCCTAATCCACAGCAGCAACAACAACACATGGTTGCAAACCCACCACAACCCCCTGTGAAGTGATAAAAAGGGTCTTTTTAGCTCCTAATTACCTTCACATTAATTATCAACCCAGGGACGACTTTTTGTTTCAAGAGTGTACTCAGTCTGAGGCGGCTATTTACTCAAGAGTAATGTTTTGCAGTATAGTACTTAAAATCCAAAAGTAAACGGATGCTTGTCTATAACTAAGTTACTTCAAAAGAATAAATCACACATTCAGAAAACTAGGCAGCTTATCAGTCAAGGGTTCGGCAGCGATAACCCATCCCTTTGGAAACTAATGGAAAGGAAATTAGAGCATAGACCACGGGTCTGGGAGCTAGACAGTGAATGCCAAAGCTCACTACAGCCTTAGATCGTCTCTCACACCAAAACAACAAATGTGAGTAAATGGAACAGCAAATAAAGAATTGAACAGCAAATCTGGAATGGAACAGTAATTCTAAAATGGAACAGCAATCGAACAACTAAGTCTCGCGAGTCGTAACCAAACTTAATCTATTAACTCAAATGCACTCTTCGCAATCAAATAACAATCTTTCACTCTTAAGGCAAATCAAGCAAAACACACTAATGGAACAGCATTAACTATTGATAAATTATAGAACAACACTAATAAATCATATACGCACACAACACGCTGGAATAATAATCTGATCAACCTTAATCAACAGGAATACGACTGTGCTTCCAAATAGAACAGCATTATTTCTGAATCCAACAATTATGAAGAACACTACCTCAAATGAATCTATGACACGAATGTTCAATATAAAAGCTCTGTAACAGAACAGTGAGAATATTCGGTTAAGACTAATAACATGCAATGAACTCTGAAAGGATCAATAACATAATGCAGAGTCAATACACAATTCTATCTATAAAAACCTTAATGATTTAATCTTAACAGAGCATGTAATAGCAACTTATAAAGCATATCAGATTACCAAATAACAACGATAAACAAACCACGCAGAAATCAAATCGTAGTGATACAGAAGCAAGTGTCCTCCGGGGCCGGGCCCTTAGCCTCCAAGGGGACACCGCCTTAAGTTAATCCAGACGCAGAGATGAGATAATCACCAAGCTTATATTAATGCATTGGACAGAAATATAATGAACCAGTTCTCAACGAGACTCAATAATCAGAGCTGCTGTTTAACAGGAAATTACATGAAACGTCTTCCCAAATCCTCCCCCCTCTCTGATCTCTGTTCTGATTTAAATAAAGAGAGATCAGAGAGCAGTTACAATAAAGATGAGTACAACATGATTTCTATTACAGAATTAGATTGTTTCCAACCAATTGATCAACAAGAAGAAGACGAATTTAGCTTTGCAGCTGAGATTTGGAGGACGGCCGCAACCACAGATCTGAGAAAATCGTGCTCAAAGAACTCTGCGAATCTCTCAACACAGGCCGAATTTGGGCAAACCGTTCTTTACTAAAGTTAATTGGGTCCGTTCTGGACAAAACCCATGTTCCGGATTTTCCAGATTCGTCTTCATTTGCTCAGAATCGCAACCGCAAAACTGTCACTCCTTATTCCAGCGCATTTCTGAGTTGGCACTTTTAATGATCAAATCTTCAATCTGGAAATTACCTTGGAGGCTAAAAATGGTGAATAATTTTATAACCAACTTATTGAAACTATCATTGATAAAATAATTCATAATCATCAATTTATTATAAATAAAGGAAGATAAATAATATTCATCCATAAGAGCATAAATCATTTATAAAATGGATTTAAATGATAAATTATAACAAATGATATAATAGAGAAGAGTAAAAATGGATGAAATAAGTGTTACAAAGTGGTTGTATTCACGGTCCAACACACCCCCACACTCAATATGTTGCATGTCCTCATGCAACGAAAACCTGAATATATTGCATGTCTTCATGCATCCCCAAGACAAAACCCATGTGTTAACCAAGCAATAAAAAATTTGAGAACAAATGAATGCTTCCTTAATTAATGAATATTCAATTTTAGCAATCTTGATGAAGGCATAACAATTTTTGCATTGACATTCAACTATATGTATGAAGTTGCAACAAAATATGATATAAGTAACAGCAAACTTCATTAACCATTTTCTCAAAAACTACCAACCGACTTTTGTTGAAATTTGGCAAGTAAATTTATAATGTATGAATGCCTTTATGATCCAAAAATCAGATCGTTTTGATGCACGGATCATGAGATATAAACAAAATGGCTGTAGGTGAGAGTGCATGATTTCCGAAATTTTATGAACCAATTTATCTTGAAATTATCTTGGTTTGTATTAATGATACGTCTGTGTTTTCCAGAAATCACAAGAATTGAGTTCATGGTTGTTTTTAAAAATATTATGGAAATCAATTTCTGCATTGTGTAAAAATGAAATTGTATGCCTTAAATGAGAAAGAAAATTGAAAACATCCATCATGCATAGCAATTCCTCCCCCTCACTGAAGAATTAGCATGCCCTCATGCGATGCTAGAAAAAATTGAGGTGGTTGCTACCAGCTATTGAATTCTATACTTGGTGTAAAACAACATGGAATAAGGGAGGTGTTGAGAAGGAATAAGAATAGCAATGGAGGATAAAGAAGATGAATGACATGGTTATAATGAATGAAAGGAACACTCCCCCATACTCGAAAATGATATGCTGCTGAAAAAGGGAAAGTGGTAAAGATGTGGACTGAAGGATGATAAATGATGCTCAAAATGGATTTTTATGAAATTCTCCTAAATTCGTAATAAATCAGAAAATTATGCTATTTTACCTCAAGTTTTACCTCCAAAAAATGTGGAATGACAGATATGGACTGGCAGTTGTTGAAGCTGATGTAGGTAGAGTTGGTGCTGAAAGTGATACAAAAGGTGGAATCTAGGTAAGCACATCATGTCTGAAGAATTGTTCACGTACGCGAGCCTCTTCTGTTAAGTGCAATAGTGTGGTCATGCTATGAATGGAATTCTGCCCATACTTGTTCTCCTGTAAACAAAGCACTATTTGGCATACAATGTTCTTGAATCCATAGTGTAAGCAATAGATAAGATGCATGCAAAAATTTCAATCAGAAAAACTTATCAAATCAACAAGTTATGGCAGAGTGCAGTAATCATATCACATGCAATCCCATAATGCATACATTCCCCCCTCCAATTGAAAAATGAATCCCATGACCATAAAGCATATGAGAGGTGTTGTGCTGATGGCAAGGCAAGGGAATGAACAATATAGCAGTGAATGAAGCAGAGTACACATGTCAAGGATAGGATAGCGGGAGTTATGGTTATAATGAGAGCAGAGTGTGTAAAGATAGTTATGAATAAAAGATAGGACGCTTTGGATTGATGATAAGTTATGAAAAAGAGAAAAAGAACAACAATATGCCAAAAAGATGCTTTACTGATAGTATGCTAGCTGAAAATGATGCGATTGATCATAAAACAATTTCTCATGCATAAAGGTTCAAAACAGAGAAAAAGTTAAGAAAATAACTTCTCTGATAAAAAAAAGAAAAAAAAAAAAAGAAAATAAGAAAAGGGTATTATAGTAATAATTGACGATAAGATATAACTTCAATACCATAAGCAGAGCCTCTGCTGCCAGCAGGCGTCCATAGCCTCGGCAGGGTTGCTTTTTAACCCATATGAGCCAGGATCCTCAATTTATAAATAGAGAGTTACAGTGCTGTTCTACAGAAGAGATCAGTGTGCTGGCGTGATAACCAGATAACCACACTGCCATTCACTGGGATGTAGCAAAAGTGATCAGGCCGGCTCGTGATGAGACCTCCTGTTCCATGGATAATTTGGCTATCCAATGGATCATAACCCTGGTGTGGTGGCCATAATGGGAATGTCACTTTGTTACAACCTTATGAACATGGTAGGCTGGCTCGTAATGAGACCCCCTATCCTCCATCTATGAACAAAATTTTGTTGTTATTACACAATTTTATGATAAAAAGAGGGAGGCTCAGTACTCCTTAAGAGCAGGGATGGTGGAAGAAGTTGAACATGTCAATAGAAAAATATACCCATAATCTCATTTATAACAGACAGAGAAGATTATAATCCAGAAAGGTGGAACCAACATGGTATGAAGATGATCAATCAATATCATGTTCAACAGAAAACAATGCAGTAAAGTAGTATATAAATAATTGTGTCCCTTTTGAAAATAATCTATCATCAAGGAGCTGTCCTGTTAAAGATCATAACGTGAATGATATTAACTCGCTTCAATAGAATCCATAATTCTTGTCTTTATAAAAATAATGTACTTCATGCCATGAAGGGGAATCAGTCAAATGGTTGAGATGAACTAGGAATAGTCCCACAAGAAGAAAAAAAGGTTGCTCTCAAAAATACTCCCAAAGGGTTGCTCTTTTGAAGGAACAGCAAAAACACTCAAAAAGTGGTGTTCCGTGTAGGGAACAGCAAAGGAAATGCACACCAAAAAGCAAAAATACACATAAAAAAGTATGAAAATGCAAATGTCGTTCCTTTGGAAAAAGGAACAGCAAAAACACACGTGCCGTTCCTGTGGAAAAGGAACAACAAAAATGAAAAGTGCAAAAGTGCTATTCCATTCGGAAAGGAACAACAAATCGTGAAAGTGCAGAAGTGTTGTTCCATTTGAAAAGGAACAACAAAACGTAAAAGTGTAAAAATGGTGTTTCATTCGAAAAGGAACAGCAAAAAGTGGAAATGCAGAAGTGCTATGCCATTTGGAAAGGAATAGCAAAACGTGAAAATGTAGAAGTGGTGTTCCATTCGGAAAGGAACAACAAAAAGTGGAAGTGCAGAAGTGCTGTTCCATTCGGAAAGGAACAACAAAACGTGAAAAAGGAACAGCAAAAAGAGTCGTGGAAAAGGAATGGCAAAATGACCCGTGACAAAGGAACTGCTTGACCAAAAAGGTGTTGTTCCTTTGAAAAAGGAATAATAAAACGAAATTGCTGTCCCTTTGAAAAAGGAACAGCAAAACGACAACAGTGCACACAAACGCTATCCCTTCATAAAAAGAACAGTAAAAATGCACAAGCATGAAATGCGAGCACGCAAAGAATGAATTAGCTGTTCACTGTATTGATGCTGAAGATGGGTCACAGTTTGAATGAAGCAACACCTGAAACACAAAATATAAAAAATATCAGAAAAGAAACACGTTTTATTTAAAAACAATATGTAAATAACTAAATTAAGTGACAACAGCTATGATGTTATGTCAAAAAATGATCTCTTTGAAAAATATTTTGGCAGCAGTGATAAGACATGAATCTTCCAATGGAAATAAATTCTTCATTTCTTCTATTATGAATCCGTTGGGTAATGAGTTGGATGAAATTCCTTTGTTTCATTTAAAATTTCTTTCAAAATCACTCGTCCATAAATTGACCTTGTTTTTCTCCTAGGACCTGCAAAAAACGAGTATCTACCTGCAATAAAACATTAAATCATGGAGAAAGAGAGGTGTACGGGCTCCCTTAATCCAAGAATTATGAAAAAAATTAACAAGTAGTTACTCTGTATAACAAATCCACAGAGAAAATAACAAAGTAAAATTTATTTGTCACCTGCGGGAGAGTAGTGGTCGACCATACTAACCAGCAGTGTTTTAATCACAACTTCTTTGTTTTTCATCCAAATTGAGTGATTCCAAAGCCAAATGAGAGCTAATTCAAAGGTTTATTTGCAATAGAAACAGGTTTTAAAATTTCAATGATATGCTATGTCAATTTTGTTTAGAACAACCTGCATAATAGAGTCATTTTCGATTACCCAATCTAGACCAACGATTGATATTTCAAGCATAGATTCTTCATTTGATGTCGGATTCAAATGATTCAAATTGGAAATGAAAGTAGATTCATTTATTTATCTCCAATAGAAACAGGTTTTGAAGAAAAGAAAAATTGATAGGTCAAACACTGTAAGGAACAGCCGGAAAGACATAGTTTTAAGGGTGCTGATTTACGATAGACAGTCAGTATTTTGATCATAAATTCCCCATACGATATCGAAAATGAGTGATTCCAATTGCATTGTAAACTAGATTCATAGGGGAATCTACCATAGAAACAGGTTTTAAAAATATGGTCATTTAGGCCTCCAAAAACTGACTGTCCCAACTCTGTTCCTGAGCTGCCCGCTAGACATCCGGTCAATGTTTTGGTTCTAACTTTTTTTGTTTCAAATCCAAATTGACTGATTCAAATTGGGTTAGAAAGTAGACATCAAGGGCTATCTAGGGTAGAAACAAGTTTTAAAAATATTCATTTTTGGTCCCTCAAAACATGACTGTCCCGACTGTTTTTCCAGAAAATTCATCAAGCCCGCAAGCCAAAAAAAATGATATTCAAGCATTTTTTCAAATTGGTGATAAAAAATAAATATAAGTGTTTATAGAATTGTTATTTTCAATATAATTCATCTACATACACAAAAAAATTGAAATATTTATCACCGATGTTGATTTCGATAGCGTGTTGCAACAAAAAAACAACTAGTTTTACATAAAAAAACAAAATGCATTTATTTATTCCCTTATTTATTTTATTTTCTACACTAACCTATTTTGATTTGAAAAATGAATATGACTACGTATAGGAGTACTTCCAATGGAACCATTTTCGAAATATGGCTTCATGTATACACATACCCAAATTTGAAAAATGCATATTAGTGAAAATTAGGGTACGAGAAGCCAACTTCCCTTGAAAAGATGGAGTCAAAAATTGTTGAAGTGTGGAGCAATGTTGCGAACAAGTGATGGAGTGAAACCAATCTTCAATATATCCGTTATTTTCTTGATTTCCCATATCCATCATATCATTAAGTTCTTGGGCTTTCAAAATGGTTTGTTGATGCAAACTAGAAGTAAGCTCATTTTCTTCCATAACTTCTACAATTTTTGAATTTGAAACATTCTGAATCTCATTGTAAGTTTTCTCTAATGGCGCATGTGAGATAGAATGGGTGGGAAGGGTGGGTAAATTTGGCAGTTCAACATTGTAAGCATGTTGTACTGGTTTATTATGGTGAGTGTGTGGAATTAGTTGAGCAGGAAATTGTGTATGGAATGGAGCATTGTGATGATGTGGTTGGTTGGGTTGAGTGGATAAATTTGATAGGCAAGCAGGATGTTGTGAAAGAGCTGGTGGAGAATATGGAGAATGTGCTTGTGCTACAAGATGAGGGAGAGTAGTCATGCAATCATAAGGTGAACCATGCCAAACTTGTAGATAAGATTGGTGGTTATATTGAAATCGACATGGCTGCCCTAGAACATGAGTATTCCATAATGGATTATGCAAGTAAGAGAATGGAGAAGAAGTGTTTTGAACCATACCCGTAGGCCATGATTTCCATGGTTTTGACCTTGTTGCAGCTTCCTCACCTCTTTGATATGATACTTCCATCCTAGATAAGGAAGAGTAACCATCTATGGGCTGCTTCTTTCGGTCATGAGGGAAAAACACTTCATCAAATTCTTCATTTTTATGAACCTGCAAAACATCCAATTTTGAGCTTAGAGAGCTAATAAAATCAACTTTAAAATTTTCAAATAAATCATTGATTTCAGCTCTTATGTCTCCTATTCTTGTAGCAGATTTGGAAAACAAAGAACAAACATCTCTAGAATTTTCACCAGCCTTGGAGATTCCTCTTGAATACCTTATGCACAACTCACAAACATCATTATATGATAACTGAAAAACATCACCTTTTCCTATCAGATTTAAGAGTTCTAAAAATTCATCTTTGATTCCTTTAAGAAGGAGTGTTTTTAAGATCTCTTTCTCCAAATGCTTATATTTTGATTTTTGAAGGTTGTATTGAAATCGATCTACATAGTCCTCCAAACTTTCATCTTCCCCTTGTATCATACCGAAAATATCTTCATTGGATTTGCAATAGTCTTGGTACTTCTTCAAGAATATGTTCTTCATGTCCTCCCATGATTTGATGCAATTCCCACCTAGGCTCATGAACCATCGGAGAGCTGCTCCTTTTAGAGTAAGAGGAAACACTTTCAATCTTTGATCATTAGTACAATAATCATATCCTCTACAAAGTATTTCGAACTCAAATAAGAATGTATCTGGATTTTCATTTGCTAAACCATGAAAATTTGGTAAAGATGGGGGAATTATGTGCATTTGTATCACTCCTCCTAGATCTTTGATAGGAAATTCAAAGGTAGAAACGTGAGCCATTTCTTACCATAGTATAAGATGTTCTTCATGTGTTTCTTCGAGGCTCCTTCTTCAAATGTTCCTGTCAATCGGTTAGTGAAATGGGTGGTGCTTACATCACCACTTGCATGAGATCATGTGATCCATTTTTTTAAAAATTTCTATCTTTTTCCTAATCATTCACACAAAAATTCAAACATCTATTTCTACCCAACAAGGCAACAACAAATCTGTTAGGAAAGCGGACAGTGGAGCAGGGCTTGTACATGCTCCGCACGTAGGTTCTTGCCTTCCGTTTTTAAGATCCAACTCTTCCCTAGCAGGCACTCATCAGCTTCACACTACTCTTTAGAAATGGCTACACTCTCCCCGGCAACGGCGCCAAAATGTGGAGTGATAAAAAGGGTCTTTTTAACTCCTAATTACCTTCACATTAATTATCAACCCAGGGACGACTTTTTATTTCAAGAGTGTACTCAGTCTGAGGCGGCTATTTACTCAAGAGTAATGTTTTGCAGTATAGTGCTTAAAATGCAAGAGTAAACGGATGCTTGTCTATAACTAAGTTACTTCAAAAGAATAAATCACACATTCAGAAAACTAGGCAGCTTATCAGTCAAGGGTTCGGCAGCGATAACCCATCCCTTTGGAAACTGATGGAAAGGAAATTAGAGCATAGGCCACGGGTCTGGGAGCTAGACAGTGAATGCCGAAGCTCACTACAGCCTTAGATCGTCTCTCACACCAAAACAACAAATGCGAGTAAAATGGAACGGCAGATAGCAAAATGGAACAACAAACGAACAGCTAAGTCTCGCGAGTCGAAATCAAACTTAATCTATTAACTCCAATGCAATCAAATAACAATCTTTGACTCTTAAGGAAAATCACGCAAAACACACTAATAGAACAGCGTTAAGTATTAATGAATTATAGAACAACAATTAATAAACCAAACGCACACAACACGCCGGAATAGTAATCTGATCACCTTAATCAACAAGAATACGATCGTGCTCTCAAACAACATCATTATTTCGAATCCAACGATTATGAAGAACACTACCTCAAATGAATCTATGACACAAATGTTCAATATAAAAGTCTGCGAACGAATAGTAAGAAGATTCAAGACCTCTAATAACATGCAATGAACTCGAAAGGATTAATAACTTGATGCAGGGTTAATACACGATCGAGTCCGTGAAGACCTCAATTATTCAATATTAACAGAGCATGTAATATTAATTCATGAAACATATCAAATTACCAAATAACAATAATAAACAAACCACGCAGAAATCAAACCGTAGTGATACATAAGCAAGTGTCCTCCGGGGCCGGGCCCTTAGCCTCCAAGGGGACACCGCTTGAAGCTAATCCAGTAACAGAGGTGGAATAATCACCAAGCTTTCATTAACGCATCGATCAAAAATACATTGAACCAGTTCTCAACGAAACTTAATAATCAAAGCTGATGTTTTACAGAAATTACATAAAAGCGTATTCTTCATCCCTATTCCTCTCCGATCTCTGTTCTGATTTAAATAAAGAGAGATCAGAGAGCAGTTACAATAAAGATGAGTACAAGATGATTTCTATTACAGAATTAGATTGTTTCCAACCAATTGATCAACAAGAAGAAGGCGAATTTAGCTTTGCAGCTGAGATTTGGAGGACGGCCGCAACCACAGATCTGAGAAAATCGTGCTCAAAGAACTCTGCGAATCTCTCAACACATGCCGAATTTGGGCAAACCGTTCTTTGTTAAAGTTAATTGGGTCCGTTCTGGACAAAACCCATGTTCCGGATTTTCCAGATTCGTCTTCATTTGCTCAGAATCTCAACCGCAAAACTGTCACTCCTTATTCCAGCGCATTTCTGAGTTGGCACTTTTAATGATCAAATCTTCAATCTGGAAATTACCTTGGAGGCTAAAAATGGTGAATAATGTTATAACCAACTTATTGAAACCATCTTTGATAAAATAATTCATAATCATCAATTTATTAGAAATAAAGGAAGATAAACAATATTCATCCATAAGAGCATAAATCATTTATAAAATGGATTTAAATGATAAATGATATAATCGAGAAGAGTAAAAATGGATGAAATAAGTGTTACAAAGTGGTTGTATTCACGGCCCAACACCCCCTCCAAAGGGGCAATGGTGGTTCTCATCCTTTCGGTGAAGGATCATTTGCCATTTATGGCATGGAGCCTGTTGAAATCAAAACCCGAGTTAAAATATATGGAAATCCAGTCATTGAGGCTCACGAACTTGGTTCAAGTTTGAATCCACCGTCGCCTAACGATCTGCATATCAAAAGGCCTGTTGCTAACCCTGTCATTCATCCCCCCAAAGGGACCCTTCGACTCATGAATCATAACACCTCTGCACGTTCTGCCCAGAACTACAACAATGTAGAAGATTTGGTGTAAGCACTGTCAGCTATGTCTGCATTCGAAGTGTTGCAAACCTGCCCAACGCAAAGGAAAGCCCTGCTTTTGGCCATTGGTAGAATTGACCCCGAGGATTCTATGCTAGCCATCTTCGACATGGAAAAATGAAAACCTCACTTTTCACACCAGCTTGCTTTCCAGGTTCAAGTTGTGTCGAAAGGGATACCAATCCATTGCACTATCATAGACGAAGGTGCTTCGACATGCGTAATGTCAACTGCGTGCTGGCTCACTTTGGGTTCTCCCACTCTGTCTCCACCGTCGAATTCCATCAAAGCGTTTGATGGCCACACATTCCTCCAAAAATGCTACCTGGCTAGCTACCCCATTACACATAGTGGGAAAATGATAAACGTGGACATAGAAGTCGTCATCTCGGCTATAATATTTAGTTGGGTTGCAGTTGGTCTTACGCGATGACTGCCATTGTCTCTTTGGTTTTCTGAATCATACTTTTTCCATTGGATGGGAAGATAGTTACAGTGGACCAAATATCCTTTTGCACCCCTAATTATTCCGCATTGCCTAGCAGCAGTGTGCCCTTAGTAGGAGGCATTCCTAACTCTTACGTTAGTGTCGGTATCGGTATTCTGAAGGCATCTTCCCTGATGGGTTGTTTTCCTCTCCTTCCGCCTGAAGTTCCACACATGATTTCAATGATATCCACCATCTTGGATGGCTCTATCGATCCCTGGATCCTACCGACACCTTCAGAAATTGATTCCTACGGATATCGGATGCCACTATCACTGGATGAGTTGGCTTATCAAGCCATCCAGTCAACATCTAAACCATCCACTGCTTTGGTTTCGACCAATGGTACCACCCTCTCGCCCACCACAGTTCCTTATAAGGATCTCCTCGATGAAGTCTTACCTACGGACAAAGCTATCCGAGAGATCATGTCTCTAGAGGAATGACCTTGGGGAGAGTTTCACCATCGTGCTTCGATGCTGATTCGGACGCGACCACTATTCAAATCCCTTCTTTCAACCCACCTGAGTTTGTCCCCTCCACTTACACAGCTATTCAAACTATCGATGCAGAAGGGAACATGGGAAATATTTCCAGGACCATGCTCATAGATATCTCGGTCAAAACAGGTATTGTGGAAAATATACAGATGAGAGCAGATTGCAGTCCAGAAGAAATTGCACGCTTCACATCCCTTTTTAAGGAGTTCCGCGATGTTTTCACTTGGTCTTATGAGAAAATTACCAGCATAGATCCTTCTATTGATGAGCGTGAGATTAAGAAATTTCTAGCATTATTTTTATGGTATTTTTCTCGCTTGTTAAACCGGAAAACCTCGAGTTCTCTTCTTCAGGATATTTAAAATTATGCGAAGAAGAAACGAGCCTTCTTTTTAGGGACTTTTTCTAGCTCGTAAAACTGAAAAAACCCCGAGTTTCCTTCGTCGAGCTCATTAAGCTACCACGATGAAAAACTATGAGCCATTTTTTTCCATATTTTTCTAGCTCGTTAAAAAATCGAAAAAGTTACCGAGTTTTCTCCTGTCAGACTCATTAAAATTTCACGGATAGGATCGAGTTTTTCTTCGTCAGAATCGTTAAAATTTCACGGAGAGGATCAAGTTTTTCTTCGTCTGACTCGCTAAAAATTCACGAAGAATATTGAGTTTACTCTGTCTCCTTGTACTCATAACAAAATGAAGTAGACATCCATTGAACATAGGTTTATCGCTTTATCCGGATTCAATGGACTAACTTATGGAAAATGAACTATGCCGGGCGTACTATTCTCCCTTTGTCGCACCCGGTCATCAACCATGAAAAAGGTACCTCCCTGGAGTTGTCTTTTATGATGATTTTTAAACTCCCTAAATATGAAAAGATCACCGAGTTTACTCGTCTAGACTAGTTAAACTTAATCAGATGGGATACTTATTCTGTTATGCTTTGAAAGTCGGTATGGCAGCAAAAACCTTGAACATGGCACTTCCCAGTAATTTCTCTCGCAATTAGCTGAACCCTACCATTCTATGAGTTTAGCCTTCGCACGAACGATGCCCCTGCATTGGTGAATCCTGACACTCTTTGGTGTTCATAAGCCTAAGCTGCCTGGTACCTTGTTACTGTGCCTTCTATGGTTCAAGAAGATCTCGCTATCTACTGCTTCCTGTATCAGCCAAGCCATCATATGCCGGAAATCATTTGTCGTTGTCAGTTACTACCATTCACTCTTGACTATCTTCAAAACAACATCATCTGTTCTCTTTTCGTGTCAACTAATGTAGGACACCTCATTGCCTACCTTTTGATAGATCTCTTCCTGTCGACTTTGACATCTTGTCTAACAAGTTGATCCAAAAACATTTTAGTACCATGGAACTTGCAGACCTTAGTGGCAGGTTTACTTGTGTTTGATTGGCAGTTCTCATCACTGGCTTCGAGTTGAATGATTCTACGAGTGTTCGACATCAATACCATTTATTCACACTTGTTAGATTGCATTGTGCATCATGGAGACCATCATCCTTATCGGTGGCCATCCTCACGTGTGTTAACAGTTTTCATCATTGACTGGTAATCAGACGATTTCCCGCATGTTCGACTACAAATCCTTCATTCACATGTGCGGACATATGCCGTTTAGTGAAGCGGTGACCAAGACCTTGGGTTGAGGCTTACATCATTCAATTATGTTTCCTCTCCCAAGCTATGATATTTTTTTCGAAGACAACTTATCAGATTGATCTTGTCATGACACAAGCTTCCACGTTGTGCTTATTGGTGAACATACTGGTCATATCTCTTTCTGGAGAAATAATTTTGATACAACTACTGAGCATGGGAACGACCGACTCAGGACATATACTTATATTTCTTACATTTGTTGTTGTTTCAAGTTTGCCTTAGTCCTCCAACTCCTCTCGCTCTACTACACATATTATAAAGCATTTCAGCCATCGTCTTCGCCTCTGACCTCACACTTTAGGGGGCATCTGTTACAGGAGAAATGACCTCCTCATTAGCTCATAGGAGAAGGAAACATGGACAGAAGAAAATGACCTAGAAAGAGACCCATTTTTCCAAGGTAACACACCCTAGAGACATTCAGGTCAAGTTATAACGCATCCCAGCCTTTCAAAGGGAGCATTAGTGCCTAGGTTAATGCACTGTCTTGCCTAAGGGGAAGTGTTACCCATTGTTACACAACATTTTGTCACTTTCCCTGCAATCCCTCACCTCGCATATTGGAGGGTATTTCCCGTGACCTGTGAGCAGTGTCATACTCTGCAAACACCTTCTTTGCATCCTTCTGCATAAGGAAATCATTTCTCCTGTTGAACATTTCCTCAGAAAGCCCATCAAAACCTATGTTTTGGAATTGGCGCAGGTAGCTAGTTCACCCCTCGCGCCAATGTGGAGGATGTACACTATAGGTCGCGCCAGCTGGCGCTCTGTCTCTTTGTTGTGCCCACGCCAGCCTTTTTGGGAATGTTTTTTAACAAATTAGAGGCGGAAGTTTCCTTTAACCACATCAGGGATGAGTAGCACGAAGTGGTTAAACTTGATAAGCCACCGATCTCTTCCTTTAGGTAGTGTTTTTTACCTCCCATGGAACATTCTTTGAAGATAGGACTCCCCTCCATGATTATAGGGATCCTAACCTCTCCTTCTCCCTCTATATAAATAGGCCTTCTCCCTTTACAAAATCTAGCTGAACATATAGCCAAGAAGTTGAACTTGGAGAAGAGATACTATAGGTGAGTAATCGCTATTGAGAAGGTAGAACCAAGTAGAATTCCATAGAGAGAGCCCTATCCAAATTCCCGACGAGCTTTTGCTAGACGAGCTCCGCTGGAACCCTATTGGAGGAGACCGAAAAGTCGAAGCTTGGTTGTACTCTTCCTTCCTTTCATTAATATACTCGACTATGGTATTGGTTCCATCATTTTGTTGTGTTTATTGATGCAATTGATTTAGTCTTCTTCGACTGACTGATAGTTACGGATGCGAAACAGTATTTTGTATATCATATTTGTTTCTTGTGTATGTGCAGGTATCCGAGTGTGAGAACGAGCGGATCGTGATCTGTCAAAACAGGAGCGAGAGGCAGCCACTCTTTCGACGACAACAACAACGCAGGATATATGGTAAGTTATCTATCGAATCTCTGTCCCTTCGTTAACTAGGAATTGATGTCATAACATGTATTGTTTGTGGATAGACCCACTCTAGGGCTAGTGGGATCACCTCTGTCCACAGAGAGGATTTATCTCACCAACACCCATGTTTTCATGAAGAAAAGAGACAAATCCCACGGAAACTGACTGACATTTCTTGCTTTTTCTCAAAAGGATTCAGTCCAAAAGCAGCAACCTGCGGTGTAGGCCTCTTTTTGGATGTTACTAAAACCAACTGAGCATATATAGAGGGAAAAAGCAAGGGAAGGCAAGGAAACATCATGATTTTTCCCTATTCAAACCGATTAAGAATATTGGCAAGGTATGTCCTCCCAAATTCCTATAAATTGGAGGCTTGGGCTCTTGGTCAAGGGTCAAAATTTTGATTGAGTGCAGAGAGAAAATTTATTGTTGAGTATGAGGCTTAATGATTGGTAAGGTTCATTGAGAACTCTTAGCCCAAGTATAATTACACTCGGAGATAGAGGAGAGAGAGAGGAGTCAGAAGACTGAGGGAATCTTGGCTCAACCAACGGTTGTAATATTCATTCTTATATATTAATAGAACTGTATTTGTTTTTTCCATTTGATGTTTTAGTGTCATATTTATTGTTTATTTTTCTATGAAGCATGATATAAATGGCTCAGATTTTCATAGTTAGATGTTTATTATATACTTGTTTAGTTGCTAGTAAGTGATACAACTGTGAAGATTACACATGTGCTTTGTTTGTTTGCAGGATCTAGACTTGGAGCCGGTGAGGAAGGACTTCAACCACGCCGCTTAGAGCTCTCCAATAGATCTGCTATATACAAAGAGGTAATCCTTCAATATCTCACTTTTTCAATTATGCATTAGTATAAACATGTATGCAATGTCTTTGTGAACTATACAACTAATCTGATTGGTTGCCTCGGCCACCGAGATTACCCGGGAGGGATTTTACATCAGCTACCAACCATGCATTTTACCCCTAAGAAGACATCACACAGTTGACCCGAAGTCAACTTAGAGGCAAAAACCTCTCTTGGACTCAAAAAGAGTCTCATACTAACCCGAAGTTAGTTTACTGACCCGAAGTCAGTATAGAGGATAAAACCTCATCATACTTGATCCCAGATCAAGGTGTTGGACACGTGCCATCCCAGACATAGAGAGTACGACAATCTCTGATGCATCCATTGGTCTTGCTATGGTCTCTATCCACATTTCCCACGTCATTGGCCAAATGAGAGGTACTTCCCATGAGTTCGAAAATCCATGGGTAGGATGCGTGCGGGGCACAAAAAAGAGAGAGGTGAACCAACTCAATATCGTAACAATGGGGTAGAAGCACCACAAGGTTCGGCAAGCCTAGCCTCATGGGTGCTTATAGCTCTAAGAAGCTATCCCCATGCCCCCTAGAGCTCCGATAGCTCATAGTCTAACTCAAGCAGGCCCTCAAAATAGGGTCTTTCCACAATTCCAGCCTTCTCACGGAATGTTAGGAACTTGAACTTCCCCAGGGAATTTGTGAGAATATCCACAACCTCCTCATTAGTTCCTATATGATTGATTTTTGAAGCGCCTCACTGTACCATATCCCAGATAAAGTGGTACCTGATATCGATATGATTGGATCAATCGTGGAACATAGAATTCTTAGAAAGACGAATCCCACTCTGGTTATCACAAAGGATAATGGTGGTATCTAGCACATGCATGAACAACTCACTGAAGAGATTTTGCAACCAAACTACTTCACAACAGGCCATACTCATTGCAATGTATTCGGCCTCAGCAGTGCTCAAAGCCATTGAATTCTGCTTCCTGCTCATTCAAGATATCAAAGCATAACCCAAGGTGAAGCAACATCTAGATGTGCTCTTGCGATCCACCACACTGCCAGCCCAATCAACATCAGAATATCCATGGAGTCTCAAACTCCCAACAATTTATCTCAGCCCATGTTTGATTGTGCCTCAAAGATATCTCAATAGATTCTTGGCACCAATCTAGTGAATATGATGAGGATCAACCATATGTTGTGTTAGGAATCTGTAATTTTAGCAGATTGGTGAGACTAAAACTACAGAAGCAACATTATTTCAACCAACTTTGGGATTCTAGGATCTAGCCCTCCTGAATCCGAAGAGGGATCTCTCCAATAAGTGCAAAGATGGATTTGTCTTTGAAGTTTTGGGGTAATAATATTAGGCTAGTTATGAAGGCCAAGGGTTTGTTTGTTTTTTGGATGGTTGAGCCTGATTACTGTTTGAGGTGGAAAGTCTCAAATGCAAAGAGTTTCAAAGGTGAGAAGTTGCAAGCAATCAGAGTAAGATTCAGCCAAAAAGATAGATAATTGAAGATTTTAGTCCATTAGGCTATGGAGTCATAATAGGGTTTAATTGGAACAACAAGAGGCAAGAGTGGTATAAGGGGAAAGTCATCTATGTCTAAGGATCTCTTTGAAGTTTGATTTATGGAATGAAATGATACAATAAGAAGGAGAAATAAACAGATGCAGAACAAAGAGCAGCCCAGGATTTGGTAAGTACTTTTAAACTAGCCATCCTTTGACATAGACTCAAGAAAAACATAAAAGCAAACTAGGATCTGGTAAGTACTTTTAAACTAGCCAGCCTTTGATACACTTTCAATCGAAAACACTTTAAAACAAAGGGAAACTTGAAGGCAACTTTTGGAGAAGAAACTAGCGGGCTGGGCTCACCACAAATCCTCTCCTAGCTCTGCTTTACTTGGTTACTTTCAAGACAAACACAAAGATAACACAGAATGGCCTAAGATCTGGTAAGTACTTTTAAACTAGCCAGCTTTTAACACATTCCAAGGGAAACATCTAGATAGTTGTGGGGACAAAACTGGGACCAGGGCTCACCATATCTTCCTCAGTTCATCTTCAAAAAACATATACTGAAAATAAAATTTAAGAATAACATTCTACTAAGACAATAAGACGAGGGAACGCCAACATTCCTATGCTTGAACAGAATTAAATCATTCCTAAATAACACGGTTTAGAAGAAAACATTAAGATAAATATTTTCAGTCAGAGAAGGTTACTGATATACAGTAGGTCCTAACTCTATGCATGCTGTTATTTATAAGAGAATATGAAACACAGTGAAAACAGAAACAACATGACAAGTTACAATTAGAGAAACATCACCGTCAACATAGACCATGATCCCATAAATCAGATTGTATTGATGCTCCAAACCAATTACAGCTTTAAGTCCAGTGCTTTAGTTTAGCAACCATCTACACATCTCAGCCTAACCTATCTATCACAAGCAGAGCTCCAAGAGCCAGTGAACACTATTTACAATCAGAAATTTAAGCTCAAGTGTATATCAAAGTTCTACAACCAAACCCTCACTCATCTTCTACAGAAGTATATATAGAAGAATGAGGAGGTGAGATCTGATAAAAGATCTCCAATTACAATTAATACAGACTTAATGGCTTCTTGGGCTTTGAGGGGCTCAATGAGGAAACTTACATACATATCCTCTGTATTAAATGATTTACATAAAGATTTAAGCTCGGTGGGAGCTTTTGTTGACCTTTGAGGCACTATGTGGTGTCGAAGTAACTCTACAGATGTTTGTCATTAATTTCCTTGGCAGGGTTTCCTCTTTGGTTGCGTTTTGAGATGAATATCTGATCCTGATGAATAAATTCGGCCTTTGATTGAATACTTTGAGGCACAGGTGGCATCGTGGTAGCTAGAGGGATCAATTTGCCTCAATTTGTGGCGGTGGAGGGTTTTTCGTCGATAAAACACTTCAAATTTTCTTTAAACTATGTTTTAATTGGGGATTAGGCTTTTGATAAACATTCTTAGCTGTGATCCCCACAAAATCTGTCTTTAATCCTCTGTTCTGATAAATTTTGGTCTTCGTCGCTGATACTCTTTGACTGTGCCCGATTCATGGTTTTTTGCTGGTATGCAGGGCTGTGCAGGGTTATGTGGCATCAATGCCTGAAGAAACACTAATGAAACGTGTTTTTAACAACCTGTGATGATTTTATTTGGTGAATCAAAGGCAGGAAGATCGTCATCCTCTGCCTTCGCATTTTCGTCAAAAATGGCGAGAAAACCATTTAAACCCTGCAAACTACAAACAAATATTAAAAAATCCTAGATATATAGGTTTATTGCTGTGGAGGACACGTGGAGAAGCGTGGCCGTTGGATGGCATCATCCAACGGTTGGGATTGATCGGGATAAGGCGTAGTGAAGTCGGAAGAAATGTTTAAATCAGAGCCATCGATCGCGCAAAGATCGACGGTTAGGAGCGGAAACGGGAAGTCAAAGCAGAAAACCTTGACTGGGCAATCGAATCAGGGCAACGAAATATGGACTGTCGATCTACAGATCAGATCGACAACAGAGATTAGTTGAAAGCCGCGCCGTAGCCCGGTTAACTGTCGGGCATCTTCAGTGAGCGATAGCCGTTGGATGGCCTGCCCCAGATCGGACGATGGACAACGATATTGCGCGGGGTCCACGTCTGACCGTTAATGCGCGATGGACGGTGGTTTTATAAACAATGCCCAGGCCACGCGTCAACCGATGAGTGGAATCGCTGGCGATCAGGAAAAAACCGCCGTTGCCCAAAGGCGGTGCGATGGATACCACACAGTTTTTGGAAAGGGTCAGTGGAAGGTGGGGACCACCGGGGAGACGGACTCCGCACCGTCGATCTGTAGATCAGATCGATGGTGCAGAATGATTTAAAATTTGAACCGGCGGAAAAATAATAAAATAATTACAAACCCAAAGTTTCGAAAATAACATAAGGTTTTTAATATTTTCGGGGCGGGATATGTATTATGTGGCTAGGTGCCCGTCTGCGGGGCCGCGGGTTACATGGAGGATCATACGACCGGGGGTTTATGTAGGAAGGGAATAGGACCCATATATGCCTAAAATGTGGGTTTTTATGGTTTTTTTGAATTTTTTTCAAAGGGTTAGAGGGGTTCGGATAAGGAAAAGAAGGAGTCTTTAAACCTTATAAAGGGGATTTTTGATGAAGGGGGAATGGGAAAAACATGAAAATGAGGGATTTTCATGGGAAATAGAGGGATAGAAAATGAGGTTAGCTTTGGAAAAGGGAAAAAGGGGGAAAAGGGTCTTGCAGCAGTATTCTGATTTGGAAATCAACAGTATTTTTGAGTTCTGAAGGGAAACAACAGTGAATTTTGGACAGAGGATATGCATGAGGCCTTCAAGAGCCTTCAAGAGCCAAAAATTTTTAGCAATGAAATTTGTTCCTTGAAGGCTAAAAAAGTCTTAGCCACCTTTTAATATAACAAATTTTATAGGTGGCTAACATGTTGACTCAAAGTGTTCACTGCAAAACATATGTCTAGACGGGAGTTCACTAAGATCATCAGGGCCCACACGAGTTATCGATACTCGATAGGATTTTATAGAACAAGCCCAACAACGTTTCCACTCAAATTCTTAAAGTTAAGTTCCATTGGTGTCAACATAGACTTACAATCCACCATACCAAATATCTCTTGTAGCTTCATGACATATTTTCCTTGAGAAAGGAAAATCTCGCCTGGCCTTTGCCAGACCTCCAATCCTATGAAGTAGTGAATTAGTCCTAGGCCTTTAATATCAAACTCAGAAGCTAGCTCCCTCTTACACTGGTGAATGAGAGGGTAAACACCTTTCAGGAAGAGATCATCCACATAGAGAATGAGAATGAGAGGCCTTTCTCTATCAACCTTAAAGTAAATGTTTAGATCAACATTACTTCGAGTGAAGCCCAACTTCATTAAGTAGCTATCTATCCTCTCATACCAAGCCCTGGGGGCTTGCGTCAACCCATAGAGGGATTTCTTCAACCTGCATACATGGGTGTCTCTATCTTTGACTTCGAACCCCAAAGGTTTCTCCACATATACTTCTTCCTTTATAGCACCATGTAGAAAAGTGATCTTCATATCCATCTGATGTAGACTCCATCCTTGCGTAACATCGAGGTAAATAATAGATTGGATGGTGGTATAGCGGGCCATAGGTGAAAATATATCATCATAATCTATGCCTTCTTTTTGAGAGAAGCCTTGGGCAACAAATATTTCCTTGTACTTTTCAGCACTTCCATCAGATCCATGCTTGATCTTATAGAGCCATTTCAAGGTGACAACAGATTTGTCCTCTAGTCTCGGGACCACTTCCCAGACATCATTCTTCATAATGGACTCATATTCTTCATGCATAGAATCCTTCCAAACTTGATGCTTTATGGCTTCTTCAAATGTTCTAGGCTCAGATTGTACTGTCGTACTTATGGTTGCTAGATACCCTTGGTATCTCTTCAACTTCTTACTTTCACGGAATGTCCCCCTTGGGGAAACATGTCTCTTGGAATTTGCGAGAGTATCCCTAAGCCATGAGGCTCTTCTCTTATTTGAAGGAGGTGGATCAATGGTATCCATAGGTCCTTCAACATCGGGCATCAGGTCATCCTTCGACTCTTCCTGCTTCACTGCTTCTTTATCTTCTTTGTATTCCTTCGATCTAGGAATATTTCTCACTTTCTTGAGGAAAAAATCTTCATCGAAGGTGACATTGTAGCATATATCCACTTCTCTTTGACCAGAAACATATATTCTTATGCCTTTGAAGTTTCATTGTAGCCCACAAACATTCCCTTCTTTCCAGAAGCATTCGACTTTCTTCTCTTTTCTTTCGGTACATGAAAGTAAACGAGACAACCAAAAACTCTAAAATCAGAAACATCAGGTTTCTTACCAGAGAATACTTATTCGAGAGTTTTGGAGTCTAAATTAGAATGCGGGCATCTATTTTGAACATACACAACAGTGTTCGCAGCTTCTCCCCATAGAAACTTCGAAAGTCTTTGGTCACATAGCATGGCGCGGGCAGCTTCCACAATGGTCCTGTTCTTTCTTTCAGCAACACCATTTTTCTTAGGAGTGTACATAGTTGTGGTTTCCCTCTTAATGCTAGCTTCTCTACAAAATTCACTAAACTCATTTGAATCATATTCGGTCTCATTGTCTGTCCTCAAAATTTTTATTTTCTTGTTGGTTTGATTTTCCACCAAGGCCTTGAAGGTACGAAACCATTTGAATGCTTCGTCCTTCTTCTTCAAAAAATATATCCAGGTCCTGCAGGAGAAGTCATATGTAAAAGTCATGTAATAGGAATATCCTCCCAAGGATGTTGCAGGCAGCATGCCAGATAAGTCAGAATGTATCAACTGCAAACAACACTTGAGGGGAATGGTCCCCTTGTATGCTTCCTTTCAACACAACCCTGACATATACCTTCATGATCATCTCTAAATTCGGGCATCCCTGTCACCACCTTCCTTGCTTCGGGAAGGGATTTGTAATGAAGGTGTGAAAACCTCTTGTGCCATAACTCTGTTTTAAGATTTGTATTACATGACATATCCCCCAATGGACTTCCTCCAAATTGGTAGAGTGTGTTAGGTCTCTGTAATAAGCAAGATTGGCAAAAGTACGATCACAGAGTTAACATCGTTTCAACCAACTTTGGGATTCTAGGATCTAGCCCTCCTGAATCTGGAGAGGGATCTCTCCAATATGTACAAAGATGGATTTGTCTTTGAAAGCTTAAGGTATTGATATTAGGCTAGTTATGAAGTCCAAGGGTTTTGTTTTATTTTTGGATGGTTGAACATGATTGCTGTTAGAGGTGAAAGTCCCAAAGGTAAAAGGTTCAAAGGTGAGAAGTTGCAAGCAAAAGAGTAAGCTTTGATCAAGAAGAAAAATGATGGCAGGTTTTCAGTCCATTGGGCTATGGAGTCATAAGGGGATTTAATTGAAACAATCAGGTTCAAAAGTGGTCTATGGGGCAAGTCATCTATGCCTCAGGATCTCTTTAAGTTTTGATTTATGGAATGGAGTGATACATTAAGAAGGGGAAAATAAACAGATGCAGAACAAAGAGCAGCCCAGGATCTGGTAAGTACTTTGAAACTAGCCAGCCTTTGACCAGGCACTTAGGAAAAACACAGAAGAAAACTAGGATCTGGTAAGTACTTTGAAACTATCCAGCCTTTGATATACTTCTGATAGAAAACATATAAAAAATGAAGGGAAACTTTGAAGGCAACTTTTGGAGTAGAAACTAGCGGGCCGAGCGCACCACAAATCCTCTCCTAGCTCTTCTTTACTTAGTTACTTTCAAGACAATCACATAGATAACACAGAATGGCCTAAGATCTGATAAGTACTTTGAAACTAGTCAGCTTTTAACACATTCTAAGGGAAACGTTCAGATAATCATGCAGACAAGTCTGGGACCAGGGCTAACCATATCTTCCTTCAATTTATCTTCACACAACATATACTGAAAATAACATTCAAAAACAATATCCAACTAAGGCGATAAGACGAGGGAACGCCAACATTCTTATGCCTAAACTGAATTAAATCATTTTCAAATAACACAGTGGAAAGAAAACATTTAAATAAATATTTCTCAGCCAGAGAAGGTTACTGGTATACAGCAGGTCCTAACCCTATTTAAACTGTTCTTTACAGTGGAAAATGAAACAAAATGAAAACAGAAATAAAACAACAAGTTACAATGAGATAACATCACCGTCAACATAGATCAGGATCCCATAAATCAGCTTGTATTGATGCTCCAAACCAGTTACAATCTTCAAATCCAGTGTTTTAATTCATCTCTCTTCACAACCTAACCTATCTGTTACAAGCAGAGCTCCAAGAGCCAATGAATCACTATTTACAAACAGAAGCCTCCAGCTCAATTACATCGCAATGCTTGAACAATTACATTAGCAACCAACCCCTCACTCATCTTCTACTGAAGTATTTATAGAAGGATGAGGAGGTGAGATCTGATTAAAGATCTCAAATACATATAATACAGAGTTAATGTTTTCTTGGCCCTTGGGAGGCTCAAGGAAGAA
Organism: Pinus albicaulis; assembly: GCA_034641835.2. Taxonomy (NCBI): domain Eukaryota; kingdom Viridiplantae; phylum Streptophyta; class Pinopsida; order Pinales; family Pinaceae; genus Pinus; species Pinus albicaulis. The sequence goes on from CM076584.1 coordinate 1,185,381,727, forward strand.
AATTTACAGCTGTTTCACTGTATTAATTGTTTTACACTTATGAATGAAGCTCGGAAGGAGCTTTTGTTGACCTTTGAGGCTCTGTGTGATCTTATGGTTACTTTGCAGACATTCCTTCATTAAATTCCTGGTAGAAGTAACTCTTCGGCTGCGTTGGGGCAAAATATCTGATCCTGTTCAATAAATTTGGCCTCTATTTGAAAGCTTTGAGGCAATAGGTGGCACTGTGGTAGCTGAGGAATCAATTTTCCTCAGATATGGCGGTGGAGGCAATGTGTCTGATAAACACTTTTTAGGTTTTCTTTCAAACTGTGTTTTAGGCTGGGGATTAGGCTTTTGATAACTGTCTTAGCCGTAATCCCCACTCATCTGATCATTAATTCTCTGCCCTAGTCCATCTCTGGCTTTCTGCAATTCGATATTCTTTCTCTACGATTTCTTCATACTTTCCAAGTTTAACAGGAGCGTACAACAACAAAATCTGATGAAAACTTGTTGATAACATAGTTTCACACCCTGTGGATAATTTTTCCGAGGTATTCGAAAGGCAGAGGATCGTCATCCTTGCCCCACGAAAAATTCTTCATTCAATCAAGAAAAACCTTAAGCCTGCAAAATACAAAGAAAATTATAGAATCCTATGTTTATATGGGAAAATCTGCATCGGAGGGCGTGCGGGAGAACGGGTCAATCGGAACTGTCGATCGCGCTGTGATCGACAGCCGGGAGATATTTGGAAATTCAGAGGTGGAGAAAGGTTTACTGGGCGGCAGAATCGGGAAACTGAATGCAGACCGTTGATCTGCAGAGATCGACGGCGGATATTGACTTTTGATTACGTCGGGGCCCAGCTAAAACACGCGCAGTTTGGTTAAAGGTCGGGCAGCTTGGATAGGCGATCATCGTTAGATGTGCGGGGCCTGATCGGACGACTATCGTTGATTTCGCTGGGCGGTCATGGCCCGACGGATAACGCGCGGGGGATTAAATTTATGCGGCGGTTTTGAAAAAGTACAGAGGACGCGTGGCAGCCAGCGTATGGAATCGCTGGCTGTCGGGTTAAAACCACCTTTCGCCTGAAGGTGGTGCAGAACAAATAGCGCGGGTTTGGAAAACATCGCATAGCTGGTGGGGTCCGCAAGGTAAGTTGCGCTCCGCGCCGTCCGATTTGAGGAGCAGATCGACAATTGAGATCATTCCATAAATTTCACAGGTGGAAAACTTTGAATTTAATTAAAACCCGATTTTTAAAGGTTTATTATGTTTTGGGCGGAGAAAAATGAAAAAGCGCCCGATAGGTTTAGCCACGGGTTTTGGCGCTCGAGTGCATGGAGGAAAAGAGGTAGGGGGCTTAGCCTAAGGGGCTTAAGACCAACACATAGAAAATGTGCGTTTCTATGGTTTTTTAATGGTTTTCAAAGGGAAATGAAGGCTTCCGATAAGGTCGAGAAGGGGTCTTAGACCTTATGAAATGGGTTTTAATGAGGGGAAAAGGGAGAATCATGAAATTTAGAGGCTTTTGAAGTGTGAAACAATAGTGAAGGGTTTGTATAGAGGGAAAAAGGCAGGAGGCCTTACAGAGACTTCAAGAGCCAACAAGTTTTAATGGTAAAATTTGTTCCTTGGAGGCTCCCAAAGTTTTAGCCACCTTTTGGTATAACAAAATATTATAGGTGGCTAACAGTGGCTCCACATGGGGATGGTGCCTTCCTGAAGGCATCAAGAATTCAGACTTGATTTCTCTGGGATGCTGACTTGTGCCTAATCTATTATTCTCTTTAGGATGTTGACCATGTGCCTCATCCTCTAGACTTCCCTTCTTTTTGCTGGATGATCTAGCTTTGCTTCTGAAAAATAGGGTCAATCATGAAAGATAAATGGACTTCATCAATACAACTTTCTACCTACCCAATCCTACTGATCTAACATTTTTTTTTTTCATTAGAGTGCGCTTGGATTGGAAAACTCTATTCACAACATTTTATTCTTTTGAAAGCATAAAAACTAATCTAATGCTACTCCTTATTTCTCCCTGAACTCGGATTAAACATTTGAGCTCAGATATTTCTCTACCTAATCTACTGTTTGTTGGGATTAAACTGTCCAACAGACTTTCATTCCCTAAATTCTACAACAGAAATTTAAAAATAGTCAAGTCAAGATTAAGCTGTTTGACTTGCTGTGATCTATGGCATAAAAACAAGCTGCACATAGATTATTATTTGCAGAAATATAAAAACAAAATGGAAGGCTTAAGATCTGAAAATCTGGAAGCACTGCCTTCTCTTTTTACAACTCTGTTTTTGACTTTGTTTGAGCTATTCTCTCTTTCTCTCTGGTTCAGATTTTGAGTTTGTTTGAACCTTCAATTTCTAACCTAATCTATCTACTGATAAGCCAAGATTAAACAGTTTGGCAAATCGAATTCACTATCCTATCAGCAGAAAAATTGAAGCTACTTAGTCAAGATTAAACAGTTTGACTAACTAGCAGTGTATTTTTGAGGAGTGGCATTTGAGCTTGCACACTTTCAGATTTGTTTCTCTTTTTCTTGGCATGGGGCCTTGCCTTTCTTGTTTTCATTCCTGCCCTCTTTTCATTTTTTCTTTGTTTTTGTATTTTTTGATTTTTCATAACTTTGAATGCAATGGTGGATGGACTATTCATAATGGAAAAAGATAAAAAGGTTTCAAAACATAAAATGGATCAAGAAAAGTAATGCTTAAGCATCTTGCCATTGACAGGACCTCCAAACAATTCTGTTCCATCCAATTTCTGTAAGAAAAATGCATTATTACCAACGGCTGAATGAATAGAGTAAGGGCCAAGCCATAGATTGTCAAATTTTCCATGCTTGCCCTTTTCTTCCCTTCTTGAGTCCCACTTTAAAACTTTGTCCCCAATTTTGAAATTGCTGGCTTTTGCTCTTCTGTCAAAGATCTTCTTGATACTATCTTGCTTCTGCAATGCTTTGTTATACACTTCCTCTCTAGTTTGCTGAAGATGAATGGTTTGATTTATTCTTCTGATTATGTCATTTTCTTCAGTCTGCAACTCTTGAATTAACTTCATAACTGGTACACCAAGGCTATTAGGAAAAATTGCATCCGTACCATACACAAGCTGGAAGGGTGACATACCAATAGATTTCTTCAAATTTAATCTGTCAGCCCAAAGTGCATGGATCAGCTTTGTGTGCCAAGACTTTTTATTGTCCTCCAACAGTTTCTTGATTATGTTCACTAAGCTTTTGTTGGAAGATTCTGCAAGTCCATTACCTTGAGGGTAATAGGCTGTGGAGTGTCCCAATGTTATCTGATACTTGTGACAGAATTCAACCATTTTCTTTGATCCAAATGCCGCTGCATTATCTGTGATGATCTTGGTAGGACAGCCATATCTGGAGAGGATGTTAGTCTCCACAAAATTTATGATAACTGAATCATTGGCCTACCTACAAGGAATGGCTTCTATCCACTTAGTGAAGTAGTATGTGGCCGTAAGAATCCACCTATGCTGAGCAGAAGATGGTGGATGGATTTCTCCTATGAAGTCGAGTCCCCACTGTTGAAAAGGAGCTTCAACAGTGATTGGATGTAGAGGAAGGGGTAGCAGTTTTCTTTTGCCTTCGAATAGTTGGCATTTATGGCAAGTAGTGGTCATCTTGTGTACATCAGGAAAAGAGTAGGCCAATAGAAACCAGCCCTCAGAATTTTGTTGGCTGTTGCCTTCCAGTATAAATGACCTCCACACTCTCCTTCGTGGAATTCCTGCTTAACCCTTTCTGCATCAAACTCAGGCAAACATTTAAGCAATATACCACTTGCATTTTTCCAATAAAGACATTTATCAACAATGCAATAGTTTACAGCCTTCAATTTTAAGAACCTTGCCTGTTTTTGATAAACCAAGAGGTGCATTTAAATTAAGCAAAACATAGACAATATCGGCATACCAAGGAGAATTCATAAAATGGTCTTCAACAATGGGAGTCGAGAATTCTTCTTGGCTATCCAAAGCACTAATCATATTAATATCAAGAACTTCACAATTTGATTCAGCCATTAATCTAGCTAGACCTTGGCCTTTGATGAGTTTAGTGGGTTTTATCTCTAAATCATATTCAAGGATAACAACAATCCACTTACCTCTCTTACCATCTGGGTCCTGTGTTAGAATGTATTTAAAAACTGAGTTTGGGACAAAGGCAATAATGTGTGCGTGAAGGATGTATACCCTAAAGTATTTCAATGCTTTCACCAAAGCAAAATCTTGTTTTTCCATAATATTGTACTTCAATGGGGCATCCCTCAATGCCTTCTTAAAGAATGCAATAGGCTGCTCTTGTCCTTGTGGGTTTTTCTGTAAAAGGACAGCAACTATGGTATGTTCTGATGCAAACGAGAAGATATAAAAATCTTTTGAAAAATCAGGGCTTCTGAGAACCGGTGTTTTGGTTAATGCTTGTTTCACCAGCCCAAAGGATGTCTTTGCTTCCAAGGTCCATTTTACCCCTTGCTCCTTCTTTAACATGTTTGTGATATTCCTAAGGAGCTCAGCCAAGTTGGGGATGAACCTTCTCAAAAAGTTTATCTTCCCAATGAAAGACTGCAACTCTTTGATGTTTCGAGGATGAGAGATTTGCAATATGGCCTCTATCTCTTTGGATCTATCTTTATACCCTCTTCTGAAATAATGTGCCCAAGAAGTTTACCTTCTTGGAGACCAAATAGAGTCTTCTTAGGGTTTAAAGATATCCCAAACTTTCTGCATTTCTCGAAAAATTTCCTCAAATGTTCTAAGTGCTCTTCATCTGTTTTTGAAAACACAGTGACATCATCAAGATAGATAATGATGAAGTAGCCCAATTCTTCCGTGAATGCTATATCCATGGTTCTCTGAAAGGTTGCTCCAGCGTCCATTAGACCAAAAGGCATTTTCACATACATGAAAGTGCCCCAAGGTGTAGTAAAAGCTGTCTTTAATTGATCAGCAGGGTGAACTAAAACTTGATTGTACCCTGAATATCCATCTAGCAAAGAAATTCTTTTAGACCCCACCACCCTTTGTAAAATATGATCCATCTTTGGTAAAGGGTAATTGTCCTTTAATGAAGCTTTGTTTAAATCCCTGAAATCTATACAGAGCCTGATTTCTCCAATCTTTTTCCTAACAGACACCAGATTAGATACCCATTCAGAATATCTAATAGGGACAATAATACCAGCATCATACATCTTCATGATCTCCTTCTTAACCAAAGGCAGATGTACAGGGTTTATTCTGCGCAGTTTCTGTTTGAATTGTTTTTGGTTTTCTTTAAGAGGGATTTTGTGCTGTATTATTTCAGTGTCATAGGACTTAAGATCTTCGTAGCTCCATGCAAAAACATTAGAAAATTCCTTAAACAACTCTATATATTTGAGTCTAATGTGAGCTGGTAAGGTTTTGGAGATTTTGACCTTCTTCAGTTTTTCCTCACTGCCTATGTTGCATTCCTCCACCTCAGTATCCAAAGGTTCCAGTTTTGGTTTCTTTGCCACATCGTTAGAATCAAACAACTCCTCTAAAGGTGTTAGACCACTTGGAAAACTTTCATCTTTGGAATGCAGAGTTTCTAATTCTTCTGTTTCTAATTCTGCACTCAATTCTGTTTCATTTCTAAGTTTTCTAGTCTGAAGGTTAATGTTGACAAGCTCTGGAAAAGGCTCTTCCTCACCAAGAAAATTTTCTTCACTGCAGTCTGTATCATAGTCTGAATCTGAACTATGCAGTTCAAATTCATTTCTGAATTGCATGAAGTCTTCTATTTGTTTATCTCCGTTAAACACCTGCTAGTATTTTTTATTATCAGGCACAGCTGGTCTAAATTTTATTTGAGGTGAACAATCATTGATCTAATATGGCGTTAAACACGTCCTGGCTGCAAAGGCTAAATTGTGGGCTATAAGATTTCTTTTTCTCGGGACAAAAATTAGTTTGGACTCCTCAAACGTTTTCAAAAGATCCATGACGTCATTCCTATAGGCCCTAAGTCTAGGATGATTTGCATTATACTCCCCATTGACTTGCCTAATGATTAACTCAGAATCCCCATATACATTGATTCTCTTGGCACTAGCTTTTTCAAGAGATGCAAGCCTAAGAGAAGGGATTCATATTCTGCTATGTTGTTGGAACACTGAAAGTTTAATTTACATGAAATACATTCTATATGATTGTTTTCAGCGTTAGTAATCCAGACCCCTGCACCAGCATTAGTTTTAGTGCATGACCCGTCAAAATACATACTCCAAAGAGGATCATCTTCAGTTTTATCAGTTTGGTGCATGTCCTTTGTATGATTTGACTCCTCAAGTTTTTCATCGGGTTGAGGATTGTTCTCTTGACTGTCAAGATTTAAGTTTAATGGATTGATGATTTGTAGTTCAAGACCTGTGCTTGGTTTGCTAAGGTTTTCAAATACAACAAACTGCTTTGACACTTTAGTGCTGTGTCCTCCTCCCTTCGTATCAGCCATTAATTTTGTTGAAGTGATTTGTTCGGTAAGAGTTTCATCATTAAACATGATAAAAGAATCAAGGCTCGTACTTACAGCATACAGAGGAGAGTTTTGAGGCCTGTCTTGACTTGTCACTGTGTATTGCATGTGGGACTCCCTGTAAAGTCTTATAGTCTGATTGAAAACAGGGATAGTGGCATAGGTCATGTCCATTTGCATAGTCCCCTGTAACTTAGCCCCCCAAGATCTTGATAAAAGCATTCCATACTTTGGGGGCACATCAGCCACAACAATATCCATGACTAAGCATTTGGCTGGAATCTGGGCTAAGTTAACACAGAGGTCTTTTATCAACCCTAGACATTTTACTCTGCTTGAGTCAAAGGAGTAAAGGTCCTTATAAGGTCTGGTAATTTCTAGACCCAAGCTTTCCATCACAACTTTTGGCATTAAATTATGAGAAGCCCCTGAGTCATGCATAGCATTGTGCAAAATCTTGTCATGGATGTTTAAGCTTACATAAAAGGGAGGGACAAGACCCTCTTGAAACTTACCTTCAATCTTTGGACCAAAAATAAGCTCTGGTTGGTCATCATTAAGATTGAGCGTGTCCTCGTTCTCTTCTATGTTTAAGGCCTTCAAAATTTGATTTCTATATACATGTTGGGCAGCTAACTCGGTTAAAGGAACAAAGATTTTGATTTTTGAGATTTCCTGTTCCAGACTGAAAGGAATTTGATTCTTTAAGGCGCTAGTTTCAGCCTTGTTTATTGCCACTTTATCAGCGACAACAACTTGCTGATCTACTTTATCTACAGTTGAAACAACTGTTGAAAAAGGAGTACTAGCTGAAGTGTTAGTACTACTGATGTTTGCACTCCGTTTTTCAAGATTTTGAGTGTCTTTCTCTTTACCTTTACCAGAATTATCAGCCACTGTTTTGTATTTTTGTTTGACTGTCTTGGGCTTGGTTGCAGTGCTGCTTTGGGAAGGTTTGTCAGAGGTTTTGGTGTTGGGAGTTTGTTGACTCGATCTACTTCTGAGTTCATATTCTTTTGAAGGTTCCGTCATGGCATTCTCCATGTCTTGACAACAATTTTCATTATCATCCCTTTTGTCATCATAAGGTGTGTAAATACCCTCTTTTCTATCATGATGAACCTCGAAGTTATCATCATCTACCCCAAATAAGTTTATATCATCTCCCTCTGTCATTTGATCCGTTTCCTCAACCTCACTTACATAGTTTTGATGAAAGGGAGGAGTGATCTGCTGATCATCTTCCCTTGGTCTGTTTGGAGGCTGGTTTCTTCTAACATTCTGATTCTGGTTTTGGTTTCTATTTTGAGGAGCGTTTTGATTTAGACTTGCTTGCGCTCTCTCTAGAATGCTCATTTTCTTCATCATCTCTTCCATCATTCTTTCCATCTTTGAGTTTGAAGTGGAAGGCATGGATTCCTCCCCAAATGATACTCTCTTTTCTTTCTTCATCCTTGCTCTTTTCTCCATTAAGTTTACTTCCACAGAGAGAGCACCTCTTTGCATATCTTCAAGGGTTGCAAAATATCTCTCTCTTAACAAATAGGTCATATCAGCATCAAACCCTTCAGGAAGTTTGTTTAAAGCTGAACCTTGTGGAGGTTTTAATTCTGGGGAAAGCACATTATACACACTGTTAAATCTGGTACAATAAGCCTGTACGCTTTTCCCGGGGTTCCTATGGAGATTGTTATAGTCAGCAAGAACTTGGAGAGGATTCTTCCTCACTTCCCATTTGTTTAAGAATGTTTGATGGAAACCTTGAAGATCATTAATACTATGGGGGGCTAAGCCTTTGAACCATTTTCTTGCTTCTCCCCCCAGACTTTGAGCAAATAGTATAAGTTTGACAGAATCATCATCAATTTCATTTCTGTCAAAATAGTCATTCATCTTATCTACATGTTGTGATGGAGTTATAGCATTGCTAGCATCATACAATGGGATTTTGGACTGATAGTCCTGTGGAAGGTTGGCTAATGGTACAGGAAGGACTAAGGGAGCATACCATGCTGCCATGATAGGTGGTGGGGGTGGATTTACGAGAGGTGGAGTGGGCTGAAGTGGGGTGGTTTGAACAGTGGATGTAGGGCGAACAGAAATGGATGGAACAACAGTAGATTGCTGAGCTGATCTTGGATGAGGGACACCTAAATTCAACAGAAAGTGTAAATCAGGAGGTGTTGATTCTTTTTTACCAAGATGTTTACTTGTTTCAGGAGATGGTAGTGAAGACTCAGAATCTAATTGGTCTAACTCATAAAATGACCTAGTCCTGAATGGATTAACTAAGTCAGCTGGTGATTGTTGTAGAGCTGAAATATTTTCAGGAACCGATTTAGCTCTCAAGGGTGATCTGAAGACAGTTGATAATTTAATCTTAGGATATTTCCAAAGGATACTTTCTGGGTCATCAACTATCTCAGGTGGATTAGGGTCAGGATGGGCTCTAGTGTGAATCTTTCTAGGAGCCACTATGCTGAGTTTTTAGACCCAAATAAACCAGAAAAGTTCAACCAGGTATGACAATCTTTGAGAGGTTAACTAATCTATTTTCACACTTTTAATCCTACAGTCCTCTAACTGGATTTGAAAAATATCATATTGGAAAGGATTCTTCCCAGTGGAGTCTTAAGGTATGTTTAGGATTGTGGAGTCGCCAGGTGGAAAGTTTAGAGTGTGTTCAAAGAAGTACACTGTCCACCACAGTGCTTGTGAAACATCCCTTTTCAAGGATATCCCAAAACACAACAAACTCTAACCAGAGATTGACTGGGAGGGAATTTACAAAATATTTCACCTCTAAAAGAGGATGAGATCCGGAGGCTACCTGGCCCCTTCCAGACTCTGTCTAAGAGTATAAGGTAGAACACATCAAAGGTAAGTGATATGTCGGAACAAGTTTTTTACCACCAATCTGAAATGTTTTTGGTATTTTCTGAATTGTTTTTATTTGTGGTTTGCAAGAATGTCCTAACTTTGCTTCAAAACTTAGCTACGGTTATGAGACAAAGATAGTCTACTCTTATGGCTAAGCCAGCTGATTTTTCAAGGTTAGATAAAAGCTTATAAGAATCCTAGGGTTCACCTAGTTTGTCACTGATTCAAACAAGTTTCATCATGATTACCATTTCTGTGGTAGTGCTTGAAAAGGCTGCTTTTTACTCACAAAGTTTTCTTGAATCAAGGGTTTTATGAGGTCTCTAAGGTCTCATACAAACACTCATTCCCCAGCAGAGTCGCCAGAAATGTTAGGTCTCTATAATAAGAAAGATTGGCAAAAGTCCGATCACAGAGTTAACATCGTTTCAACCAACTTTGGGATTCTAGGATCTAGCCCTCCTGAATCCGGAGAGGGATCTCTCCAATATGTACAAATATGGATTTGTCTTTGAAAGCTTAAGGTATTTATATTAGGCTAGTTATGAAGTCCAAGGGTTTTGTTTTGTTTTTGGATGGTTGAACATGATTGCTATTAGAGGTGAAAGTCCCAAAGGTAAAAGGTTCAAAGGTGAGAAGTTGCAAGCAAAAGAGTAAGCTTTGATCAAGAAGAAAAATGATGGCAGGTTTTCAGTCCATTAGGCTATGGAGTCATAAGGGGATTTAATTGAAACAATCAGGTTCAAGAGTGGTCTATGGGGCAAGTCATCTATGCCTCAGGATCTCTTTAAGGTTTGATTTATGGAATGGAGTGATACATTAAGAAGGGGAAAATAAACAGATGCAGAACAAAGAGCAGCCCAGGATCTAGTAAGTACTTTGAAACTAGCCAGCCTTTGACCAGGCACTTAGGAAAAACACAGAAGCAAACTAGGATCTGGTAAGTACTTTGAAACTATCCAGCCTTTGATATACTTCTGATAGAAAACATATAAAAAACAAAGGGAAACTTTGAAGGCAAATTTTGGAGTAGAAACTAGCGGGCCGGGCGCACCACAAATCCTCTCCTAGCTCTTCTTTACTTATTTACTTTCAAGACAATCACATAGATAACACAGAATGGCCTAAGATCTGATAAGTACTTTGAAACTAGTCAGCTCTTAACACATTCTAAGGTAAACGTTCAGATAATCATGCAGACAAGTCTGGGACCAGGGCTAACCATATCTTCCTTCAGTTTATCTTCACACAACATATACTGAAAATAACATTCAAAAACAATATCCAACTAAGGCGATAAGACGAGGGAACGCCAGCATTCTTATGCCTAAACTGAATTAAATCATTTTCAAATAACACAGTGGAAAGAAAACATTTAAATAAAGATTTCTCAAATTAGATGTGGTTATCGTACATGCTGTGTTCTAACCCCGTTTAAACTGGTTTTTTGTATGAAAGGAAAATGAAACAAAATGAAAATAAATAAAACAACAAGTTACAATGAGAATAACATCACCGTCAACATAGATCAGGATCCCACAACTACTTGGCTTCAATTCCAAACCAAGGCTCATTCAAACTGTTTTTAATCATCTCTTCACAACCTAACCTATCCTGCTACGCGCAGCTCCAAGAGCCAAGAATCACTATTTACAAAATCGTAAGCTTCCACCAATTACACCATGCCTGGAAGAATTACATTAGGCAATTAACCCCTCACTCATCTCTTTCATCACATTTATGTAAGAATGAGGAGGTGAGATCTGATTAAAGATCTCAAATACAATTAATACAGAGTTAATGTTTTCTTGGCCCTTGGGAGGCTCAAGGAAGAAAATGTACAGCTGTTTCACTGTATTAATTGTTTTACACTTATGAATGAAGCTCAGAAGGAGTTTTTGTTGACCTTTGAGGCTCTGTGTGATCTTATGGTTACTTTGCAGACATTCCTTCATTAAATTCCTGGTAGAAGTAACTCTTCGGCTGCGTTGGGGAAAAATATCTGATCCTGTTCAATAAATTTGGTCTCTGTTTGAAAGCTTTGAGGCAATAGGTGGCACTGTTGTAGCTGAGGAATCAATTTTCCTCAGATATGGCGGTGGAGGCAATGTGTCTGATAAACACTTTTTAGGTTTTCTTTCAAACTGTGTTTTAGGCTGGGGATTAGGCTTTTGATAACTGTCTTAGCCGTAATCCCCACTCATCTGATCATTAATTCTCTGCCCTAGTCCATCTCTGGCTTTCTGCAATCCGATATTCTTTCTCTACGATTTCTTCATACTTTCCAAGTTTAACAGGAGCGTACAACAACAAAATCTGATGAAAAATTGTTGATAACATAGTTTCACACCCTGTGGATAATTTTTCCGAGGTATTTGAAAGGCAGAGGATCGTCATCCTTGCCCCACGAAAAATTCTTCATTCAATCAAGAAAAACCTTAAACCTGCAAAATACAAAGAAAATTATAAAATCCTGCATTTATATGGGCAAATCTGCATCGGATGGCGTGCGGGAGAACGGGTCAATCGGAACCCTCAATCGCGCTGTGATCGACGGCCGGGAGAGATTTGGAAAGTCAGAGGCGGAGAAAGGTTGACTGGGCGGCAGAATCGGGAAACTGAATGCAGACCGTTGATCTGCAGAGATCGACGGCGGATATTGACTTTTGATTACGCCGGGGCCCAGCTAAAACACGTGCAGTTTGGTTAAAGGTCGGGCAGCTTGGATAGGCGATCATCGTTAGATGTGCGGGGCCTGATCGGACGGCTATCGTTGATTTCGCTGGGCAGTCATGGCCCGACGGATAACACGCGGGGGATTAACTTTATGCGGCAGTTTTGAAACAGTACAGAGGACGCGTGGCAGCCAGCGTATGGAATCGCTGGCTGTTGGGTTAAAACCACCTTTCGCCCGAAGGTGGTGCAGAACAAACAGTGCGGGTTTGGAAAATAGCGCATAGCTGGTGGGGTCCGCAAGGGAAGTTGCACTCTGCGCCGTCCGATCTGAGGAGCAGATTGACGGTTGAGATCATTCCGTAAATTTCACGGGCGGAAAACTTGGAATTTAATTAAAACCCGATTTTCAAAGGTTTATTATGTTTTGGGCGGAGAAAAATGAAAAAGCGCCCGATAGGTTTAGCCACGGGTTCTGGCACTCGGGTGCATGGAGGAAAAGAGGTAGGGGGCTTAGCCTGAGGGGCTTAAGACCAACGCATAGAAAATGTGCGTTTCTATGGTTTTTTAATGTTTTTCAAAGGGAAATGAAGGCTTCCGATAAGGTCAAGAAGGGGTCTTAGACCTTATGAAATGGGTTTTAATGAGGGGAAAAGGGAGAATCATGAAATTTATAGGCTTTTGAAGTGTGAAACAATAGTGAAGGGTTTGTATAGAGGGAAAAAGGCAGGAGGCCTTACAGAGACTTCAAGAGCCAACAAGTTTTAATGGTAAAATTTGTTCCTTGGAGGCTCCCAAAGTTTTAGGCACCTTTTGGTATAACAAAATATTATAGGTGGCTAACAAAGTGTATCAACTCTAAAACCAACAGAAAGAGCTTCCTTGAAGTTCTTCTTCCAGATAAGTACCTTTCCATCAACGAATTCCACCTTGTACCCTTTGTCTTCCATTGCTGAAATGGACACAAGGTTCTTCTTCAAATCAGGTATGTACAACACATCTTGTAATCAGAGGACTTGACCTTGAGATAGATGGAGGGGCACAGTCTCTGTCCCTTTCATTGGATAGGTGGAATTATCTCTAAGGATAATTTCCAGATTATTATCCTTCTCAACCAAATCAGAAATGGCTTCTTTATAACCAGTGAGGTGTCTTGATCCACCACTATCAATCAACTAGACATCTAGGGTGTCAGGTGGAGATGCAACAGAGAGGGAAGATACACGAATAAATTCATTTCTCTTATTATCAACAACATTAGACTCATCTTACCTAGAATTTCTTGACCTCTTGAAAGGTTCACCATTTCCACTACGATCAGAGGGAGCCTTCTTTTTCCTTGGAACCTATTGTTCCTTCCATTTCTTCTCGAGTTGATGTTGTCATCATCTCTGGGAGAGTCCCTTCTATTAGGGAACTCTCTTGCATAGTGACCAGACTTGTTACAAGTGTAACATCTTTCCTTCCTTCCTTTGGGCCCCGCTCTACCATGGTTCTTCTTCTTTGCATAAGAGGTGAAGGCAATAGGGTCACTTCTATTTCCATTAGAGGCATACTCCAACATTCTTGTTTCCTCTTGAGTGAATCTCGTCAATATTTCATCAAAATCAGGAATCAAATTATTATTAAGAATAGTGGTATTAAATACATGCCATTCATGGGGGAGACCTCCAAGTGAAATAAGAACCATATCTCGATCAGATATTGCTTCCCCAATAGCTAGGAGGTTATTCCTGATTTTTGTGAGCCTCATAAAATATGATTGAATAGATTCATCCTTACCCTTCTTGATATTCTTCAATTGATTCTTGAAGAAGAGGATTTGATTAGCGTTGCTAGCCCTGAACATGCTCACCAGCTTATCATACATCTCCTTAGATGTCTTCAGCTTAGAAATGGAAGAAACCAAGTGCTTATGAATAGAATCTTGGATAATCATGTTTTCTTTGATTTCCCCTTTTCTATACTTCGTCTTTGTGGCATGTAATATCCAAAAATTGGGAGAGCAACAATACAGTACATAAAACTGGAAAGTATGTAGAAATATCAATAGATTAACATATGAGATAACTATAGATCCATTCCATTATGATTATAACAGAAAAATAGGTACAAAGACTTGAGGAAAATATCACTCAAGTTGGGCAAACAAGCCTCCCATGAAAGCATAAACCTAGATCTGAAATGCTGTTAATACATGAAATACATGAATGCTAAAAATGCGTTGTCTATGAGGGGATAGCTACAAATGAAAATGGAAATACACATATGTGCTACTGCAATGCTCCAATAGTGAAAGGAATATAGATCCAAGCTCCAAAACTGATTTCCAAGATAACCCATAAAAGGTTTCCAGAATTACTCAATCTACAAAAATAACAGATTTGGCCCTAGGGTTGAATAATATCTGCAACTGAATCACTGATATGAGGTGGCTGATATGAAACATAAAATGTCTGATCCTCCTCCAATAGATCTCCTAAATGAAGGGTTGATCCCATCAAAGGAAACACAACTCCTCCAACTAGGGAAATAAACCCACTGCTGCAACTTCCCTCTAAAATAACACAATCCTTGAGGGAAACTGTGTTGTAGTTGATGATAGCTACTTGGAATCCTGCCAAATATGGAAATGATGCTCCAAATAATTCCTCACAAGCCTCTTGGATGAAAGGATGATCCCTCCAATGGAAAACTAGCTCCGAAATGGGGTTCTACAACCCTCCACTACTACACCCTGCAACACAACACAACTCTGAATAGAAATTGCACTGTATATGAGACTGAAGCTTGGCCAAATGCTAGATAGTGGTAATGTATCTCAAGATAACCTCTCCTAATTAGGCACTCTAAGTCCCTCGAGGATGAGGGTGGGATTTCCGCTTGGAAACACCCTTGTGTTAAACAACACTGCAGACCCTGCTAAATAGCAAAAGCATGCATAGATATGTGACATGAAAAATCCAGATCTAAAAAGATCAAAATAAATAATACAAATCCATGTCTTCTAATGCTGCCATCCTCTTCCTTTTATTCTTGGTGAGCTTCCTCACACTGGGTCCCACTCATTAAAGGAACTACTCTCATGCATACAATCCTCCTAAATGAATGCGTTGTCCTCCATCAATCTTCCATGATCTCCATAACAACGCTATTGATCTGGTCAACATTGACCTAGTCCACATGCTCTAGCCCCTGTTCACACCTTAGGGTGATTTATTAAGCTGAAATGATGATCCAATTTCACATGAGAAGTGGTTTTATTCTTCATAAAGAGATTTATGGGTCTTCCTACCCACTTATTCACCTATCTAAGTGACAAAACAAAAATTTAATATTCCTATTAATTTTGGAATATTATAGTACTCCCCTCCAAAATTTTGCTTGTCCTCAAGAAACTATAAGTATGCTGCAAAACCTCCAATGGATATGTCTCCTCCCAAGTATTCAAGTTAGCCTTTGGTAGATAAACCAAATAGTTTTCATCATGAAGAAGTAGGAGATATACGGAAAGAGTTATATGCTGTCCATTGGCCTCCTCAAGGCATGAGAGATGGTAAATGTTGGGTGCCTCAATCCCAATGAGAAACTCCAACCTCCACACTATCATCCAAACAAAGTGAGCCATCCTTGGTATCTCATAGAAACAATCACCAATCCCCTGATCCTACAATGTATAGGGGCTATATGGCTGAAAATGAGAGATCAATTTTTTCAACACACACACACTCTCTCTCCATTTATGATAAATATGGAGCTGCTGATCTCGGGCTTCAATAATATAGTCCTCGGGAAGCAAAAAGGTACTTGGAATCTCATGAGCCCACTCTTTGGTTCTAGGAACCTTTCTTTCCCAATCCAACCCACATATAGTGAATATAATGTCATCCCCATAAGGGCTTCAAAAGAAAAATGGACTATGTGTCATATAACATGCTGGATGGTGACAATAGTCCCTCAAGTGAGACCAATGTTGTTATGCTTCTATCTGTCTCAAAACATGATATGATAAGTGGTCATCCAACCACTTTCTTGCTGCCATAAGCTTCTCAAAAGCTTGAAAATAGTAGGGGACATTAGGCGTTGGCTGAATATGAACCAAGCAAAATAGTTCTTGCCCAAGGTCCTCTAGAAAGTGGTCATCCCCATCACTCCATGTAGTCCCAATAGGACCATAAAATCCAAAGAGAGGCTTGCTCTCTTCTGGAGCAATGTGTTGCAAATGTATGGAAAGGGAATGATCATACATGGTTAGTTGATCAATAAGCATAAAATCACAATCCTTACCATATATTGTAGTCAAGTTGGTGAAGAGGTCCTTAGATGAACCTTCCCATCTCTTCATCAAAAGGGGAAGTGACTGAAACAACCTTGCTAGGTGGTTGATTTCCTCCTCATACATCAAACAAGATACACATCTATTGATATGTTGGTGCACATCTTCTTTTAGATTCTCCCAATAGAATCCCTCCATGATGGTGTGGTAAGACCCATTGAAGTCTACATGTCCTGAAGAGAGTGCCTCATATGCTACATGTAGAATCTCCTCCTTGAGCTTGAAGTATTTGGTCAAGTAGATATGATCATGGAAATAAATGACTCCATCAAACACTCTATATCTCTTATCTGTCACTTTCCCATCAAGAACCTTACACGTGAAGAGGTTCTTGGAATATTCCACCAATAATTGTGATTCCCAATATGGATCCATTCTCCTCAATAGTGACAATGCCGTTGAGATCTGAAATGAAGCACCTGTCACACCATATCTCTCCTCTTTGACATGCTCAATGCCAAAGATACATGTTGGAGTATTGCTACCCCACTTTTGCTGCCTCACTTGCAGTTGATCTTTCCCAAGACAAGATTGAAGTACATGGATGTCAACCTCCCCTTAGAAGGTATTTCCCATCCAAAACTTCCATAGTTTGGTCAATGCATACAAGAGTGTCAATAACCTCTTTTCATATTCAAAAATCTCCCTCATGCATGGAAGTATCATTTTATGCCCCAAGACTATGGAGTAGCCCTTTGACACCATGCTTGTGCCATCATAGATTCCTGAATCATCATCTTTCAATGCAAATAGCTGAGTGGGAGATGAAAATGTCCATATCACAAAATTTCTCATCCCTCCTTTGAACCCATCAAAGGTTCTATGTGTTGTGCTAGCTCCTCCCAAGGCTCCTTCCTTAGCCAAATATATCAATGATGCACCATGTTGAGAAAACTCTTTGATCATATTCCAATAAGGGGGTCTCCCTGGTGGAATGCCTCCATGTAATGATACATCAAGGCCTAGAGAAGGCTGTATATGTGAGTGGACTGATTTGTACCTACCCTCACTGCACAAATCATCCTCCTGCTTTTGTGCATATGTGAGTGAAAATGTTGGGTGTGTATGTTCCCAATCACTTGATGTTGGCCCTCCTCGTTTTCTCCTACCTTCTGCAGGATCTCACCGTTTAAGGTTTTCTTCTCCAATGTAATCAAACCATGCACACCCAATGTCATATTGGTGTCAAGAGTCTTAATAAAAAATAAGTGATCTATCATGGTGTATGTCCCCAAAACTGTGGTCAATGTTGGAACACACTTCCTCCATTATTTTGTCTCATTGCCTATCAACATAGACACATGCTGATCCTGATCTCCATATGTGAGATCCTTTGGAACTTCTTGCAAAGATACAAGAGCTCCTTTAGTTGAAGAAATTGCTTCATATCCATCTCCAAATAGTGGTGGATCTCCTTCTGCTATTGCAATGCTGGAGGCTCTTTCCAACTCTTCCTCTTCATTCTCCTCATCATTGGAGAATACATCATCATTAAGAGATCCTTTGTCTTGATCCCCTCTTGAAGGAGGAATCCTCATGTCTTCTTCTTGAGAAGAAAGTTCTTGATGAAGTGGGGATTTTTCCCTTGGAAAATCATTTTGCAAATCTTTAACCCCCTCAACATTATTCTGAAATGGAGTTGGTTTCATGGATCCTTCCAAATCATGCAAAGGTTCTGATTTCTTGAGTTTGTCTAGCTCACCCAAGGAAGTTCTAAAATGATTTTGATCAAATCTTTTCATTAACCTCCTAGTGAACTTTGCATAAGTAGATATATTTGCATTATTCAATGAAGAATATTCATAAAACCACCGAGCATAAGCCTTACCTTCAAGGTGCAGCGCTGATACTCTAATGGCCTCCTCTTTTGAAACTTGATGCAGCTGAAAATATGTGTCTAGCTTCTCTACCCAAGCCTTAGCTGTGCTCTTGGGTGACCCATCAAAAGTAGGTAGAAATAATCTACCCAAAGTGTGCTACATGCACCCTTTTCTTCTATTGTGGTTACTGGGTCTTCTATCTTCTTTGATTTAACAAAACCATTGGAAGTTTACATGCTCCTTGAATCTTCTAGACTGAGATTCATATTCTTGGAGATAGTCACCAAGAGTCTCATCCTTTAGTGTTTCTCCTTCCTCTTATTCTCTTGCCAAGAATGTAGGCATGGTACCATGTTGTAGATCTGATGGTGTAGCTGAATGCTCACACCCATAATGTGAAAAACTGGAGCTTTCTTCATGTACAACCCCTCTTGGAGAATCTCTATATATCTCCATCCTCATCTCTTTGATGTCTCTATTAATGCCCTGCATAGCTTGAAGAAGAAGTCTTGAGAACTCCTTCCCTTTCATTTCACCTGATAATGGAGTTTTTCCTTCATCTCTTCTGCAAACCTTATCCTTTCTATGAGAAGCCTCTTTAGATGTCATAATGGCTGAAGTACACAAGCTAAACCAAGATTATGCTATGATACCACTGTAATATCCCAAAATTGGGAGAGTAAGAATATAGTACATAAAACTGGAAATTATGCAGAAATTTCAATAGATTAACATATGAGACAACCATAGAGCCATTCCATTATGATTATAATAGAAAAATAGGTACAAGGAATTGAGGAAAATATCACTCAAGTTGGGCAATCAAGCCTCCCACGAAAGCATAAACCTAGATCTGAAATGCTGTTAATACATGAAATACAGGAATGCTAAAACTACGCTGTCTATGAGGGGATAAATACAACTGAAAATGGAAATACACATATGTGCTGCTACAATGCTCCAATAGTGAAAGGAATATAGATCCAAGCTCCAAAACTGATTTCCAAGACAACCTAGAAAAAGTTTCCGGAAATATTCAATCTACAAAAATACCAGATTTGGCCCTAGGGAATGAATCACTGATAGGAGGTGTCTGATCTGAAATATAAAATAGCTGATCCTCCTCCAATAGATGTCCTAAATTAAGGGATGATTTTCTCAAATGAAACACAACTCCTCCAACAAGGGCAATAAACCCACTTCTGCAACGACTCTCTAAAATAACACAGTCCTTGAGAGAAAATGCGCTGTAGCTGATGATAGCTACTTGGCCTCCTACCAAATATGGAAATGATGCTCCAAATACTTCCTCACAAGCCTTTCGAATGAAAGGATGATCCCTTCAATGGAAAACTAGCTCCGAAATGGGGTTCTACAACCCTCCACTGCTACACCCTGCAACACAACACAACTCTCAACAAAAACTACGCTGTATATGAAACTGAAGATTGGCCAAATGCCTGATAGTGGTAATGCAACTCAAGATAACCTCTCTTGAGTAGGCACTCTAAGTCCCTCGAGGAGGAGGGTGGTATTTCTGCTCGGATACACCCTTTTTCTAAATAGCACTGCAGACCCTACTAAACATCAAAAGCATGCATAGATATGTCACATGAAAAATCCAGATCTAAAAAGATCAAAATCAATAATGCAAATCCTTGTCTTCTAATTCTGCCATTATCTTCCTTTTATGCTTGGTGAGTTTCCTCACCTTGGGTCCCTCTCATTAAAGGAGCTACGCTCATGCATAGACTCCTTCTAAATGACTGCACTGTCCTCCATGATCTCCATAACAATGCTGTTGATCTGGTTAACATTGACCTAGTCCACATGCTCTAGCCCCTGTTCACACCTTAGGGTGCTTTATTAAGCTGAAATGATGATCCAATTCACATGAGAAGTGGTTTATTCTTCATAAAGAGATTTATGGGTCTCCCTACCCACTTATTCACCTATCTAAGTGACAAAACAAAAATTTAATATTCCAATTAATTTTGGAATATTACATGGTAGCAACTGCATTTGATGGAGGCTCTTGAATCTTCCCCCGCACATAGTCCATAACATCTTGATCTTCTAGTACCAAATACAAGGACATATTCCATGCATGATAATCATACTTATCGGTTAATTTATCAGCAGCCTTGAAACCCTTGTAGGTTGAAGAGGCCATTTGTCCTTCATAGGATTTCTTCCTTCAGAGATAGCTTCTAACACCAGCTTGGACTCTTGGAGTTTGTCTTCACCTTAGCTTTGAAACCATGTTAAATTTAGATAACCATGGTGTTCTATGCTTGATGCACTTTTACTTCAATCTTTCTTAGGCCCGATACAAAATAGCAATTACGTAAACATGGAAGTAAAATGCTGATAGAACACAATAATAGATCAATAGAATACAAGCCAAATATAGATCAGATTTACAATTCCTTTTCTCCAGCAAATATATGAGATATTGTTGCATTACGACAGTGAGCAGGATGCTTCAACCAACAAAGTCTTTCATGGTCAGCTAGCCCTTCATGTGTCACACCCACAACCCTTAAAGACAACTCATCACAAGTCAACACTAGTCAACCCAAAAACAACACATAAAAGTCAACAGAGGTAGCATCAGAAAAGTCAACACAACAAATTAGTTCTTCGGTCAAACAACCCAAAATTCCTTGATTTTAGTGCCGAGCTATACAGCCTCCTAAAATCGGATTTTTGACAGAATTTGGAGGTCAAACGAAGGGTTTACCACAGGCAATGTTGGTCAACGATGCTGCAAAAGTGCCCTAAACAAATATGCAAATTTCAGACTTCTGATCCACACGTGTGAGGGGAAAATGGCCTCAAATGGCTATCGAACCAATCAGATCACAGTGAGAGAATGTGTGATGAGATGATGAGAAAATGATCTCCAAGTCTCTCCAATTTATATTCATCAATGAGGGTGTGTGACACATCTATTAGGCATGTGGGACAAATCTGGCTGACCTTGCACATGTGGAAAAAAATTCAAAATAAATTTTTTACTCATCCGATCAAGATGATCTTTAGATCAATATTGCACCTCTCCGAGAGAGGAATCCAACAAAAATAATACCTTCTTCATATGAGCAGTGCAACATGGAGTTTAGACCTAGTTTCCAAAAATTAACAGGTTTTGCGCAGGTGCTTTCCCTAAGAAAATCTTGTGTTGTGTGATTGATAATTTCCTCTCTTACTTGCATGTGATTGAGCGATCATGTTTTATATTCCGCAAATATTGTAGAAGGATTCAATATATTTCTTAAGTACATTGCATGATCGGATTGAGTCCATTGATATAATTTATACATGGTATTATAACTGTGTTAGATATTTTCTACACTCTTGCCATCAACATGACTTGGGAAACCTTCATGGAGAAAGTAGCAGTAATGCCCACCACTAGTCCTCCTGTTATGCATAGCACACCATCACCATTAGTATCAACAAAACTAATGGAGGTTGTCTCTTCCAGCATGCAAACTCAAATTTCAAAGGCTCCTAGGGTTGTTGAGGTCACTCACACCAATGAGAAGGGAAAGAGGTAGGTATTTTCTCCCAAATCCATCAAAAGTGTAGCTACACTTGATACTATAGTTGAGAAAAGAGAAATAGAAGAGAAACCACTCATGCATTAGATTGAATCACCATTTCACCAAAATGATGAACATGAGCCCATAGATGTTGACATGGTAGAACATGTTGAGGATAAATCATTTGAAGAGATCATAAAGGAGAAGGATGAGGAAATAAAAAAGTTGAGGGATATTTTCTCCATTGCAAATTCTCAGATTACATTCCTACAATAAGAATTTTTTTAGCTAAAGGTAAAATTTATCCTCCAAGACAAACCTAAGGTACATGTTGATGAAAATAAAGGCAAGGGAAAAGAGATTACAGATGATGACAAGCTGGAGGATGTAGAGGTTGAAACAAAGATAAGAAAACCAAAGCGCTTCAAAGAGAAAGAGAATCAATAGCTCCTAAAGTAGGTTGGCAGGCCTTTGATGAGTTTATTCTTGATGAGATCAATCAAGATAGAGAGTATTAGCTTGATAGAGTCAATAGGAACCTTGAGAATCTGTTGAAGAAATCCAACAAGAACAATAACCTCCAGAGGCATATGGCCAATCATTCTTGCGCCAAGAACAAAATTTCACAAATCAGGCTCAAATAGGTGAAAGTGAAGCTTAAAGAGAAATCCAACTTGGAACTCCTTGCTAAGGCATCTATGGTTGTTTAGCCCACCCTCCGCAGGTCTTATAGAAGAAATTTTGGACAATTTTGAGCACTTTTTTCATTTTTGGTGATCTTTTCTCTAAACTGGAAATTAAGCTTTCAAAGATGCGTAGCACCAAGTTGTTATGATTTTTATTAGGGAACCTAAATGATGAATGGATTAGATGGTTGGATGCATTTTGATGAGTACATCACAGATCAAGAACCCTTTTTGCATGACAAGCTCTAGTTTGGAAGAAAAATCCAAAAAACCACCAGTTTTCTATGCTTCTGCTACTATTTTTGACAGTCTTTTACACATCTGGAGTAACCTTGGGAGAATCAAATTTTGGAGGCCTTCCCATCACAAGAAATAAATAATTAAAGGATGAGGACAAGAATGGTCCAATACGGCTTCGACAGGTCACATGATGGATATGAAGGGGCATAAATGAATGAGGAAGAAAGATATGTGGGTGTAATATTCCAAAATTAGCATGCAACTAATTGGAATATTGATTTTTTCTTTTGTCACCTAGGAGTTGAATAAATGGGTAAGGAGGCCCATGCATATTAAAAATTGGAATAAAATCCATCATGATGTGAAAAGGAATCACAATAATAGCTGGATTTGACACCCTCATGTGTAAATAGGGGCAAATACATGTGGACAAGGTCAAGTCTGAGCAAGTCAACAACGTTGAAATAAGAGGTGGAGATCATCTATGGAGACAGTGTAGTGATAGTGGGAGGAAGATTCCTTGGTGGAGGAAACCCTAATAAGTGGGACCCAAGGTGAGAAGGCTTCCATTTGTATATAAGGAGGGCAAGGCAGCCATATTAAGAAATGTTATGGATTATTGATTTTGTGGTCTGCATGACTATTGTGCTTTCTTCAACTGTTTAGTTGAGATTGCTGTGCTGCTTAGCACAAGGAATTCCTGTTTAGGAATTCCTTCTCCTTTCCTAAGAGGCCTCTTGAGGGAGCTTGTACTAAATTTCTCCACATCCAGGCTTGAGGCCAACCTATCTCCTTCAGCTACATCGCAATTCCTATTTAGAGCTGGGTTGTGTTGCAGTGGAGGGTTGACAACACCACTTCCAGAGCTTGTTTTTCAGAGGAGGAGGATTTCTTTCCTTTGGGAGATCAGTGAGGAAGATTTAGGAGCTCATTTCACATCTTGGAACTTGGCCAACATATTCCCTTTCACCTACAACGTAGTATACCTCTTGGACTGCGTTATTTTATTGAGCATCTACAGTGAGGGGTTGCAGTGATTGATTGGAGGGTGAGATCTTCAGTGTTAGGATCAGACTTTCACTTGGAAGATCCATTGGAGGAGGTTTATTCATCACATGTTTCATCTTCAAACATCTCCATCTAGACATCGAGTTGCATCTGCTACTCGGCCCTAGGGCTGCACTTCGACATTTTTGCAGTTTTGTATATTTCAGGAAATCCTTCTTGGATTGTCTTGAAATTGAGTTTGGGAGTTTGGATCTTTACTCCCAGCACTTATTGAGCCATACATTTGCAGATATATAATATTTCACATTTCCAGTAGCAATGCACCATCTATTACTACGTTGTTCTTGTTCATGAGCATTCTCCAATATAGCAGCATTCCATCTTTGGCATATGTATTCATGGGAGGCTTGTTTGCCTTGATTATTCGAGTTGTATTGTAATTATTTGCTATTTATTTACATAATAAATTGGCTCCATGGTTTTCACACATTTTGGTGTAATGTTATTCACTGCTATTTCCATTATTGTGTTCATATATTGCTGCTTCCCCATTTTGGGATATTACAGTGGGAAACAAGGGAGAAGCCAACTCTCTTGATTGGATGGACACCTTGAGAAGATTGAAGGCTGAGATAAGAAGCTTTAGATCACGAAAGGTTGGTAAAGGCCCAAGAGAGGAAAGCAGAGGTGAATGCAGTCATATTGCAAAGCCTCTCGGACTTACATAGACAAAAAAATCATGAGTTGGAGGCCTAGCCACATAGCCAAGCTGAGCCCTTGTGAATCAGAAGAGAGAAAAAATGGGGTGAATGGTAGAAGATCTAGTAAGAGGCACAAAATGGAAAGTGAAGGTACCATAAAGGGAACCACACCATTGAGTATTTGAAAGGGAAGAACTAGCACTCATGGGAATTATTCTTAGCATCATCACCCTCATTTCCATCATTATCATCATCATTACCAATGGAAGAAAGCAAGGGAATATGTTCTTGAAGAATATAAGAAATCCAAACCACCTGCATTTGATGGGGAGGTGAAGAAATGTGAAGATGTAGAAGCTCGTTTGCTTGGAATGAAGAAGTTTAAAATTCATGACTATTTTGAGAACATGAAGGAAAAGGTAGCCACCTACGGTCTGAAGAGGAGAGTAGATATCTGGTGGGAGGATTTGAAAAATTTGAAAGGAATATTATAAGAAAGATTGAGTTGGAAGGAGTTTGAAAATATCTTCAGGGAGAAATATCTATCAGAAAAATATTATGATAGAAAGGCAAAGGATTTTTATGAGCTGAAGTTGGGGTAGTTGTTAGATGAAGAGTATATTACCAAATTTCTTGAGTTTTTGAGATACATGACATATCCCAAGTACAAGAAAGCCAAGGTTACACACTTTATTAGTGGGATGCCTATGTCATTTAGAGATCACATCGAGTTCCATCAAGCACAAACTTTTGGATGAAGGCATCAATAAATTTAAGCACTGTTATGAGCAAGAAAAAAGAAGGCCCGATTTTAAAAGAAATTGGAAATTAAAGGGCAGTGGGAGATACAAGAAGAAATGTCCCAAAAGGATCACAAACAAGAGAGAAGGTGCAACCTTAAATGATGAACGCTGATTTCTGCAGAAAATTGGTGAAGGAAAGAAGGGAAGTCCACAACCCCCCATGGGAGGATAGCACATGCTTGAGGCAAGAGAGCCTCTAAGATGCTGGACTTGTGGTGAGAATCACTGGAAAAAATATTTCCCACATCAGAAATGAAAAAGAACTCATATTTATAGTGCGTAGGAAGCTCGAACTATGAGTGACATATCGAAAAATACATCCAAAATTGTACGTACCAATGGATAATTTCCAGGTAGACCACCAAGCATCCATCATTGAGATGGAAGGTAAGTTTTCCAAAAAAATTATATCCATTTTAATTGATCTATGCTCTAACTATAGTTATTTCAGTCAAGATCTCATAGAAGAGGGCTGATTGGCTAAGGAAACACATGTGGAACGATGGTCGATTTAATTGGAAACAAGTGACCAATAGAAAGATTAATTACTGGGTGAAGTCATGTGCTTTCGAGTTGAGTGGCATGCCAACAGTTCCACACACACACACACACATATATATATATATATATATATATATTTTTTTTTTTTCTTTTTCATCGAGAGAATATAATGTGCTATTGGGCATGGACTGGATGTACAAAAATTACAATAAAGTGGAATGCTTCGAAAAATAAATTGAATTCTTAGATGAGAAGGAATAAATAAGAGTTTTGTGGAGCAGGAGAAAGCCTACTTTAGTGAGGCTGATTATGGTTATGCAAGCCAAGTGCAACAACAGAAAGGGATGCCTGTTGTTTGTAGTGAAAATTTCTAATGTTGAGAAGGATAAAAATGGTGCAAAAAGTGAGGAAAATGAGATGCTGAAAAAATATCCAGTTCTGTAGCAGTATGCAGATGTATTTTTAGTGGACGTTCCTAGATTACATCATAGAGATATTTCTCTATTGAATTGGTACCTGGACAAACACCAGCCTCCAAGGCGTCATACTGGATGATTATTCCTGAGTTGGTTGAGCTAAAAATGTAGGTAAAGGATATACTGAACAAGGGTTACATAAGGCCAAGTGTGTCTACATGGGGAGCACCCACGTTGTTTGTAAATAAAAAGGATGGGACCCTTAGACTATGCATTGACTACAAACAATCAAAGAAGGCGACTATAAAGAAAAAGTACCCATTTTCGCAGATTGATGATCTCTTTAATCAACTATAGGGAGCAACAATTTTATCCAAGAATGACCTGAGGTCAAGGTATCATCAAATGAGGATAAAGAAGGAAGATATTCATAAGACCACATTTCAGACAAGATACAAACACTATGAGTTCGTGCTGGTACAATTTGGGCTTACTAATGCCCCAACCACTTTCATGTGCTTTAATGAATAGTGTGCTATGTCCTTATTTGGACGTGTTTATCATTTTATTTTTCGACGAAATATTATTGTATTTAAATAATGAGGAAGAACATGAGAAGCACTTCGCTACAATGCTACAATTATTAAGGGAGCACAAAATCTATACAAAACTTAGCAAATGTGAATTCTTCCAACCATAGATACATTATTTGGGGCACATTGTCTCCAAAGAAGGGATATCAGTTGATCTACAAAAGGTTAGGGCTATCATGGAGTGGACCATACCAAAAAATGTGAATGAGGTTAGATCATTCATGGGGTTGGCATGCTACTATATGAGGTTCATGAGAAAATTCTCTAAGATATGCCACCCTATCATGTCCTTGCAGAGGAATGGAAATAAATTTTAATGGACTACTGAGTGTGCAACTAGTTTCGAGTGATTGAAACAACTGATCACTAATGCACCAGTATTGAGCATTGCAGACCCAAATAATGATTTTGTGGTTTGCAGAGATGCCTGCAAGGAGGGGCTCAATGGAATCCTGATGCAAGATGGAAATGTAGTGTGTTATGAGTCTAGAAAGTTGAATGAGCACGAAGCAAACTATGTGACTCAAGATTTGGAGTTAGCTTCCATTATTCATGCATTGAAGATGGGGAGGACTTACCTCCTCGGTAGAATTTTTACACTCATTACAGATCATGGAGGACTAAAATACCTCTTTCATCAACCTAATTTGAATGCCATACAAGCTAGGTGGTTGGATACACTTAGTGATTTTGACTTCGAGATCAAGTACACTAAACACAAGGAAAACCAAGTATCATCATATCAAATAAAATATACAAAAAATTAGTAAGAGCAGAGGAGATGAGGAATATCATCTCACGAATGACAAATTAACTAGATTCAAGAACAAAATCTATGTCCCAAACACTGTTGATTTAAAAAACCTCATGATGAGAGAAGTTCCATACAAAGCCATATTCCGGTCACTCGAGATACCAAAAGAATCTCATGGCTATTAAGGAATTTTATTTTTGGCCTAACATTAAAAGGGTTGTGGATGAATTTGTTGCTCAATGCATAGAGTACTAGCAGGTGAAGGTTGAATGGAAGAATACAAAAGGTTTATTGTAGCCCATTCCCATTACAAAATGGAAATGAGAGGTGATCTATATGGATTTCATCACTGGGTTGCCCATAAATTAAAATAAATATGATGCAGTCATGGTGGTTGTTGACAATTGAGCAAGGTCGCTCATTTCGTAGCGATCAAGTCCACCAAATCAGCTAGTGAGGTGGCACAAATATTCATAAAGGATATTGTGAGAGTGCATGGAGTTCCCAAGAATATTATTTCGGATAGATATGCAAAGTTCATTTACAAGTTTTGGAAGGAATTATTTGTAGGATTATGAATCAAATTAGCATTCAGTACAACATATCATCCATAGATGGATGGACAAACAAAGAGAGTAAATCTAATCCTTGAGGCCATGTTAAGGATGTATGTAATACACCAACAAAAGAAGTGGAAAGAGTATCTTCCACTTGTGGAGTTTTCATACGATAATGGATACCAATAATCCTTAAATATGAGCCCATTTGAGGCATTATATAGGAGGAGTTGTAATAATCCTATCAACTGGAGTGATCCAATGAATAGGGTCCTGATCAGAATTGATATATTAAAAGAAATGTAGCAGCAAATGTGAGTTATTAGGAAAAATTTAAAGGTAGCACATGACACAAAAAATAGCTATGTAGATCAACATAGGCCCTGCATAAAGAGTTCTAGGTTGGGGAACATGTTTGCTTGAGAATTAGACCTAAGAAAATCTCCTTAAAGATTGGGTCATGTGCCAAGTTGGCACCATGGTTTTGTGGACCTTTTGAGATCCTTGAGAGGATTGGGCCAATGGATTGTAGGTTGGCCTTGCCTCCTTCTATTAAAGTCCATGATTTTTTCCATGTTTCTTTGCTTAAATGATATGTACAAGATCCTAATAATGTTATTTAGTGGTCTGTGCTACAGGTGGAACCAGAGGGAGAGTTCCATCCAGAGTCATTGTGCATTATAAAATAGAGGAGTCTCATGCTTTGAAATTGAGCCATAGAGAAAGTCAAAGCACATTGGAAGCACTTTGGGCTAGAGGAACACACTTTGGAAATGATTGATACCATGAAGACAAATTATCCATTTTTGTTTCCTGGTGGAGGAAAATGTTCATATGTAAATGTTGTTAGAAAATTATATATTACAGAGCAATGGAACACATAAAATATGTGGAAACACAAACATAGAAAACATATAAAACAAGAGAGACATAGATATACATGGTTCACTCAATTTGGGCTACGTCCACCCCGAACACCCAGTCCTTCCTTTATATTATCCAACAAGATGAAGAGACACAACTTACAACAGATCTGCTGTAATATCCTCTACTCTCTCTCACAGTCCCCCTTTCTATTTCTCGCTCATAATACACATACCATACACAGCCACAATACAATACCCTCATATAAAACGAGGGGTTGTCTTCTGAGGAAAAAACCCTAAATTAAACATAACTTCTACCGTCATACCATCTTCCTAATGAATGATCCAGATTGACTACGAAATCACAATATTTTACAAGGAAATTTTACATCTGCCGCCACCCCCCCTGGACCCCCCTGGCAGCAATTAAACGACAAGCGGTGTTGCCGCCCCATTAAGAACAAGGGTCCAACGTGGCGATACATCTAAATAAAGAATATAATTAGGTTCCACACCCAACAAATGTAAATACTGTAAAGAGCTGTAAATATAAAGCTCCAAGGATAATATGTTGTTTTCTTATTTATCTTGTTTCTTCTATGTATATGGATAAAGAACACTGAGGATGGTGTTCCCCCAAAGGGGGAGGGGTCTATATACAACCAAAATTCATCTCCAACCTAGAATTTGTGATCAACACAGTGTTTATCTTACCTTGCCTTGTAGCTGCTTTGACTCTTTTCAAGTTGCTCTTGCACTGTGTGATGTAACAATTGAATTTTCCTCAATGAACTTCCTTGCCTAATCTATGTCACCATGACCATCTATAGCGCCATCTTTCTCAAAGATCAAGTCCAAAGGAGATCTTTTAAAGTACCCAAAACATGCCTCAAATGGCGATGTGTTTGTGGAAGAATGCTTTTCCCTGTTGTATGCATGCTGAATGTAATGCAACTGTTCATCCCACAACTTGGGATTCTTGCGGAAATAACCTCTAAAAGATGAATAAATGTCCTATTTACCACATCAGTCTGACCATCTATTTGTAGATGAAATGCTATACTCTTCTTCAACTTTGTGTCCATCATGTCCCATAATTTTGACCAAAAATTCCCAACAAACTGGGACTATCAATCACTTACAATATAAGTAGGAAGACCAAAATGAACCCATACATTTTGAAAGAAAATATTAGTGGTTTCTTCAGTTGTAATTTTTTTCTTACATGGCATCAAAAGACACATTTTGCTAAACCTATCTACCACAACATACAAGTAATCATGACCTTTCCTTGACATAGGAAGACCACCTACAAAATCCATTGAGATACTCTCCCAAGGATGTGAAGGAACCAGAAGTGGAGTGTACAATCCAAGTTTCCTATTACTAGGCTAACTTATTGCACGTAAAGAACATCCTCTAATAAAATGATATACACTATCAATCATGTGTGGCCAATAACAATACCTTTGGAGATTCTCTACTATCTTGCCTACACCGAAATGTCCAGAAATCAATGATGTGTGCGCCTCCCTTATGATACTATTTCTTTCTCCCTGTGGTATACATAAATTTCCCAAGTGATACAAAAAACTGTTGTGCACATGTCAATCTAACCCTTCATTTTGGTTTCCTTGACTCAAGCTTTCATACACATCTTGAAAATCACTATCATATGCACATTGTTCAATGTAACTTTCCTGCATAACTGAATTGTGCTTGAGTATAATAGATGAATTTACAATAGGCCTAGAGAGCATATCAACTACCTTATTGTAGATTCCCTTTTTGTACCTGATAACCAAATGAAATTTTTGTATAAATCCCATCCATCTGAAATGTCTTGATTGCTACAAATTTGACTGTGCTTGTAAGTATTGCAATGGCTGATGGTCGATATGGATAGTGGTCTCTTTTCCCATCAAATAGTGCTTTCATTTCTTTACACTTTGTACCAATGAATATAAATTTTTTTCATAGGTGGGATAGTTAGTCACAACTCCATTAAAAATTTCAGAATTAAACGAAATAGGCTTACCATGCTGCATGAGAACTGCTCCCATAGCACAATCACTTGCATATGTTTGGATCTCAAATGTATGTCTAAGATCCGGAAGAGCCCATACCGGTGCTAAACTTATATTTTGCTTTAAATCATCGAATGATTTTTGCTGCATATCTCCCCAATGAAAGACTTTCTTAACACTTTTCAATGCATGTAACAGAGCTGCAATGGAAGAAAAATTAGCAATGAATTTCCTCCAATACCATCCTGCCCCAAGAAAGCTTCTTACATATGTAATTGTATTGGGCTTGGGCCAATTTAGAATGAACTCTACTTTGGAAGGGCATATATTCAAATCAGCTCCTCCAACAATGTTTCCCAAATACACCAAATAAGTCTTGCCAAACTCACACTTCAACATCTTTAAAAATAATTTCTCTTATTTCAAAACATCAAGTACCTTGTTTACAGCATGACATGTTATTCTCTTGATTTGATGAATATAAGTATGTCATCTAAGTAAACAATGATGAAGTCATCTAGAAATGGTCTAAGTACATCATTCATGACTCTCATGAAAGTAGTTGGAGCATTTGTTAGACCAAATGGCATAACTAACCACAAACAATCCTTTTGTCTAGTTTTTAAAGCAGTTTTCCAAATGTCTTCTTCAACTATTCTAACTTGATGATAACCACTTTGCAAGTCTAACCTAGCGAAATATCTTGCATACTTTAACTGATCTAGAAAATCATCAATGCGTGGGAGTGGGTAGCGATTCTTTACCATGATTTTATTCAGTGCACGGAAATCTATGCACATGCGCCAAGTATCGTCCTTATTTGGTACCAAAACAATTGGTGAACCAAATGGAAAAGTAGATGGGCATATGATACCTTTGTTCAGCAATTCTTGAATTTTCTTCTTGATTTCCAAACTCTCCATAATTTACATGCGATACATACCAATGTTTGGAAGTGGAACAACTTGCTGCAACTGAATCTCATGCTGAATTCCCCTCTTGGGAGGTAACCCATTTGGTTCTTGAAACATATCGCCATGCTGACTTACCACATCAAAAAAATCAGATTTTAATTTGTTATCACATCCTTCAAAAGATTCATAGTCAATATCATCGTTTTTATTGATCATGAGAAGCACAAAATTTTTACTTGCATTAACTAGCCTCTTCATTTGCCCTGCATTAAATAAAGAAATATTCAGTTCCTTGTGATGAGCTCTCACAATATACTCTACCCCATCCTTAAGAAAATGATATTTGTTCTCATGGCGATAAAACACCACTTTCCTGTCATACAAATATGGACTTCCCAAGATAATCCCGAAAATATCAAGTGGAACCACATCTAACTTGACTTCATCAACAAAGTTTGCAATAATAGAAAATCGAAATATGCATTTCCTTGTAAACTGTAAATTGGCATTCTTAACTATCCAACCCAAAGGGTATGGTTTATGATGTGGTACGATTTCAAGGTTAAGATTTTTGACTAAGTTTTCTAAAATCAGGGTTTCTTGTGTGTAATATCCCAAAATGGGAAAGATAGGAATATAGAACATATGCACAATTCCAAATAAGAATAAAACATATAAAATTGGAAAAATGCTGGAATACATCAAAAAATCATACATATGAGCATAAACAACTGAGCCATATCATTATGTATCAACAACAAAGTAAGTACACAATGCTCCAAAAGGAATGCACTCAAGCCACAAGATGGCTGAAATACACTATTGAAACCTAGCACTGGAAAGTATAAAATACTGCTACTAGGAAGAAGATATATGTGTGAGAGGTTGCTGGAGTTCTCAAAAAGATCCAATATTTTAACCATGTACTCTACTTGAAACACCCAGTAAAACCCATAAATGGTTTGGAAATATTTTGAGTTTAGAATTTCGGCCCTTTTTGGTTTGCAAACTGCACCCTTGCTGTCTGAGTTACACACTCCCTGGAGAAAACTTTTGATTTGGGGCTGAAAGAATAATCTATCTGCTGAAATAGCACCCACTCAGCTCACTAATGGAAGGGTTGGTCCCTTCTCCCGATTCCAAGTTGAGAAACTTAAGGTCTAGCTCCTCCACTAAATATGCCGCTGTTGGGAAATACTGTGCTGTCTAGGAGGGCTGATGATGTAGCCCGATGATAGATAGTACAATGCTGATCCAGGCTACTAAAGTGATCCCTGGAGTGAAAGATTAATCCCTCACAAGATTACAACCTGAGTTTCTTGAAACTTCTTATTCTCCTGAAACCCTCACTGTAGAATTACGCAATTCCCGCAGGAAATGTTACTGTATAAGAGAATTAGATGGATGGCATGATGCCGGATATGAAAATGAAACTCTCGGAAGAATACAATGGATCCACAGTGTGAAGGGCTGATCCCTCCACAGGTTTCTCAACTGAAGAACTGAGAACAACTTCCCAACTCTCATACCTTAGTTCAGGAATGCGTAATTCCTGTAGTTGGAAGTGCAGATGAGAGTGGCTGAAAGTGGCACTAATTTTCGAATGATGAATGCTGCCCAAGAAAACCTTCCCAGAGTAGGCACTCAAAGTCCCCCACGGGTAAGGGTGGGATTCCTGCTCGGGAACGCTCGGTGCTAAATAGCACAAAAAAATTAGCTAAACAACTGAAGCATGCAAAGAAATGTCTTACAAAAATCAACAATAAAAATATAGACTCCCCTTCCTTTGATGCCCTCATATTCCTTTTATGGTTGTGAGCCTTCCCTAGCCTTGGCCCACCTCATAGCTGTGCTGCACATGTGGCCACTAGCCTCCATAAATACTACGCTGTCCTTCATGATCTCCATCACTTTTTCAATTACTCTCCACTCCCTCCATCATGTATGCATTTATTCCTCCACTATCTCCATCATCTTGTATTTATTCCTTCACTATCTCCATCATGTGTGCATTTAATGCAACACTTCCTCAATCACTTATCATTATTTCTCCATGACCTCCACTCTTCATTCATCAATAAGCTGCTCCACTACTCCATAATGTTGATCCACTACCTAACTAACCCACATTCACACAACATAAGTGAATTTTATTCATATATTTGGTTTATGGGCCCCTCCACCCTTTTATTTACTTAACTAAATAAGAAAATTAAGAACTCTAATATTCCAATTAGCTGCTGGAAAATTTGGAATATTATAGTCCTCCCTACCAAAATGTTGCTTGTCCTCAAGCAACTACAAAATTAGATGCTGCAGAAATCCATCTCCTTCCCAAGTGGAATCCTAATATGGAAGGTTTTCCCATTTGCTCCAATGTGTTATGAATGCCTAGCTCCATAGCTGCCTCACTAGAATGGCATCCAGCTGTGTAGCTAGATGCCTCTCCTCATTAATGAATCCCCAAGTGGAAACCATCTGCTGTCCAAGAGCCTCTTCTCTGCATGAGATATGTGAAGTGTAGTGGTTCCTTCCCCAAGTGGAAAGTCCCAACTCATAAACTATCTCTCCAACCCATGCTACATGGAGTAGGTTGTGTCTCTCCATGCTCCAATCCTTGGCCCTGGTGGCCTTTCTTGCTCTAATCATAACCTCAACACTATGCACAGTAGTAAATAGAGACATATGGATTGACATGTGAAATGTCGAACCATACTCTTCCAATAGCAGCCACCGTAGCAATGCCTCTTGCTACCACACCACCTCATCATCATACCAAGTATGGTGGAAATACTCTCCTTACAGAAGCCAACGCAGCAAAGCTTCCTATTTCCATCCCACATCATCATTATGCAAGGTATGGGAAAATGTCAATCCATATTCTCCCAAGAGTAACCAACGCAACAATGAATCTTGCTACCACCCCGCATCATCATAATACAAAGCATGAAGCAATAATATAGTGATTGAAATGTAGAATGTCACACCAGACTCTCCTAATAGAAACCAACATAGCTAGGCTTCCTGCTGCCACATCATATGAGTATCATGCAAAGTCCCAAGCAATAACATACCCATTGACATGTGATGGCCAAACTCTCTCAAAAGTAACCAACGCAACCATGCCTCCAACTCCTGAATTTCATCACTACGGTGCAAGGTAGGAAACAATGATATACCAATGGTCATATAAAATGCAATGTCTTGACCATACTCTCCCAAGATTAACCAACGTAGCCATGCCTCCTGCTGCTGCATCACCTCAGTACTATGCAAGGCATGGAACATACCAATCTGAAATGCTGGGTGGTAACCATACTCACCCAAGAGTAGCCAGCGCAACCATGGTTCTTGCTGTCCTGTATCATAGATTTGAAAGTATCTTTCCAACCACTTTCTCACCATCTCCATCCATCCATCTAATTGTGGGTGATGTCTCATGTCATGCACCAGCTCAGTATCCACCCAATGGAGAAGCTCCCACCAAAAAATTCTCATACAATAACTGTCCCCATCACTATCTATGGCCTTGGGAAGACCATGAAGCATGAAGACATCCTGGAAAGATAATTCAGTCACAGGTGAAGATATGTACTGTGTGAAAATGTCGAAGCAATGTGCATACCTCGATAGTGGATCATTGTCGAAAATACCATCCTTCACAATTTGATGACAATATTTGCACTCCATGATATGTCGAAGTGCATCCTCCTTGAGGTCTCTCCATGAGAACCTCTATCCGATGGCTTGGTAGAACCTATGAGGTTCTGAATACGCTTCATGCAGAAAATTATCTTTGAGCTGTGAGGTGCTCATCAAGAAGGCTCTATCCTGATAATGGTAGATGTTATCCATTACATGATGTCTACCATCTACCATCTTCCCATCCAATGCTTCATAAGTGAAGCATTCATTGGAATGCTCAAATAATAACTAGGCCCTCAAATAATCACTACTTCTCAGTGACAGTGCTACTGATGTCCATGACAGTTCATATGTTGTATCATGGCCCTCTCCATACATAATGCTGAACTCATAGTCCTGCATTGTACTGATCCACCGTTGCTGCCTCCTTTGCAGCAGCTGTTGCTACTAAAGAACATGCCAGAGACTATGGTGTTTTCTCTTCACCCAAAATTTACTGCCAATCAAAATCTTCCAGAATTTGACCAATGCATGCATAATGGAAAATATCTCTTTGTCGTAAATAGAATACGACAACTCGTGCGACAATAATTTCCGGTTCTCGAAAGCTATTGTATAGCTTCCCTGCATTAAGACTATGCTAATCCCATCCTCAGAAACTCCACACTCTAACACAAAGTGTTGTGTGCAAATCAACAGTGTCAATCTGGGATAGCTATACATCTTCTCCTTGAACCAGTCAAGGGTCCTCTGCGCAATGATAGTATGCTACTCCAAATCAGCAATGTGCTCTAACCCTTGGTCATGAAATTTCCTTGATGGCATGACCCCACAAAGCTCCATCTGATGTGCTGAAATAATATGGGGTGGAAATGTTTGCATACCTTGGATCAACTTATGCTTGGGAACATCTTGCAAATATACAAGAGTTCCTCCAATCGGTGCAATTTCTTCTCCAACTATTGGTGATGGTGATGGTTGCTCCTTTTCTGCTGCACCAGCGCTGGTATCTACTTCCTCTTCCTCATGCACCTCTTGAATCATGCATGGGACTCTCAATGTCAAAGTCTTGGGAACATCTTTCCAAAATGCAAGGGCTCCTCCAATCTGTGCAAGTACTCTTTCTGGTGGTGGTGGTGGTGGTAGTTGATCTCCTCTCGGTATATCAGTGCTGACATCTCCCTTCTGCTCCTCATATAATTTCTGATCAATGTTGAAAAATGTCTCAATGGAATGTGCCTCCGAGTTTCTTCTATCAAACCTCTCTACTAATCTTTGAGTGAACTCTGCATACACAATCACTCTTGAATGTTTTAATATGCCAAACCACCAGTCATTTGTTTCACCCTCATTAGGGGAATTTTGAGGTCTAAAATGGGCCTCCTAAGAAAAATGTACAACCAAAATAAACTTTATAAGAACCAATAGCATTCAAGATGATGATGTCAACCATAATAGATGATTCACCATTTTTGGAGTAAAAAAGTAAAAATATTAAAAAATAATAAAATAATAAAACTACTTTTTCAACTCATATTTTAAACTTATCTCCCAAAATTTTTACTCAAATTTCGAGCGGGAGTACTCATTTGATGCGGAATTTAATTCCTCATCCAAGGAGTACCCATGTTGCATACTTTCGATGAACTCTACTACACGAAAAATGAGAAATACATAAAAAACGTGATTGTAATCACGTTTTTTTATGTATTTCTCATTTTTCGTGTAGTAGGACCCATCAAAAGTATGCAACATGGGTACTCCTTGGATGAGGAATTAAATTCCGCATCCAACAAGTACTTCCGCTCGAAATTTGAGTAAAAACTTTGGGAGATAAGTTGAAAATATGAATTGAAAAAGTAGTTTTTTCATTTTTCCCTCTAAAATTTGATGATGTCATCAAATCTTATTTGATTTTTTCCACTATTATTTTATAATTTCCTTAGGAGGCCCATTTTAGACCTCAAAATTCCCCTAATGCAAGGTGTAGCACCATAATCTAAACAACCTCTACTTCCGCTACTAGGTGTAGCTGGAAGAAATCATCTAACTTATCCATCCAAGCCTTTGCCGTGATTTTGGATGACCCATCGAATGTAGGCAGAAATAATATATTCTGCATATTGTTGATCAGTGCTTGTCATTGATGTCAACCCAAGCAGCACCAGGGGCTACCCCGATTTTGCATGGTAATTTTGACCTACCAAATTACTATATTCCGAGCCAAGGATATTTTATATGGTTTCTTCTTGTCGAGATGTTTCTGTTGATATATGGCATGCCACACAATTCTTCACGGTTTGAGAGATATTCATGTTTGAAGTTAGTAACCCAGTTAGTGGGCTAAAACCCCATGGGGTTGTGGCATGGGTCATTGAAAAGTAAATAATTAATAATTTTTTAAGCTCCTAAAATCCCTCCTCCATTCACCTGTTTAAGACCCTCTCAACCTAAGCATTGATATAAATTGTGATCCTCATATTCTCCTTATGCAGGGATTTTGCTACCTGAAACAGGTTATCGTGGAAGTTTCGCTATAACTATTTTTCTACGAAGGTTCAAAAGCTGAATTTTTTATGAGGCGAAATCGAAATCCTAATGAAGCTCCTGTAAAACTTTTAGATCATGGTGCACTCTAAAAGAGTCGAGTCACTCTAGGGTTATTGCAGACTCCTGAACTTCATCTCAAAGAGGCGACCTTGGGAAAATCGTCATAACTATGTCTCTGAGTATCGGATTGGAATTATGTAAAAAGTGGCGGATAGTGAATGGACTGTAGTTTTCTCTGTATCAATTTCAAAGCCGAATGAAGAAACAATGACATGTGGAATGTTGTACAAGTTCGCTCTACTGAACCAGTCCATAATTAGGTCATTGTGAGAGATTGGGCATAACTTTTTCTTGAAAAACCCAAATTGGGTCAGACCCATGGCATTGGAAATAAGAATTAGAGGACTACTACAGGACCGAGAATCACATATTGGGATCTGAAATAACAGAGATACACCAGATTCAATATCGAGCTCCTAGAAGGAAACAAAAATCTAGATCATGTGCTGTCAAGGGTTGCAAAGGACCATACTTTCTAGGGCATCAAAGAAAAGCAAGGTGAAACAGAGGTAAGCTCTAGGTAAGTATATTCTGTATATGCATTTTCATGTCTTAATTGCATTAGGTTCTTTGTATTCTAATTTTTTTTTTGTTTAACACTGACATATGCTTTACAGGATAAGGTAAGTTTTTCTATTATCATGTCACAGGTATTTCCTTGAAAACTTTTTGTAGGTATTATATATTCATCAAGATAAGACTCAATGCATGATATAAAGTTATGAAGAGTGAGAAAGTGTAGCATGACAAGAGAAGCAATCAAGGTGCATAACAACAGCAAGAATTTCACCACATGAAGTCTTCATGTGGGCAACACTGCATATAGTCATTGAAAAGGTATCATTATACTGAGTCATTGCAAAAGCATCATTATAAAAATTGTACAAGTGTCTATTTGCCAAGAGTTGAAGAGGCAGTGTTGATAGGTCTAGGATCATCATTAGGTGGTTGTGTCATAGTTCGGGTTATGATCTAGTGTGTCTTCTTCTTCTACATCATTCTATATAATTGTAAAGTGGACTATTTTCCCTGGTATGAGAGTCCATTCTTCTTTTATTTTTCTATAGGGTGGTAGGGTGGTGTTAGGCTAGTGCATGAAGTCACCAACTGGTTCAAGCTTCTGAAAAATTCAGGGTGGTAGGGTGGTGCTAGGGTGAGTTGTAGCGCATTGGGTGTTGGGGCATCCATTTAGTTGACTACTGAATAATCTCGCGCGTTGGAGCGTCCATCCAGTGGGAGTTGGAGAAGAATGCTTTTCTAGTTTCTAGGAAGTTGGAGATTTATTTTCAATAGGAGTCGAATATTAAAGAATTATTAGAACAGAATTCAGGTGGTTTTCGTCTCGGAGGGGGTTTCCACCTTAAAAACTGTGTGCATTTTTGTTCCTTTTGTTTACGACTATCATTATACAAACACTGATAATGATTGAAGATTAAATAATGCTCTGAAAGATTAATAATAATACTAATTGAAATGAATATTGATTCACCCCCCTCTCTGTATTTCCAACAATTGGTATCAAAGCTTGGTTCCTTCAATAGAAGTTTAATAGCTAGAAGGAGGTCGTGGACCATACCAAGAATGGTGTACCTCTGTTCAATGAAAATAATTATGCACTCTATAAAGGAAGAATGGAGGTCTATCTCTTGGCGCAAGGTTACGAAGTATCAGACACTGTTCAAAATGGATTTACACCAACCACAAATCAACAAGGTAAGAAGAATTTGGTAAATGATGCAAAAGAAAATAATATTATTATTAGTGGACTTATTGAATCTGCTTATCATTAGGTGTTGGGTTGTAAAACCACCAAAAATGTATGGGACAAGCTTGAGAATATATATGCAGGTGACTCAAATGTTAAAGAAGCAAAGCTTCAAATCTATAGAGAAAAATTTGAGCAAATTAGAATGAAAGAAGATGGCAACATTTCTGCATAATTCCAACACGTTGATGAAATAACCAACACTCTGGAAGGATTGGGAGAGCCAGTTGACGAGAAGACTATTATATGAAAGATTCTTAGAACATTACCAGGGAGATTCAACCCAAAGGTATCGGTCTTAGAATACAGTGCAAATCTGGACAAAGTCAACAAAGAGGAATTACATGGAGTTCTCATAGCATATGAAATGAGAATTGATGAAGAAGAGGGTACTTCACATCTAGAAACTATGTTCGTTGCATATAAGAAAACCATTAAGGACAAACATCCTTCAAAGGAAAATACCTGCACCTGCAAGTGTGAAGAAAAGGGAGATGACGAAGAAGGTCTTTTAGATGAAGAATATGATTACTTTACGAGAAAATTAAAAATTGGTAAGGGAAAATTCAAAGGTAAACTTCCATTGATATTTTTCGGCTGTAGTGAGGTTGGGAATTTTGCAACAAAATGTCTAAACAGAAGTGATGGAAACTCAAAAGGAAAGAAAGGATTTAAGAAATTCAACAAGCAAGGAAAAAATAAAGGATTCAAAAGTAACTTTCTCTCTAAAGAAGATAGCTCATCATCTGATGAAGACAATGACAACGAAGAAGAAGCCAATGAGAGAGTACTATTTATGGCCAAGCACAATAAACAAGAGGTATCGAAAAAACGAAAAAGAAGGGTTGACCATAGAAGAATTTTCTAAGGAGGCAATCAGGCTTATAAAAGAGCTCAAGGCTGAGAAGATCCATTCCAATACTCTTTAAGAAAAATTTCAAGGTCTCAAAATTGAAGTTGAAGAACACAAATGTATTGAAGAGTCACTTCAAAAGAAGTTGGAAGAAAGCAACCAAGAAAGGGAAGCATTAGAAGCTGAAGTAGTCTCGCTGCGTAAGGAAGTGAAGAAGGGAAAAAATGTCCAAAACTATGCCAACAACTTAAGGGAATTGGAAGAACTCATCAACAATTAACGATCTTACAACGACATAACTCGCCTCAGTTACAAAGAAGAAAAAGCAGGACCTTCTACAACAAAATACAATGAACCTATGAGATCTGACATGAATGTAGACTTCAAGATTCTCAAGAACAACCTTGGAAGACGGTTCCTCGACAAAGATTTCCATCTAGGTACCAACATATTTTTCATGGCTATTGTTATTCATATGGAAAATTTGGTCATAAAGCTGTAGAATGTAGCACGTACCCTAGGAACCAATATAATTCTAGGAGATCCTTCAAATATGAACCTCCCAGGGCTCAAAGAAACATCAATAGATTTGAACATTTAATAAATAATATGGAATGTTACAAATGTCATAACTTTGGACACATAGCTAGAGACTGCAGACTTGAAAATCCTCCAAAAGGATCATTGAAGCCATAGAACGAACGAACATGGAAGAAGAAGAAGACTGATAATTGTTCTCTCGCTCTCAAGGCTTAAAAAAACAAAAATGTGTGGTATGTTGATAGCGGTTGCTCAACGCATATGACTGGAGATAGAAAGAAATTTGTATCTCTGAAAGAGAAGAAGGATGGAACCGTATCCATTGGAAATGATGGATCTTCAAATGTTATAGGATCAGGTACCGTCACTAACAGAAGCAAAGATGTTCTAGCCAAGAATGTTCTATTGGTTGAAAACATGAATCACAATCTGCTCAGTGTTGGAAAAATGTGTGATCAAGGACACACAATGCTATTCAACTCCACAAAAGGTGGAATTAGGAAAGGCAGGTATGGTAAAATTGTGGCTACATAAAGTCTAGCTCCAAACGACATATATGTTCTGGATGAAGCAACTAAAACATGTCTACTAGCAAAAGAAGATGAAAGCTAGTTATGGCACAAACAAATGGGTCACAAGTGGGCAAGTCCTTAATCATCCTAGTTCTTTACATTGATGATATTATCCTTACTGGTAGTGATCCCAACCATATAAACCATGTTAAATCTATCCTCAAAAATAAGTTTGAAATGACATACTTAGGACACTTGCATTATTTCCTTGGTCTTCAAGTCTTGCAATCCAAAGAAGGTATTACCCTTTGTTAGTCCAAGTATGCCTGTGATATTCTACGCCACTTGCACATGGAAGATTGTAAGGTAGCCCCTTCTCCCTTTCAGTTTGGAGTCAAGATTTCAGTCACTTATACTTCCCCTAAAGTTGATGCTACCTTATACCGTCAACTTGTTGGTAAAATTCTGTATCTAACCCATACCTGTCCTGACCTTTCCTTTTCTATCGATCTTGTTGCTTGGTTTATGCACAAACCTCATGAAAGTCACTGGAAAGAAGCTAAAATAATAATTTGATATATTCGAGGTAAAATTTAGTTTAGGATTCATTATAGTGTAAGAGAATCTCCATTGTTGATTAGTTTCATTGATTCTGATTGGGTTGGTGACCTTAATGATCAAAAATCTACTGCAGTTTATGTATTCACTCTTGGTTCAAGACCTATTACATGGTATTGTAAGAAACAAAGTTCCATCTCTCTCTCTTCGGCAGAAGTAGAGTATCATGGTGCTATTGAAGCCAACAAGGAAGCCTAGTGGCTTCATCAGATTCTGTCTGAATTTGGTCTTCATCAACAACATCCAACTACACTGTGGTGTGATAATCAAAGTGCCATTCAAAAATGAAAAGATCTAGTTCAACATCAACACATTGAGCTACACATACATTTCATCAAAAATCTCATTCATGATCGTGTTCTTGAAGTTCGCTATTGTTCAACCAATGATCAAGTTGCTGATATCTTTACAAAGGATCTCACAGAAGAAAAGTTTACCAAACTTCGATCTATGCTTGGATTTCAAGAAAGTTATCATTAAGGGGGGATACACTCTAATGCCTTATTCCTTATCATATGGTGTCACCTTTGTAAGTCCTTCAATCATATCCCAAGTTGTTCTTAAGGGGGGATGTTAGGATATTTTGACACATAGGAAATAGTTTAGTGTAACTTAGTTTAGTGTAGAGTTAGTTAAAGTGTGTTTCTTTAGTATGTACTTTTGTAACTTATAATCTGAGGGTCACAATATGAATTGATCCAATGGTTCATTCTCTCCTTGGTATTACCGACACTTTATCCGTGGCTTAAAACCCGATTGGTCCATAATCTCTATTTAAAGAGCATGGAGGGTCATTTGTCCAGTGTGTTGGAAATACTAAGAGGGGGGTGAATTAATATTTCCTTTCAATTGTTAATTTTTTCCAGTTAGTTTCTTCACAATTAAAAACAGAGAGGTGTATAATAATATTATTATTAAGGATTAATAAGAACTTCAGTCCTTTTTCAAATAATTGAGTACAATAGATGTGTGAGGGCACCAACCCTACAATGAATCAGGCACCAACCTGTTGCCAAGCACCAACTTGGACTTTGATGAGGCTTCGACCTCTAGGGCTTCGACCCTATCTTCTCAAGGCACCAACCTTGTGTTTAGGAGCTCCTACTCCAAGGACACCAATCCGTCAGTCACTTTTAATAGAAGATGTGTGATGTACTTACTTGACTCTCATCTACAAAATATTCTTCACCGTTCAATACTTCTTGATTTTGACTTCACTATATCTTCACTGTACTTGTCCCCATTTGATTCCTCTACTAGTGCTTCACTGCTCACTGATTTTCATTCACTGTTCTTGGTTCCAAAACTCAAATCTTCATGCTCAGGACAAATGATCAAGAAGGCTTCTTTTGTTCTGTTCCACAATGTTGCTATTATGCAATCCTTGTCATAATTCAAATGCTATTGTGACTTCCTATTATTGCTTACGATTTTTCAACTCCACAACAAGGTTACTCTGGAATATTATGAAGGTCTGGCACAAGTGATCACTGCCAAATTTAGGTTATTGCAATTCTGAGCCAAGAGATCATTGTACTACACACATGGTTTAAGACTGGTCCACTGTCCCGAGCTGTCTCCATAGGATGTTTGTCTGAGTTCCTTTAGAATCTGAGCTTCATAAAACTGTTATATGTCCTAGCTCCATAATCAAATGTTTACTTTACGAGTGATTGTCACTACAAGACTGTCCTCAAGTTAACACAAGGGTCCTTCTATTATGCTCCAACAATGCTTTTACCAAACACTGTTCAAGAAATTTACTGCTTCTTCACCAATCACCTTTAATGTTCTTGTTTATCAACGTTCACCATTCATCATAGGACTGTAAAAATATGAGATCACTATTCTGAGTCCCTCACA
This sequence comes from Pinus albicaulis, assembly GCA_034641835.2. Classification (NCBI taxonomy): domain Eukaryota; kingdom Viridiplantae; phylum Streptophyta; class Pinopsida; order Pinales; family Pinaceae; genus Pinus; species Pinus albicaulis. The sequence continues at coordinate 1,185,425,997 of CM076584.1, forward strand.
AGTCTGAGTTGTAATAATTCTGTCCAACAACCACACCTCTTATCATTGGTCAAGGCAATAGATCTCAAAACCGAGAGTTATAACCTTTAGTCACAGGTCCTAAGAAAAATATCATAGGTCCGAAACAATAGATGACTGGTTCGAAGAAATAGATCATAGTTCTGAGGTTATCTAGGTTCTGTGCACCGTGGTTAGGTCTGAATCTCCTTTATATATTGAGTTCACGAGATGTGAACTGGATCTCTTATGTGTGTGCTTGATGACCGAATTTCTGTGCTGGAGAAATGAGTTACATATTGTATATATATATATAGCCTTCTTTGCAATAACAAACGAAAAGACACGTCCCTATTTAGAGGCCGAATTGTGTCCCTGAGCATAGGTCGGCTCAATATATGAAATATATTTTTTTAACTTGAAAATTCGATATCTCAAAAACTACTAGGAGTTTGGGACAAATAAGGGCTCATTGGAAAGGAAAAATTATGCTCTAAAATATGGTATAGGAGTCAATTTGGAAGGATGCCTCTAAGGAGGTAAAAATAATTTTTCTTTGTGACTGTCCTTAATTTTTTGTGTGCAGAAAGTGCATAGGACAGAATGCCTTCTCCATTGCTTGGCTTCTCCTTCATTTGTCTTCTCCATTGTTTGGCTTATCAATCATGGGGTCATAGCATCATCATGTAGGACATCTATGTCATCATGATAGTACCCAACAAGTGCAGTAATATGTCACAGTGCAACATCATTAGGAGAACTTCAAATGATATCTTCCATGTTATCATTAAGTCTTTCAACCTTCATCAACCTGTTGCCATCAATGACAACTTGGATTAACAATCTCCCTCTTTGTCATTGTATGACAATATTTTTATTCTCTTCCCCTTTGAAATCAATGGCAATGGGGTGCCAAAGTGCTCCCCCTGTCATACTCCTCCCCCTAACATACTGTACCCCAGACATGCTGCTTGTTTTAATGTGATGCAAGAGCAATGGCACCCATATTTTTGCGAAGATACTCAAATGCTTCTCGTGGAAGGGGTTTTGTAAAGATATCTGCGATTTGTTCTTTTGTATTGACGTATTTCAACTTGATATTTTGTTCAACAACTTGTTCTCGGGGAAAATGATATTTGATTGGAATATGTTTGGTCTTTGAGTGCATCACTGGATTTTTTGAAAGACTGCGGGCACTAGTGTTGTCACAAAAAATAGTAATTGGTTGCTTAGTTTCTATGTTGACATCCTTCAAGGCTTCCTTCATCCATATAATTTGTGTACAACAATCAACTACAGCTATATATTCGGCTTCAGTTGTAGAAAGAGATATAGATGATTGCTTTTTGCTGAGCCAAGATACAAGACAATCTCCCATAAATAATGCATTTCCACTGGTAATTTTTCGATCATCCACGCTTTCGGTCCAATCAACATCAGAGTAAGATGTCACAATAAGAGTTGAACTCTTAGGATACTAAAGACCGAAATCAGTCGTTCCTTTCAGATATCTGAGAATTCTCTTCACAACTGTTAGATGGGATTGTTTAGGACTTGACTGAAATCTTGCTACCATTCTTACTGCTTGCATAATGTCTGGTCTTGTAGTAGTTAAGTATAGGAGAGCTCCAATTATTGACCTGTAAAGAGTTGCACCTATGAGAGGGGTATCATCATCTTTACTTAATTTACAATCTGTGGTCATTGGTGTGCTCATTGGTGCACAATCTTCCATCCCATATCTTTTGAGCATGTCTTTAGGATATTTTTCTTGAGATATAAACATGCCTGCAGAGGTTTGAGATATTTGTAGCCCAAGAAAGTAAGACAGCTCAGAAATCATTGAAATTTCGAATCTTTTGGACATATTAGAGAAAATTCATGGCTCATCTCATCATCATTGCTAGCAAAGATTAGATCATCAACGTATACAAGGGTGATCAAAAGTTTTTCCTTATCCATCTTCATGTAGAGATTGCTACCATCTACTCCCTTTTTGAAACCTTCTTGTAGCAGATAGTGATCCAACTTTTCATACCATGTTCTAGGGGCTCGTTTTAATCCATACAAGGCCTTTTTTAGCTTGCATACAAAGTCCTTCCCTTTGGCAAGATCAAATCCTTCTGGTCGCTCCATGTAAACTTCTTCCTTGAGATTTCCATTCAGGAATGCTGATTTTACATCCATTTGATAAACCTTGAATCCTTTTGAGCAAGTAAATTCCAAAAACATTCTTATGGCTTCCAATCGAGCTACTGGTGCAAAGGTTTCTTCAAAGTCAATTCCTTCAATTTGTGAGTATCGCTTTCAGACAAGTCTGGCTTTATTGCTGATGATTTGTCCATCCTCATTCATCTTGTTTTTGAATACCCATTTTGTTACAATTATATTTTTATCTTTTGGGTGAGGTACTAGCTCCCAGGTCTCATTCTTTTCGATTTGAGGCATTTTTTCTTCCATGGCCTTTATCCAATAAGGATCTTTTCTTGCTTCAGAAAAAATTTCAGGTTCTATTAAAGATAATAGAGCAACATCATCTTTTCTTGGGGTGTTTATCATCCTTCTTCGAGTTTGAATTCCTTCATCTATATTTCCGATGACTTGTTCTTCCGGATGATGTCTTTGAATAAACTTGATCTTAGAGGGAGTTTGTGAAGGTTCACTTTGAGGTTCTCCATTCTCCTTTTCTTTTTCATATTCTTCTTCTTCACTTTGTTCAAAGAAAGGCTCAACTTCATGATCTTCAATTATTTTTTCTGGAAGGACTTCATCAATCTTCACATCAATGCTTTCCACTATTCTTCGTAGACGATTGTTGTAACATTTGTAAGCTTTGCTCCTAATGGAGTATCCAAGAAATATTCCTTCGTCAACTCTAGAATCAAATTTACTTGGTGAGTCATCATTTATTTTTATAAAACATTTGCTTCCAAAAACCCTGAAATATTTTACTGAAGCAAGTCTTTCTTTCCATAGTTCATAAGGAGTCTTTTCTTTATTTGGTCTTAGTTGAGTTCGATTTAAGGTATACACTGCGGTGCCAACTGCTTCTCTCCAAAATTTTTGTTGCAAATCAGCTGCTAGTAGCATTGCCCTTGCCATTTATTGAATGGTTCAGTTCCTTCTTTCAACTACTCCATTTTGCTAGGGTGTCCTAGTAGTAGAGAGTTCTCTTTCGATTCCATGCTCTTTACAAAATTCATCAAATTCTTTTGAGGTGAATTCTCCTCCTCTATCCGTTCTAAGACATTTAATCTTAGAATCTTTCTCATTCTCAATGAGAGCCTTAATATTCTTAAAACATTCAAATGCTTCGGATTTATATTTTATGAAATATATCCACATAATTCTAGTATAGTCATCAATAAATAGAGCAAAGTACCTTTCACCTTGAAGAGCTGGAGTTCTAGTTGGCCCACAAAAATTTGCATGAATGATTTCCAAAGGTTTTGTTGTTGAGAACTCCTTAGTTTTGTGGCTAGTTCTGGTTTTCTTTCCATGTTGGCATGGACCACATACAACTTGATTTGGTTTGCACATTTTTGGAATATCCCTTACTGCATTAATTTTGCTGATGTTGACTAGGTTATCAAAACTTGTATGCTCCAATCGCTTGTGCCATAACCAACTTTCATCTGTTAGACTTAAGTAACATTTATCTTCTTGGATTCTACTGAGAATGTAAACATTACTTGGTGTTCTTACTCCTTTCACCACAAGTTATCCTGAGGATGAGTCTCTTATTTCGCAATTTTTTGTACTAAAGAAAACATTATGTCCTTGGTCACAAATCTGGCTAACACTTAAGAGATTGTGTTTGAGCCCTTCTACCAGCAAGGTATTTTGAGCCTTTCCTAGTCCATTGACAAGGGTAGCACTTCCTTTTCCAATGATTTTAGCGGATCCACTTCCAAAGGATACATTTCCATTTTTCTTGTTCAATGAGATAAAATTATTTTTATCACCTGTCATATGTCATGAGCATCCACTATCCACGAACCAATGATTTTCTTCACTATGAGCACATAGAGCTAGGCCACATTTATTAGTTTTGAGATTTACATTTTTAGCTTTCTCTCTTTTGAGATGGAAATTTTTTTCATTATGATCATAGTTATCACATAATGAGCAAGACAGATCAAACTTAGCCAAAGGATCAAAGGAATTGTAAGTTTTTATTTGTCCTTACTCTTTAGGACCACGTAGTTGGTTTGTTTGATCATTCAATCTTGGTGCTTCATTCTTATGAGCCTTGCAATGGTTAGCTTGATGCCCAAAGTTTTTACAGTTGTAACAATGCCCAAGAAAAATAGTTTGATACCTGTTGTAGTATCCATAGCTTCAACCAACATTCTTCCTTGAAGTTGCTCTTTCTTCAATTCTTGGTTTTGAGATGGGACTTTGTTCTTGACGAGATGACTTTTCTTCTTTTGGATGGCAAGAGAGTAGATCAACATAACTTCTGGCATTATTCTTTGTACTTGATGATTCTCCTTTGAAACCAATTCCAAACTTGTCATGTTGAGGTTTTTGAGTATTAAGAATATTGTCAAGAGCTAGAGAGCTTTGCCAACTCCTTTTAACTTGCTCTAATTCCTTTCTTATAGATATTATTTCAGCTTCACGTTTTTCACAGATATCACCCTTCTCTTTTAGCTTAATGTTCAAGAAATCTTCCCTTATTTTGGCTTCCTCTCTTTTTATTTTGAGAGAAATTATCTTCTTTTGTAGATTCTCATTTTCTTCAATAGCACTTATTAGCAAACTATCCATGTTTCTTTCATCTTCTAGTTCTGAGTCATCATCATTTGTAAATGCCATGAGTAACGTTTCTCTGCTTCCAACATAATTACTTTCCTCATCTGATTCATCATCACTTTCTTTGTAATGATGCACATTTCTAGTTGATTTATTTTTTATGACTATAAATTCATCTTCATCAGACTCATCTTGTTTGGAGAAGAAGTTCTTCTTATTAAACCCTTTCTTTTTGTACATCATTCTTTTAGAGTCCTTTTCATCATCACTATCATGTTTATGAGGACATTTTGCAGCATAATGACCTATTCTTCCACAACTGAAACAAATAAGAGGGTACTTACCTTTTAGCTTAGATCCCCTTTTTAGTATTCGTACAAATTGAGCTAACTTGTTTTTAGTATCAGATTCATTGTTGTTGCAATTCCATCCTTTTCCTTGTTTTGTAGATCTTGAGGCTTTGAAAGCTGCTTCTTTGAAATTTGGGCTCCCTTTCCTCATCTCATAGGCAATAAGAATTCCATGAAGTTCATCCATCTTGAGAGTATCTAGGTCCTTCATTTCTTCTATGGCACTTACTTTGGAGTCAAATCTGTCAGGAAGCGATCTCAATATTGTTTGAACAATGGTGCTTTCTTCAATATTTTCTGCTATTCCTTTAAGAGAGTTAACCACTTCAGCTACTCGAAGGAAGTATGATGCAATATCTTCTTAATCACCCATTTTTATACTCTTGAACTGTCTTCTATAGGTTTGAAGCTTTTCCTTCTTAACTTTGGAGTCCCCATCATATAGAGAAACCAACTTATCCCATACTTCTTTCGCTGAGTCACAATTCATGACTTTCGCAAATTCGGAATCGGTAATTCCACTAGTGATGGAATTTAAAGCTTTGGCATTAGAAATGTAGGCTCTTATTTCATCTTGATCAGTTGGAAGATTGGAAGGAGCTTTGTACCCATCCAAAACAGAGTGCCATACTTCAGGACCAAGAGACATTAGATAGTAGGACATCCTCTTTTTCCAAAAACTAAAATTTGTTCCATCAAAGATAGGTAGTTTCCCTGTTGCTTCCATGTTCTTCATTGTGCCTAGAATCCTTCTTCCAGCTGTTAGGCTGATAATGAAGAAGCTGGATTTGATACCAATTGTTGGAAATACTGAGAGGGGGGTGAATCAGTATTTCTTTTCAATTGTTAATTTTTTCTAGTTAGTTTCTTCACAATTAAAAATAGAGAGGTGTATAATAATAATATTATTAAGGATTAATAATAACTTCAGTCCTTTTTCAAATAATTGAGTACAATAGATGTGTGAGGGCACCAACCCTTCAATGAATCAGGCACCAACCTGTTGCCAAGCACCAACTTGGACTTGATGAGGCTCCGACCTCTAGGGCTTTGACCCTATCTTCTCAAGGCACCAACCTTGTGTTTAGGAGCTCCTACTCCAAGGACACCAATCCCTCAGTCACTTTTAATAGAATATGTGTGATATACTTACTTGACTGTCATCTACAAATTATTCTTCACTGTTCAATACTTCTTGATTTTTACTTCACTATATCTTCACTGTACTTGTCCACCATTTGACTCCGCTACTAATGCTTCATTGCTCACTGATTTTCATTCACTGTTATTGGTTCCAAAACTCAAATCTTCATGCTCAGGACAAGTGATCAAGAAGGCTTCTTTTGTTCTGTTCCAAAATGTTGCTATTATGCAATCCTTGTCATAATTAAAATGCTATTGTGACTTCCTATTATTGCTTACAATTTTTCAACTCCACAACAAGGTTACTCTGGAATATTATGAAGGTCTAGCACAAGAGATCACTGCCAAATTTAGGTTACTGCAATTCTGAGCCAAGAGATCATTATACTGCACACATGGTTTAAGACTGGTCCACTGTCCTGAGCTGTCTCCATAGGATGTTTGTCTGAGTTCCTTTAGAATTCGAGCTTCATAAAACTATTATATGTCCTAGCTACATAATCAAATGTTTACTTTATGAGTGATTGTCACTACAAGACTGTCCTCAAGTTAACACAAGGGTCCTTCTATTATGCTCCAACAATGCTTTTATCAAACACTGTTCAAGAAATTTTACTGCTTCTTCACCAATCACCTTTAATGTTCTTGTTTATCAACGTTCACCATTCATCATAGGACTGTAAAAATATGAGATCACTATTCTGAGTCCCTCACAAGTCTGAGTTGTAGTAATTCTGTCCAACAACCACACCTCTTATCACTGGTCAAGGCAATACATCTTAGAACTGAGAGTTATAACCTTTAGTCACAGATCCTAAGCAAAATATCATAGGTCCGAAACAATAGATGACTGGTCCGAAGCAATAGATCATAGGTCCGAGGTTATCCAGTTTCTATGCACTGTGGTTAGGTCCGAGTCTCCTTTATATTTTGATTTCACGAGATGTGAACTGAATCTCTTCTGTGTGTTCTTGATGACCGAATTTCTGTGTTGGAGAAATGAGTTACAGATTGTATACATATATAGCCTTCCTTGCAATAAAAAATGAAAAGACACGTCCCTGTTTGGAGGCCGACTTGTGTCCTTGAGCATAGGTCTGTTCAATATCAGAAACATATTTTTTTTAACTTGAAAATTCGATATATCAAAAACTGCTAGGAGTTTTGGGACAAATAAGGGCTCATTGGAAAGGAAAAATTATGCTCTAAAAGATGGTATAGGAGTCAATTTGGAAGGATGCCTCTAAGGAGGTAAATTTTTTTTTTCTTTGTGGTTGTCCTTAATTTTTGTGTGCAGAAAGTGCATAGGACAGAATGCCTTCTCCATTGCTTGGTTTCTCCTTCATTTCTCTTCTCCATTGTTTGGCTTATCAATCATGGGGTCATAGCGTCATCATGTAGGACATCTATGTCATCATGATAGTATCCAGCAAGTGTAGTAATATGTCACAGTGCAACATCATTAGGAGAACTTCAAATGATATCTTGCATGTTATCATTAAGTATTTCAACCTTCATCAACCTGTTGCCATCAATGACAACTTGGATTAACACAGTGACCATTTATGAGAGAAGCTTATGTAAATTTTCTTTCTTTATATTAATAAATTTCTTGAATTGGCCATGTTGTCTTAGGCTGTGGACTATTTCCCTCATTGAGGGTTTTAACCACATCAAATACTGATGTACTGATTTGTTATCTATTTTTGAGCAGTGAACTTTCGTGTTTTATCTAAGGAACTTACCCTTTAAGTTCCTACAGGTTCAAATCCACTGCCACCCAACGATATTCATATCGAAAGACATGCTGCTGGCCTTGTCATTCGCCCCCCCAAAGGGACCCTTCGTCGCAGGACTCATAATAATTGTGCACATGCTGCCCAGAAGTACATTGTTGTAGAAGACTTGGCGTAAGCACCGTCAGCTATGTCTGCTCTCAAAGTGTTGCAAAATTTCCCAATGCAAAGGAAAGCTCTGCTTTCTGCCATTGGTGGAATTAATCCTCAGGATTCTATGCTAGCTATATTTGACATGGAAAAATTCAAACCTCGTCTTTCTGATCAGCTCGCTTTTCAAGTGAAAGTTGTGTCAAAGGGCAGGCCTATCCATCGCACTGTCATTGATGAAGGTAGTTCGACCTACGTAATGTCAGTTGCATGCTGGATCGATTTGGGTTCTCCTACTCTGTCTCCATCATCGAATTCCCTTAAATATTTCGATGCCCACACCTTCCTCCCAAAGGGCTACCTTGATAGCTAGCCCATTACTCTTAGTGGGAAAACGATAAGAGTGGACATTGAAGTTGTCAATCGTCACCTTGAATATAATCTCCTTTTGGGTCGCAGTTGGTCTTACACCATGACCACCATTTTATCTTCATTTTTCCAACTCATCCTTTTTCCTCTGAAATGGAAAATAGTTACAATGGACTAGCTATCCTTTTGCATCACAGATTATTCCACATTGTCTAGCAGCTTTGTACCCCTAGTATGAGGGATTCTTGAATCTTATGTCAGTATTGGTACCGGTCCTATGAAGGCGTATTCCCTTATGGGTTGTTTTCCTCTCCCACCGCCTCAGGTACCAAAAAAAATTTCAATGACATCCACCATCTCAGATGGCTTTGTCGATACCTAGATCCCACCGACCCCTTCATAAATTGATCCCTATCGAGAACAAATGTCGCTTTCACCAGCCATCCAATCTGCATTTGACCCCTCCGCCACTTTGGTTTATACCGATAATACCACCCTCTCTCCCATCAAAACTCCTTCTAAAGATCTCCTCGATGAAGTCCTACCTTCAGATGAATCTATTCGAGAGATCATGTCTGCAGAAGAGAGACCTTGGGATGATTTTCAACACCGTGCTTTGATATATGATTTGGACGAGGAAACTCTATAAATCCTGCCTTTTGACCCACCTAAGATCGTTCCATCTGCTTACTTGACTGTTTAGACTATCGATGTGGAAGTAAACTTGGGAAATATATCAAAGACTATGCTCATAGAAATCTCGATTAAAGCAGGCATTGTGGAAAAAATACAGATTGGAGTAGATTGCAGTCTTGAGGAAATTGCACGCTTCACATCCCTTTTTAAGAAATTCCACGATGTTTTCACTTGGTATTATGAGGAAATTCCCCACATAGACCCTTCTATTGATGAGCATGAGATCAATAAATTTTGAGCATTATTTTTATGGTATTTTTCTTGCTTGTCAAATCAAAAAAACTTGAGTTCCCTTCTTTGGGCTCGTTAAACTACCACGAAGAAAAAAGGGAATTCTTTTTACGGTATTTTTCTTACTCGTTAATCCAAAAAACATCAGGTTTACTTCTTCAGGCTTGTTAAACTTACAAGAAGAAGCTCCGAGCCTTCTTTTTAGGGACCTTTTCTAGATCGTAAAACTGAAAAAACCCCCGATCCTTCTTTTTAGGGACTTTTTCAAACTCGTAAAACTAAAAAACCTCGAGTTACTTCTTTAGGCTCGTTAAAAATCTTATGAAGAAAGATATGAGCATATTATTTTTGGGACTCTTTCTCGCTCTTTAAGCAAAAAATCCCTGAGTTTCCTTCTTTGGGCTCGTTAAAATCCCACAAAGATGATTATGAGCCATTCTTTTTCTATATTTTTCTAGCTCTTTAAAAAATTTCACAAAGAGCATCGAGTTTTTCTTCTTCTGACTCATTGCAATTTCACAAAGAATATTGAGTTTACTTTGTCTCCTTGTACTCATAACAAAATGAGGCAGACTTCCATTGAACATAAGTTTATCATTTTATTTGGACTCAATGGACTACCTTACAGAAAAGGAATTGTGTCAGACATACTATTAACCCTTTGTCACACCCAGTCATCAACCATGACAAAGGTACCCCCTTGGAGTTGTCTTTTACGATCTCTTTTAGACTCCCTAAACATGAAAATATCACTGAGTTTATCCTTATGGACTCGTTAAACCTAATCAGATGGGGAATTTTTTTGTACAAAGTAGAAACTCACTCTCTATATTTTGAAGGATGTTTTGGCAGCAGTAGCTTGAACATGGCACCCCTCAGCAAGCTCCTCTTTATCAACTTCTCATCGAACCCTACCATTCTATGAGTTTAGCCTCCATAATCTGATGTTCCTGCATCTCTGTATCCTAACACTATTTGGTGTTCTTGAGTCTAAGCTACCTGGTACCTTGTGTGTCATGCCTTCTATTTTTCAAGAAATCAAGCTATCTTTTGCTTCATGTATCAACCCAGCCGTCATATGTCAAAAAATTATCTCCATCTATTTTCACCATTGATCTACACTAGCTTCAAAACAAAATCATCTTTGTCCCGTTTCGTGTCAACTAATGTAGGACACCTTACTCCAAACCTTTTGATAGTTCCCTTCCTATCGACTTCAGGATCTTATCTAGGAAAATGATCCAGAATCATATCACTACCCTGGAACTTGCAGACCTTAGTGGAAGGTTTCCTTGTGTTTTATTGTGGGTTCTCATCATTGGCTCCCAGTCGAATGATTCTACGAGTGTTCGAAATCAAAACCTTTTTTTCATACTCGCTAGATTATATTAGGCATCTTGGATACCATCATCCTTCTCAGTGCCCATCCTCGTGTTTGTTAAAATTTTTCATTATTGACTGGTAATCAGACGATTTATCACATTTTCAACTACAAATCCTTTATTCACATGTGTATAAATATGAAGTTTAGAGAAGCATCGACCGATACCTTTGGTAGCGGCTTATATCGCTGAGCTTTGTTTGCTCTCCCAAGCTGTGTATATTGTTTTCAGAGACAACTTATCAGATTGATACTGCCATGAAACATAATTCCATATTGTGCTTATTAGTGGACATACTGGTCATATCTATTCCTAAATTAATTGATAGGTTGACAGATCTATGGTGTGACTAAGTGAAGGGATGTTTCAGCTGAATAGATAGACTATAAGAAAACATTAATCCATTGGGAAATGGAGTAACAAAAGGATCTAATTTTTCATCAACTCTACAAGGGTTTTCATAGGGAAAGCTAACTATATCAATTGGATATTTTAGATTAGATTGTGATATGAAACAATAATAAGTTGTGAAGGAAACAAAGATATAGTCAGTTAAGAATCTTCTAGCTCTACTTAAATAAGAAAATCCTTTTAAGGTAACTGTTTGAGGAAAACCAAAGGATAGGGCGTACCATAGACTTCTTTGGCCAGACTTTAATGAGAAAACCTTTAAGACAAAAACACAACAATCCTAATACTACTTTAAGATAAAATAAAACATTTAAGATAATAGTGAGATCAACTAAAGAGTCAACTGAAGCCGATCTTCTTTAACTAAACACTCAAAATAATCTTTAAAGCAACATTTGGAGGCAGACCAGAGGACATGGCATACCATAGAATTCCCTGGTTTAGAATTTAATTAGTATAATTAAAAGAAAGGCCTTAAAAACAATATCTCAAGTTGTACCAAAGGACAGGGCTCACCATAGACTTCTTTGGCCTTGAATTTATTGAATAATTTCTAAGACAACAAGCTAGATGCAAATGGAGGGCAATTAAGAATCCTCCAATCAGACCTTATAGAGGAAAACATAAAGACAAAGAGTGCAGACATAAATAGGGTGCCAAGACAACATATCCTACTCTAAAACTTCTATTTTTTTATCAGAGAAATGTGGACAGAATGGAAAACATAAGAAAAACAATGACAAATGAGGAAAACATCACCATTAACATAGCTCAAGGATCCTGTAAATGTGATTGTATTATTGATCATCAAACCACTTACATTATTCCATGTACAATAGCTCTCTGCAACTCAGAGCTTTCTCAAATCCAGCCTAACAATCCTCAACTAGCTCAACAACAGAAATTAGTCAAATAACCACCAATTAACCAACACTAAAAATGAAACACATATGCAATATTTATCTGAAAAATGAGGAGGTGGTGCTAAGCTAGGGTTTGGAATTTCATTTATTACAGAGTTAATGATTTTTGACCTTTGAGACCATGCAAGGCCAAAGGAAAAAATATCTGAAGGTGCTTCTCTGAAATAATAACTCCTTACTCAACTTCTGAATTGATTTCTATGAAATGTTTGACTTTAAGGCTTTCTGCAATAACTTTACAATAACTACTGGTAGATGAAAAAAGATCTCTGACTGTTTGTAATAACTGTTTGATGTTTTATTGAAAGAAAACATGTTGTAGGTGGCAAAATATCTTTTGAAGAAGTAACTTCTTGGATTTAGTCATTCGAATGTGTCTCTGGGCTTAATATTCCTCTGTTTGATCTTTAAACTCTGTTTTAGGCTCTTAAACACTGATTATCCTTTATCTGTCTGTTCTACTTTATTTTTCACTTATTCTGCCTTTATCTCCGTTAAATTCATTAATCCTTTGATTAACATTTTAGTCTTTAAACCTCTGCTGTCTATCTTTATTACCTTTAACCTCTGCTTTTGTGACTAATCTTCATGATTTATCTTTGACCTGTGTTTAGCCTTTTTATTCCTTTAATCTTCATTTCTTCATCACAGTCCTTTGATTGTATTTCCTCTGACTGTGATTGTTTTTGGTGCACGGGGATGTGTTCTTCCTTTTCTAAAGGGTTTAATTAACCATCGATGATCATGTTTCATCGATGATCAATCTTGAAAGAGGGCCTTTGGTCCCTTTAAATTTCATTTAAATCCTTGGATTGTCACCCAGGCACACACCCAATCATTTATGAACCATCAGAATGCATTTTCTTTCATTTCCGCCATTAAACCTACACACTAAAACAAACAATTAGTTATCAAAGCTTGCGTGGAGGGTTTACTGCATTTTCAAGGGTTTTCAGGCTGTTGGAGGGAAAAAAAAGGTGAATTGGGGTCCTGGTTCCATAGGCAGAACCAAAAGAAAGTTTGAATTGCAACGGGGGTGTTTTAATTATGGTGCGGAGGGATAAGCTGTTTTTGGAAAACCGGAGGCGGTTTTCACACAGTGGAGGAGGTGGTAATGGTTTTCGGGGCAGGCGTACGATATGGTTCATTGCGCGACGCGTGGCAGGAAAAAACTTCCCATTTCACAATGTTTGAAAACATTAACTCAGGCGCTATTTGATTTGCGATATAGAGTGTGGGCCGTCGGATCTCGAGGGCGGAGATCAATGGTGCGGAACATTGGGTAGATGCAGGGGTGGGGTCCAGGTTTTTGATTGCGACGGGAAGCGAAAACCGTTGGATGAGGAAGTTTTGGATCAATGGTGTGGAGCGGTCTAAGATGGGGCTCGGGCGCATATGATGTGGGGGGGCTCTTTGTCGTTTAGTGCAGTTTCAAAGTATATGTGGAGTTCTGTTGTAATAAGATCATGGGCTATATAGTGAGTGAGGTAAAGGTTATTTGAGTGAGGGGTTTAAGTGCATGCGGGCGAGTGCTTTAAGGGGAAGGGGCTTAGGGTGAAGATAATAGGAGCGGGGTTAGGGTCATGTGGTGGGAGGGAGTTTAAGGTTTAGGGCGCAAGGGCTTAAAAAACCTGAAAGAGTTGGGTTTATACATATAAAGTAGGGTTCAATATGTATAAAAACAAAAGGATCCGACAGTCACATATTTCAATTAAAACAATGTAAAAGAGGGTCTTTTACATTGTTTTTTGGAAAATAGAGGAAGGGGATGAAGAAAAAGGGGCTTTGAAGGTTTTTTTGAAGGGAAATATGAGCTTTTAGAGGGGGAAAGAGTGAATAAGAGTGTGGGTAGGGAGGAGGGTGAAAACGAGGTAAATCAACCCATAAATAAGTCTTTTTTAGGAACAACAAGGTAAACTGAGAAAGGGGCAGAGATGAATCATAGTGAAAATGGTTGATTTAGGATAATGAAGGCAGTGAGATTTCTAAAGATAGCTGATAGGACAATAATGCTATCTTTAGGGGCTTGTAGAACATCCATAGTCACCTAGTGAATTCTGTAAAAATACAGGAGGATAACAGTTGCTCCAATTGGGGAGGGCAACTCCTTTAGGAGGTGTCAAGAACCTCAGAGACAAAATCTATGGAAGAAGTAGATTAGTGCCTTGATTTGCATCTTGACAGACTCCTATTTTTTCAATTTGTTGCTTTGCGGCTATAATTTTGAAGCTGTGATCTTGAAAATCTGAAAAACAATATTGTATCAACTCAACTTCTACCTACCCATCCTATTTTTCCTAACATTTTTTCTTCATTGGGTGCATTTAGATTAGCCAAACCTTCACATTATATTCTTTCGAAAACAAAAAACTAACAACTTCGACACTTATATCTTCAAAAGCTCGGATTAAACTAATGATATTTCTTTATTCTCTACCTAGTCTATGTATCTGTCAAGATTTAAGATGTTTGACATATTTTCATTCTCTATTTAAAACATGAAATCGAAAACACAACTAAATCAGGATTAGACAGTTTGATTTGTTATGAGCTGTTGAATTTTGTACAAGTTTGCACACATAATTTATTTGCAGAAATTAAAACAAAAACTTTGAGGGTTGTGATTTGGAATTTGTTATTTTATCCCTCTCTTCTCTCTTGGTTCAAATTTTTTAAACATTGGAACCAATACCTTTTTCTAATATAATCTACTGATAAGCCAAGTTTAGACAGTTTGGCACATCTCCATTCACCAGCGTATCAACAGAAATTTAAACTTGTTCAATCATGATTAGGCTGTATGTGTTGTAGACAATTTTGTCACTCCTAGAGACAGCCTAGAGTTGCCATAGACCAGTGCCTAGGACATCTTATCATAGCAAGGGAGCATGAAATATAGCTTGGGTGTCAATCCAAATGCTCTCCTGCTATCTCTTGTTAAACAAGGAAATTAGTTTAAATGGAACCAAACTCTCTCAGAAGCTGATACAAAGATAAGAATAATGTAGGAACAGCATGCAAAACTCCAATACAAACACATCAGACAGTTAAGAGACAACTTACTGCAAAGAGGGCCAGTTCAAATAATATGCCAAAGAAATCAAATATCAGAAAGTGGATGTAGTAAAGAAACATGAAGAAGATACTAGTTAGCATGAGGCTGATACCCAGATACACAACAAAACCACATATGGGCTTATCCAACTAAGAATCCATACATGACAATGGCGTTTTAAAAGCACCCTCCTCAAGTAACTAATATAGCAGAAAATATGAATGACATCAACATGGAACAATATATCATGACTAGGCCTATTTAAAGTGCTTGACTGATCCAAGTATGGGCACCAACTAGGATGAATCCTTACTTAAGATCAGTGAGCCACTCGCATTCTAGAACATGATACAAGAAGATAAATGCAATGAAATGAGATATTATATTAACACATAAGAAAATATTACATACTGTGGGATACCAAAGACCAGAATCCTCATTACAGTTATAACTCCTCCTCACCGAGACCCTACGGGCTCTGAGCCTTCATACAGAAACTTTACAAGATGTATACAAAGCCTTTCACTGCACAGTTTGCTGATAGAAATCTGGAACCCTTACAATGTCTTTTTTCTAGGTTTTTATAGAAAAGATAGAGAAGTCTAGAGAAGGAGGTAGCTGGAGCACATTTAATGATTTGATTTGAACAAAATGGCGGAAAACATTCGCGCCCACACTGTGAATGACTAAATATAATTAACTGTACTTTCCAATCTACCTCCGGAAATAAATGCTGTGGATGAAAATCTCCTTATAAACAAGACACAAATAATAAAATATACAAATGTTCTGCCCTTTGCTGAAAGAGAAAAATCTGTTGTCATAAAACCTTGAGATAGCTTGTGATTGTGCATAGTACTCTCGGCCTTCCCTCTTTAAATTAAAAATTCAAAAGCATAAGGCCGGACTCTGGCTTTATCGATCTTTCACTGATATTTGTATGCTGGCCCATTAATATTTCTTGCTGTGTAATCTTCCCCCTGGATGCATTTGCAGGGTTCAATGGATTTTATTTCTGCTCCCGTTTATCAGGTCATATCATAGCAACTAACCCCAGCCTCCCTTTTAAATTCCTACTTTTAAGAACTGTCCTTGGACAAGATCTCGGTCTTGGTAATGGAGGCGAAGAATTATGGTTTTTCTTCCTCCTCTTGAAACCTGCAAAACTCACAAATTCATTAGAAAAACAAACACAGGAGCAAGGGGCGTGGAGGTGGAGGCGATGGTAGCGTCGAGAACAAGGCCACATGGATAGAACATGCAGGGTGGCGGAGAAATTACAGTGGAGGTATGGCGGACACGCTGACCAGAGGGAAACATTAACATATAACGTATGAATGAAATAGATATGAACAACGGAGGGAGAGATGATGGACACGTGAGGCGATGACGTGGATGGACGTACAACAAATGGCATGGAATGGGTGACGTGGATGGAGAACTGAGTCAATGGCATGCTGACAAATCCGGGCTATACGATCTACAAACAGATCAACGGTTGATGATGCATCAAAGAGTGATGAAGCGGTGGGCCAGAGGCGATACAGACAAAACTAAAAGGTGCGCGACTCTGAAGATTAATAGTCGTTGGATCGGGTTGATGGGATCGGACGGTGGTGACAAATTCCGCTGCGTGTCTTTGGTCTGACCTTTAACGCGCGAAATGAGTGGTATGGGAATCGTACACTGGGACACGCGTCACCCAGCGTATGGAATCGCTGGGTCCGCGGGAAATACCGCCAGCCTCAGATAGGTGGTGCGGAATGAAACCAGTGGTTTTCTGCGACGGGATACGGACGCGGGGACCACCAAGGAAAATAGACTCCGATCCGTCGATTGGACTTGATCGGACAGCTACAGTTGTGCCCGAAAACGTAAAGCGACGAGCTCATTTTGACTTAGCATATGGTTGTGTGCCCGAGTCAAATGGGAATGAGAATAGAGGGGTCGGAACCCCAGGGGCTAGGCCCAACATAACTTTAATTACAGATTTTTAGCCTTTGTAGAGTGTATCTTTTGGGTGGGCAGGACAACGGTAGATAGTATATGAAGGTTTTAGGCCATGAAAGGGGTTCAAAACACATTTGAATGGGATCGGCGGCTAAAAAATTGAATGGAGGGGCTGATATGCACAACATCGGCTCCATCTGGGGACGACATGTTCATCCTTGGACATGTCGAGAACACGTAGACCTCAGACCATCCTGTATGTAGATTCTACTCTTCAATCCCTTTGCATTTTCTTCAAAACTCATCGGCCCTATTCCTTATTAAAATAAAAACTAAAACAAAGTCTATATACAATATAATACAACAGGCATACTCTGCCCGAATCAAAATTGAAAGTAGGGCTTTAGGAATTGGGCGTTCACAGGGGCATCTAACAAGTCACCCTGCAAATTTTCTAAAATAAATGTATTATTACCTTTTAGCTCCATAATCTTAAATGGGCCAAACCAAAGTGGATCAAATTTGTTTGCCTTTTTCAGCCCTCCGGATATCCCATCTGAGAACCAGATCACCAATTTGAAATTTCCTGTCTTTTGCATGCTGATCAAAGATGTTTTTCATTTTCTCCTGATACTTCGCTAATCTCTGATTCACCTGGCTCCGTGTTTCCTCCAATTCTACCAATTGGTTAATTCTTCTGACCATGTCATCTAGTTCTTCCTGACTTTCGTGCATGAAACATGCCATCGGAAAAGCCAATTGCACAGGAAACACAACTGCTTGCCCATATACCAGTTCATAAGGAGATTTCCCAGTTGCTCTCTTGCTAGTTACTTTGTTCGACCACAGAGCAAATTTCAATTGGGAATCCCAATTCTTTTGATTCTCATTAATTGTCTTCTTCAAGGCCCTCACCAGAGTTTTGTTGGAAGATTCTGCCAAGCCATTCCCCTGTGGATAGTAAGATGTGGAGTGATTTAATGCAATATTATACTGCTGGTAGAATTTTACAAATTTATTGGACTTGAAGGCCTGTGCATTATCAGTTACAATTCTAGCTGGACATCCAAACCTGGATATGATGTTCTCTTCCATGAATTTGATGATTACAACATCTGTAGCATTTCTCGCAGGTATGGATTCCACCCACTTTGTAAAGTAATCTGTTGCAGTCAATATCCATTTATGTTGGCCACTTGAAGGGGGATGTATTTCTCCAATAAAATCTAATCCCCATTGCTGAAATGGTTCATCTATATGAACTGGAATCAAGGGCAGAGCTGCTAATTTCTGTCTTTCTGCAAATCTTTGGCACTTATCACACGCTCTGACCCAAACAAAAACATCTGTAAATAATTTTGGCCAGTAGAAACCAGCCTTCAGGATTTTATGAGCTGTAGCCCTCCAGCTGTAATGTCCTCCACAGATTCCTTCATGAAATTCTGTCATTATATTCTCCACTTCATTTTCTGTAAGGCATAATAATAGTATGCCTGAAGGATCTCTCCAATATAACTGACCATTGGCAACTATATACTTTTGTGATTTCAGCCTCAAAGCCCTGTATTTTGATTTATCACAGCTGGGTGGACAACTGAGTGTTAAAAGATATTCAACTATTTCTTTGTACCAAGGACTGGTGAGATATTTTATGTGTATCTTTTGAGTGGCCATCTCTAGTCCATGCTGCTCTTCTCCTTTCTCAAACTCTTCATTCGCTATCATGGACAAATTTATACCTAGAGCCTGATGATTTGATTCAGAAAAAATTTTGGCTAACCCTTGTCCTTTAACCAGCTTAGTGGGTCTTATGTCCAAATCATACTCCTGTATTTTGGCAATCCATCTTCCTCTTTTGCCTTCACTATCTCCTTGAACAAGAATATCTTTGATAGTT
The DNA here is from genome assembly GCA_034641835.2 of Pinus albicaulis. NCBI lineage: Eukaryota > Viridiplantae > Streptophyta > Pinopsida > Pinales > Pinaceae > Pinus > Pinus albicaulis. The sequence continues at coordinate 1,185,445,045 of CM076584.1, forward strand.
GCTGTAGGAACATATGCAGTAATGTGGGACTGCAAAACATATGTTCTAAAGGCTTTGAGGGACTTCACCAGGGCATATGCCTGCTTCTCTAGTATATTATAATTCAATTCTGCATCATGTAATACCTGACTAAAAAAGGCTATTGGCTGCTCATATCCATCTTCATTTTTCTGTAATAAGACTCCTGCTACTGTATGGGGTGAAGCAAATGAAAATATTATAAATGGCTTTGTATAATATGGCCCAGCTAGCACAGGAGCTTCAGCAAATGCCTGTTTTATCCTTGTAAATGCATCTCTAGGTTCCTGAGACCATTTTACTTCGTTATTCTTTTTCAACATATCAGTTATATGCCTAACTATCTCAGCATAGTTAGGAATAAACCTTCTTAGAAAATTGATTCGACCTAGAAACACCTGCACTTCCTTCTTATTCCTGGGTAAAGGAATACTATTTATAACTTCAACTCTCTTAGGGTCTATCTTCACGCCATATTTAGTTACAATTTGCTCTAAGAGTTTTCCCTCCTCTAATGCAAATAAAGATTTTTGAGGATTGAGGGAAAGACCATACCTTCTGCATTTTTCAAAGGTTCTCTGCAAGTGCTGAATGTGTTCAGTATCATCCTTTGAAAATACTATGATATCATCTAGATATACCACCAGAAACTTGTCCTGCTCTCCAACAAAGGCTATGTCCATTGCCCTCTGAAAAGTAGCTCCTGCATTAATTAATCCAAATGGCATCTTGGCATACATAAATGTACCCCATGGTGTTGTAAATGCATTTTTCTTCTGATCCTCTGGGAACATAGCTACCTGATTATAACCAGAAAACCCATCCATCATTGACATTCTAGAGGCTCCGACCACTTTCTGCAGAATGTGATCCATCTTAGGCAATGGATAATTATCTTTTAAAGATGCTCTATTAAGTTTCTGAAATCTACACACAACCTTATTTCTCCATTTTTATTTCGAAGAGGAACAAGGTTTGCTACCCATTCTGAGTATCTCAGTGGCACAATTATTTTGGCCTTCAGCAGCTTCTTGGTTTCTTTTTCAATAGAGGGAAGCAGAAGAGGATTTATCTGCCTGAGCTTCTGCTTATAAGGCTTTGCATCTTCCCTCAAAGGAATTTTATGTTGCATTATATTAATATCAAAAGTCTTTAGGTCTTGATAAGACCATGCAAATACATCCTTATATAACTGAAATAATTTCAGATATTTCTCTTTATATTCTTCTGGGACCTTTTTGGATAATTTGACAATTTTGGGATCAGCATAAGTACCCAGATTTAAATCTTCCACTTGTTCTTCTTCTATTGTTTTACTGTGCTGCAATGGAACATCGTTTTTATGAAACAATATTTCTAGAGGCACCAGCCCTCTAGGTATGATATTTCCTTTTAGATGCAGCACTTTATTGCCTGCTATTTTTTCTTCCCATTTATTTTCTACAACATTTTCAGCTTCCTCTTCTTCATTATCATCAATCTCCATATTGGAGAATTCTCCCACTGTCTCCAAGAATCTCTTCATTTTTTCATCATCTTCAAATACCTGCCAATGTTTAACATTATCTAGGATTGATGGTCTGTATCGTACTTCAATTTCATACCTCAAAAGAGGATTCTGTGGAGGACGAAATGTGTTAGCAGCCACAGAAAGAGAATCTGCCATTCTGTTATGCTCCCGGTGCATGAACTGTATATTAAAAGCTGAAAAGAAATTTTCCACCATGTCCCATACTTCATTTCTGTAGGCTCTCAGCCGTGGATGCTTAGTTTGACATTGATTTCTGACCTGCCTTACCACCAGCTCAGAGTCTCCCATGACTTTTAAACTTTGTATGCCCATATTCCTGGCTGTCTCTAATCCCAACAAAAGAGCTCCATATTCAGCTACATTATTGGTAGCCTCATATTCCAATTTAAAGGATAGTGGGACCCATTTTACTATAGGAGAAATTAATAATACCCTAGCTCCGTTTCCTTCTCTAGAATTTGCCCCATCAAAATGTAAAGTCCAGATTCCAGCTTCATAATTTTCTGAAGGCTGCTCATCCTTAATTTTGAAGGAGGATTCATGCACATAATTTTGATCTTCTTCTAACATAAAGCATGAAAAATCTCCTTCTTTACTATAGACTGGTGAATTTTCAGAGTTATCAGCCTTAGTAACTACCTTGACAAATTTAGTCTCTCTGTATAACCTCCTCTCTTGTCCACCAAAAACTGGGATAGTGGCATATGTTAAATCTAACTTGATTGACCCACCAAATTTTGTACCCCAGGACCTTGACAGCAACATGCCAAAGCGGGCTGGGATATCAGCCACCACAATGTCCATGACCACACTCTTTGCTGGAATTTGGGCCAATTTGACCACTAAATCTTTAATCCTCCCCAAGCATTTGACTCTTTTGGAATCAAATGAATAAAGGTCTTTATATGGGTGTGTGATTTGCAGTCCTAGTTGTTCCATGACGGATAGAGGCATAAGATTATGGGAAGCCCCAGAATCTAACATACAATTGTGTAACAACAGGTCATGAATAACTAGAGACACATAAAAAGGAGTAGAAGGATCTAATTCCTCAACATGTGGGCCAAAGACTACCATGGGTCTTTCTTCTTGAAGGTTTAAACTATTAGGCACAATTGATATTTCAGGAGGGAGCATAAAAGAAGTAACTTGAGCCTGATATGCAGGTTGTTTTAGTAGCTCGGTCAAGGGGACTGGAATTTTAATTTTCTAAAGTTCTTTTTGCAAACTAAAAGCATGAGGGGGATTTTCTATCACAACTTATTTTGACTCTTTATTTTCAGCTGAAAATTTAATTTCTTTTGACACAGATTCATCATTAGGAGGACTGACTACTTTTGAAGAAGAAGGAATCTGGTCATTAGGCTGCAAGGGAGTATTTAGAGGACTCTTACCTTTTTATGTGTTTCTCTTTGTTGCTGATTCCTTCTGAGCAGGTACCTCCTTCTGAGGTGGCTCCTCTTCTTGATCTTGAGTTCGGGTCCTCTTCCTTGAAGATCTGAGATCATATTTTACATTGAATTGTGCTCGCATGAAATCAACAAATTGTTTACAATAATGATCAATCTCTGCTTCTTCTTCTTCTTGCAATGGGCATTCTATATCATCATTGTTTGAAAAAGCAAGATTTGAGTGTTCTAATTCATAAGCAGCATCTTCGATGAAGTCATCTGCTGGACCTTCCAGGTACAATGGGTGTGGTACCTGATCTGGTTGCTCTTTTGCTTCTCTTGGCAATATCTGCAGTGGTGGTCCCTTGTACTGAGGATTGTATCCTCTGTTTGGAGCATTATAAAAACTCTTGGGAGTTGGGTTCTTTGCCTCTAATTCAAGCTTGACCATCTTCTTTATCATTTTGCTTATTTCCTCCATTTTATCTAAATCCTTATCTTGATTAGAGGTGGAAACCTCTTCTTTGCCTCTCCTCCTAGTTTCCTGTTCAGCCTTCCCTTTTAATTTTCCAGAGGAAGCAAAGTTTGCTTCTAATTCCAGGGCATCTGACTGAGCATCATCTAGGGTGGCAGGCTTTCTCTCCCTGAGGGAGAAACCGAAATCTGAGTCAAAAGCTGCAATGAAAACAACTTTTGCAGCGTTCTGATGAGGCTTCATATATGCAGGGAGATTTAGATATAATTTATTAAATCTCTTAATAAACTCCGACACCCCTTCATTGTGTTTCCTCTTCAGAGTATTAAACTCAGTAAGAAACATCACATGATCTTTCTTTTCCCCCCATTTCCTGAGAAAAGTATTCTCCATGTCATCCCAGGTGGTCACTGAACGGTTTCCCAAAGTCTTGAACCATTTTCTAGCCTCACCATCCAAAGATTTCACAAATAATCTCAAGACCACATCCAAATGTTCAACATTAAGGTTCTCTGCAAAGGAGCAGAAAGTCTCAAGATGTTTCTGAGCATCAATTTCATTTTCTCCATTAAATCTAGGCAGAATCTTCAAATAATCCTGTGGCATATCATTCAGCACTTGTGGGAGTGCTAAAGGAGAATATTTGTTTAATAGGAAAGCTGGAACATTAGCCATTGGAGGAAGTGGGGGTTGTGCAACAATCTGATGTACAAATGAAGGGAGAGGAAGGGGAGGAAGTGGAGTATGGATAACAATGGGAATATACTGTGCAGAAGCCTGAGGTGTAGATGGAAACAATTCACGATTAACAGGGGCTACTTCTGTAACTTCTTTAACTTCCTCAGCCTCAGGGGTAGGATGAAAGTTCACTTTAGCTCTAGCACTTCCCCTTGGTGGGCTATCCGAGTAATATTCAGGATTTTCTTCAATGAAATCAGGGTTTTCTACTGGAACTTCTTGAGAAGAGGAGGATGGGAAGTCTTCTACAGAATGTTCAGGGTTTTCAGCACGAACTGACTGTCTTTCTCTCCAACTTCTCCTATGTACAATCTTTTCTGGGTGAGGCACAGAATTCGTCTTCAGCTTAGCAGTATCTGACCTCAAATGTGGCTTGCGAGGAGCCAGGACTACCAATAGATTTATCAAATAAAGAACAGTGGAGTCGCCAAGGTGAGAGATATACAACTCTTCAAATCTCTGTGCTCACCTGATTAGAGAGTGAATATGATTTGTCGAGGCCCAGGGAAACTGATATTCTCAAATTCGTCCCTGGTAACGGTGCCATAAAGATGTTGTAGACAATTTTGTCACTCCTAGAGACAGCCTAGAGTTGCCCTAGACCAGTGCCTAGGACATCTTATCATAGTAAGGGAGCATGAAATATAGATTGGGTGTCAATCCAAATGCTCTCCTGCTATCTCTTGTTAAACAAGGAAATTAGTTTAAATGGAACCAAACTCTCTCAGAAGCTGATACGAAGATAAGAATAATGTAGGAACAACATGCAAAACTCCAATACAAACGCATCAGACAGTTAAGAGACAACTTACTGCAAAGAGGGCCAGTTCAAATAATATGCCACAAAAATCAAATATCAGAAAGTGGATGCAGTGAAGAAACATGAAGAAGATACTAGTTAGCATGAGGCTGATACCCAGATACACAACAAAACCACATATGGGCTTATCCAACTAAGAATCCATACATGAAAATGGCGTTTTAAAAGCACCCTCCTCAAGTAACTAATATAGCAGAAAATATGAATGACATGAACATGGAACAATATATCATGACTAGGCCTATTTAAAGCGCTTGACTAATCCAAGTATGGGCACCAACTAGGATGAATCCTTACTTAATATCAGTGAGCCACTCGCATTCTAGAACATGATACAAGAAGATAAATGCAATGAAATGAGATATTATATTAACACATAAGAAAAGATTACATACTGTGGGATACCAAAGACCAGAATCCTCATTACAGTTATAAATCCTCCTCACTGAGACCCTACGGGCTCTGAGCCTTCATACAGAAACTTTACAAGATGTATACAAAGCCTTTCACTGCACAGTTTTCTGATAGAAATCTGGAACCCTTACAATGTCTTTTTTCTGGGTTTTTATAGAAAAGATAGAGAATTCTAGAGAAGGAGGTAGATGGAGCACATTTAATGATTTGATTTGAACAAAATGGCGAAAAAATTCGCGCCCACACTGTGAATGACTAAATATAATTAACTGTACTTTGCAATCTACCTTCGGAAATAAATGCTGCGGATGAAAATCTCCTTATAAACAAGACACAAATAATAAAATATACAAATGTTCTGCCCTTTGCTGAAAGAGAAAAATATGTTGTCATAAAACCTTGAGATAGCTTGTGATTGTGCATAGTACTCTTGGCCTTCCATCTTTAAATTAAAAATTCAAAAGCATAAGGTCGGACTCTGGCTTTCTCGACCTTTCACTGATATTTGTATGCTGGCCCATTAATATTTCTTGCTGCGTAATATTCCCCCTGGATGCATTTTCAGGGTTCAATGGATTTTATTTCTGCTCCCGTTTATCGGGTCATATCATAGCAACTAACCCCAGCCTCCCTTTTAAATTCCTGCTTTTAAGAACTGTCCTTGGACAAGATCTTGGTCTTGGTAATGGAGGCGAAGAATTATGGTTTTTCTTCCTCCTCTTGAAACCTGCAAAACTCACAAATGCATTAGAAAAACAAACACAGGAGCAAGGGGCGTGGAGGTGGAGGCGATGGTAGCATCGAGAACAAGGCCACATGGCTAGAACATGCAGGGTGGCAGAGAAATTACAGTGGAGGTATGGCAGACAGGCTGACCAGAGGGAAACATTAACATATAACATATGAATGAGATATGAACAGCGGAGGGAGAGATGGTGGACACGTGAGGCGATGACGTGGATGGACGTACAACAAATGGCATGGAAGGGGTGACGTGGAGGGAGAACTGAGTCAATGGCATGTTGAAAAATCTGGGCTATACGATCTACAAACAGATCAACGGTTGATGATGCATCAAAGAGTGATGAAGCGGTGGGCCAGATGCGATACAGACGAAACTAAAAGGTGCGCGACTCTGAAGATTAATAGCCGTTGGATCGGGTTCATGAGATCGGACGGTGGTGACAAATTCTGCTGCGTGTCTTTGGTTTGACCTTTAATGCGCGAAATGAGCGGTATGGGAATCGTACACCGGGACACGCGTCACCCAGCGTATGGAATCGCTGGGTCCGCGGGAAAAACCGCCAGCCTCAGATAGGTGGTGCAGAATGAAACCAGTGGTTTTCTGCGACGGGATACGAACGCGGGGACCACCAAGGAAAATAGACTCCGCTCCGTCGATTGGAGTTGATCGGACGGCTACAGTTGTGCCCGAAAACGTAAAGCGACGAGATCCTTTTGACTTAGCATATGGTTGTGCACCTGAGTCACATGGGAATGAGAACAGAGGGGTTGGAACCCCAGGGGCTAGGCCCGATATAACTTTAATTACATATTTTTAGCCTTTGTAGAGTGTATCTTTCGGGTGGGCAGGACAACGGTAGATAGTATATGAAGGTTTTAGGCCATGAAAGGGGTTCAAAACACATTTGGATGGGATCGGTGGCCAAAAATTTGAATGGAGGGGCTGATATGCACAACATCGGCTCCATCTGGGGACGGCATGTTCATCCTTGGACATGTCGAGAACATGCAGACCTCAGACCATCCTGTATGTAGATTCTACTCTTCAATCCCTTTGCATTTTCTTCAAAACTCGTCGGCCCTATTCCTTATTAAAATAAAAACTGAAACAAAATCTATATACAATATAATACAACAGGCATACTCTGCCCAAATCAAAATTGAAAGTAGGGCTTTAGGAATTGGCCGTTCACAGGGGCATCTAACAAGTCACCCTGCAAATTTTCTAAAATAAATGTATTATTACCTTTTAGCTCCATAATATTAAATGGGCCAAACCAAAGTGGATCAAATTTAGCATGTTTTCCCTTTTCAGCCCTCCGGATATCCCATCTGAGAACCAGATCACCAATTTGAAATTTCCTGTCTTTTGCCTGCTGATCAAAGATGTTTTTCATTTTCTCCTTATACTCCCCTAATCTCTGATTCACCTGGCTCCGTGTTTCCTCCAATTCTACCAGTTGGTTAATTCTTCTGACCATGTCATCTAGTTCTTCCTGACTTTCCTGCATGAAACGTGCCACCGGCAAAGCCAATTGTGCAGGAAACACAGCTGCTCGCCCATATACCAGTTCATAAGGAGATTTCCCAGTTGCTCTCTTGCTAGTTACTCTGTTCGCCCACAGAGAAAATTTCAATTGGGAATCCCAATTCTTTTGATTCTCATTAATTGTCTTCTTCAAGGTCCTCACCAGAGTTTTGTTGGAAGATTATGCCAAGCCATTTCCCTGTGGATAGTAAGCTGTGGAGTGATTCAATGCAATATTATACTGCTGGCAGAAATTTATAAATTTATTGGACTTGAAGGCCTGTGCATTATCAGTTACAATTCTAGTTGGACAACCAAACCTGGATATGATGTTCTCTTCCATGAATTTGATGATTACAGCATCTGTAGCATTTCTTGTAGGTATGGCTTCCACCCATTTTGTAAAGTAATATGTAGCTATTAATATCCATTTGTGTTGGCCACTTGAAGGGGGATGTATTTCTCCAATAAAATCTAATCCCCATTGCTAGAATGGTTCATTTACATGAATTGGAATTAGGGGCAGAGCAGGCAGCTTTTGTCTCTCAACAAATTTTTGACACTTATCACATGCTCTAACCCAATTAAAAACATCTCCAAATAATTTTGGCCAATAGAAACCAACCTTCAAAACTTTATGAGCTGTAGCTCTCCAGCTGTAATGTCCTCCACAGATTCCTTCATGAAATTCTATCATTATATTTTCTACTTCATCCTCTGTGAGGCACAATAATAGTATGCCTGAAGGATCTCTCCAATATAACTGACCATTGGCAACTATATACTTCTATGATTTCATTCTTACAGCTCTGTATTTTATCTTATCACAACTTGGAGGACAGCTGAGTGTTAAAAGATATTCAACTATTTCTTGGTACCAAGGACTAGTGAGATATTTTATGTGTATCTTTGGAGTGGCCATCTCTAGTCCATGCTGCTCTTCTCCTTTCTTAGGCTCTTCATTTTCTATCATGGAAAAGTTTATACCTAAAGCCTGATGATTTGATTCAGACAAAATTTTGGCTAGCCCCTGGCCTTTAACTAGCTTAGTGGGCCTTATGTCTAAATCATATTCCTGTATTTTTGCAATCCATCTTCCTCTTTTGCCTTCACTATCTCCTTGAACGAGGATATCTTTGACAGCTGCTGTAGGGACATAGGCAGTGATGTGAGATTGCAAAACATACATTCTAAAAGCCTTGAGGGATTTCACTAGGGCATATGCCTGCTTCTCCAATATGTTATACTTCAATTCTGCATCATGTAATACCTGACTGAAAAAGGCTATTGGCTGCTCATATCCATCTTCATTTTTCTGTAATGAGACTCCTGCTACTGTATGGGGTGAAGCAAATGAAAATATTATAAATGGCTTTGTATAATCTGGCCCAGCTAGCACAGGAGCTTCAACAAATGCCTGTTTTATCCTTGTAAATGCATCTCTAGGTTCCTGAGACCATTTTACTTCGTTATTCTTTTTCAACATATCAGTTATATGCCTAACTATCTCAGCATAGTTAGGAATAAACCTTCTCAGAAAATTGATTTGGCCTAGAAACACCTGCACTTCCTTCTTATTCCTGGGTAATGGAATACTGTTTATAACTTCAACTCTCTTAGGGTCTATTTTCACACCATCTTTAGTTACAATGTGCCCTAAGAGTTTTCCCTCATCTAATGCAAATAAAGATTTTTGAGGATTGAGGGAAAGACCATACCTTCTGCATTTTTCAAAGGTTCTCTGCAAGTGCTGAATGTGTTCAGTATCATCCTTTGAAAATACTGTGATATCATCCAGATATACCACCAGAAACTTGTCCTGCTGTCCAACAAAAGCTATGTCCATTGCCCTCTGAAAAGTAGCTCCTGCATTAATTAGCCCAAAAGGCATCCTGGCATACATAAATGTTCCCCATGGTGTTGTAAATGCAGTTTTCTTCTGATCCTCTGGGAACACAGCTACCTGATTATAACCAGAAAACCCATCCATCATTGACATTCTGGAGGCTCCGACCACTTTCTGCAGAATGTGATCCATCTTAGGCAATGGATAATTATCTTTTAAAGATGCTCTATTTAAGTTTATGAAATCTACACACAACCTTATTTCTCCATTTTTATTTCGAACAGGAACAAGGTTGTCTACCCATTCTGAGTATCTCAGTGGCACAATTATTTTGGCTTTCAACAGCTTCTTGATTTCTTTTTCAATAGAGGGAAGCAGAAGAGGATTTATCTGCCTGAGCTTCTGCTTATAAGGCTTTGCATCTTCCCTCAAAGGAATTTTATGTTGCATTATATTAATATCAAAAGTCTTTAGGTCTTGATAAGACCATGCAAATACATCCTTATATAACTGAAATAATTTCAGATATTTCTCTTTATATTCTTCTGGGACCTTTTTGGATAGTTTGAAAATTTTGGGATCAGCATAAGTACCTAGATTTAAATCTTCCACTTGTTCTTCTTCTACTGTTTTACTGTGCTGCAATGGAACATCGTTTTTATCAAATAATCTTTCTAGAGGCACCAGCCCTCTAGGTATGATATTTCCTTTTAGCTGCAACACTTTATTGCCTGCTATTTTTTCTTCCCATTTGTTTTCTACAACATTTTCAGCTTCCTCTTCTTCATTATCATCAATCTCCATATTGGAGAATTCTCCCACTGTCTCCAAGAATCTCTTCATTTGTTCATCATCTTCAAATACCTGCCAATGTTTAACATTATCTGGGATTGATGGTCTGTATCGTACTTCAATTTCATACCTCAAAAGAGGATTATGTGGAGGACGAAATGTGCTAGCAGCCACAGCAAGAGAATCTGCCATTCTGTTCTGCTCTCGGGGCATGAACTGTATATTAAAAGCCGAGAAGAAATTTTCCACCATGTCCCATACTTCATTTCTGTAGGCTCTCAGCCGTGGATGCTTAGTTTGACATTGATTTCTGACCTGCCTTACCACCAGCTAAGAGTCTCCCATGACTTTTAAACTTTGTATGCCCATATTCTTGGTTGTCTGTAATCCCAACAAAAGTGCTTCATATTCAGCTACATTATTGGTAGCCTCATATTCCAATTTAAAGGACAGTGGGACCCATTTGCCTGTAGGAGAGATTAATAACACCCCAGCTCCATTGCCTTCTTTTGAATTTGCCCCATCAAAATGTAAAGTCCAGATTCCAGCTTCATAATTTTCTGAAGGCTGCTCATCCTTAATTTTGAAGGAGGATTCATGCACATAATTTTGATCTTCTTCTAACATAAAGCATGAAAAATCTCCTTCTTTACTATAGATTGGTGAATTTCAGAGTTATCAGCCTTAGTAACTACCTTGAAAAATTTAGTCTCTCTGTATAACCTCATCTCCTGTCCACCAAAAACTGGGATAGTGGAATATGTTAAATCTAACTTGATTGACCCACCAATTTTTGTACCCCAGGACCTTGACAACAACATGCCAAAGCGGGCTGGGATATCAGCCACCACAATGTCCATGACCACACTCTTTGCTGGAATTTGGGCCAATTTGACCACTAAATCTTTAATCATCCCCAAGTATTTGACTCTTTTGGAATCAAATGAATAAAGGTCTTTATATGGGCGTGTGATTTGCAGTCCTAGTTGTTCCATGACGGATAGAGGCATAAGATTATGGGAAGCCCCAGAATCTAACATACAATTGTGTAACAACAGGTCATGAATAACTAGAGACACATAAAAAGGAGGAGTAGAAGGATCTACTTCCTCAACATGTGGGCCAAAGACTACCATGGGTCTTTCTTCTTGAAGGTTTAAACTATTAGGCACAATTGATATTTCATGAGGGAGCATAAAAGAAGTAACTTGAGACTGATATGCAGGTTATTTTAGCAGCTCGGTCAAGGGGACTGGAATTTTAATTTTCTCAAGTTATTTTTGCAAAATAAAAGCAGGAGGGGTATTTTCTATCACAACTTCTTTTGACTCTTTATTTTCAGCTGAAAATTTAATTTCTTTTGACACAGATTCATCATTAGGAGGACTGACTACTTTTGAAGAAGAAGGAATCTGGTCATTAGGCTACAAGGGAGTATTTAGAGGACTCTTACCTTTTTATGTGTTTCTCTTTGTTGCTGATTCCTTCTGAGCAGGTACCTCCTCGTGAGGTGGCTCCTCTTCTTGATCTTGAGTTCGGGTCCTCTTCCTTGAAGATCTGAGATCATATTTTACATTGAATTGTGCTTGCATGAAATCAACAAATTGTTTACAATAATGATCAATCTCTGCTTCTTCTTCTTCTTGCAATGGGCATTCTATATCATCATTGTTTGAAAAAGCAAGATTTGAGTGTTCTAATTCATAAGCAGCATCTTCGGTGAAGTCATCTGCTGGACCTTCCAGGTACAATGGGTGTGGTACCTGATCCGGTTTCTCTTTTGCTTCTCTTGGCAATATCTGCAGTGGTGGTCTCTTGTACTGAGGATTGTATCCTCTGTTTGGAGCATTATAAAAATTCTTGGGAGCTGGGTTCTTTGCCTCTAATTCAAGCTTGACCATCTTCTTTATCATTTTTCTTATTTCCTCCATTTTATCTAAATTCTTATCTTGATTAGAGGTGGAAACCTCTTCTTTGCCTCTCATCCTAGTTTCCTGTTCAGCCTTCCCTTTTAATTTTCCAGAGGAAGAAAAGTTTGCTTCTAATTCTAGGGCATCTGACTGAGCATCATCTAGGGTGGCAGGCTTTCTCTCCCTGATTGAGAAACAAAAATCTGAGTCAAAAGATGCAATGAAAACAACTTTTGCAGCGTTTTGATGAGGCTTCATATCTGCAAGGAGATTTAGATATAATTTATTAAATCTCTTAATAAACTCCGACACCCCTTCATTGTGTTTCCTCTTCAGAGTATTAAACTCAGTAAGACACATCCCATGATCTTTCTTTTCCCCCCATTTCCTGAGAAAAGTATTCTCCATGTCATCCCAGGTGGTCACTGAACGGTTTCCCAAAGTCTTGAACCATTTTCTAGCCTCACCATCCAAATATTGCACAAAAAATCTCAAGACCACATCCAAATGTTCAACATTAAGGTTCTCTGCAAAGGAGCAGAAAGTCTCAAGATGTTTCTGAGCATCAATTTCATTTTCTCCATTAAATCTAGGTAGAATCTTCAATTAATCCTGTGGCATATCATTCAGCACTTGTGGGAGTGCTAAAGGAGCATATTTGTTCAATAGGAAAGATGGAACATTAGCCATTGGAGGAAGTGGGGGTTGTGCAACAATCTGACGTACAAATGAAGGGAGAGGAAGGGGAGGAAGTGGAGTATGGATAACAATGGGAATATACTGTACAGAAGCCTGAGGTGTAGATGGAAACAATTCACGATTAACAGGGGCTACTTCTATAACTTCTTTAACTTCCTCAGCCTTAGGGGTAGGATGAAAGTTCACTTTAGCTCTAGCACTTTCCCTTGGTGGGATATCCGAGTAATATTCAGGATTTTCTTCAATGAAATCAGGGTTTTCTACTGGAACTTCTTGAGAAGAGGAGGATGGGAAGTCTTCTACATAATGTTCAGGGTTTTCAGCACGAACTGACTGTCTTTCTCTCCAACTTCTCCTATGTACAATATTTTCTGGGTCAGGCACAGAATTCGTCTTCAACTTAGCAGTATCTGACCTCAAATGTGGCTTTCGAGGAGCCAGGACTACCAATAGATTTATCAAATAAAGAACAGTGGAGTCGCCAAGGTGAGAGATATACAATTCTTCAACTCTCTGTGCTCACCTGATTAGAGAGTGAATATGATTTGTCTAGGCCCAGGGAAACTGATATTCTCAAATTCGTCCCCGGTAACGGTGCCATAAAGATGTTGTAGACAATTTTGTCACTCCTAGAGACAACCTAGAGTTGCCATAGACCAGTGCCTAGGACATCTTATCATAGCAAGGGAGCATGAAATATAGCTTGGGTTTCAATCCAAATGCTCTCCTACTATCTCTTGTTAAACAAGGAAATTAGTTTAAATGGAACCAAACTCTCTCAGAAGCTGATACAAAGATAAGAATAATGTAGGAACAACATGCAAAACTCCAATACAAATGCATCAGACAGTTAAGAGACAGCTTACTGCAAAGAGGGCCAGTTCAAATAATATGACACAGAAATCAAATATCAGAAAGTGGATGCAGTGAAGAAACATGAAGAAGATACTAGCTAGCATGAGGCTGATACCCAGATACACAACAGAACCACATATGGGCTTATCCAACTAAGAATCCATACATGAAAATGGCGTTTTAAAAGCACCCTCCTCAAGTAACTAATATAGCAGAAAATATGGATGAAATGAGCATGGAACAGTATATCATGACTAGGCCTATTTAAAGCGCTTGACTAATCCAAGTATGGGCACCAACTAGGATGAATCCTTACTTAAGACCAGTGAGCCACTCGCATTCTAGAACATGATACAAGAAGATAAATGCAATTAAATGAGATATTATATTAACACATAAGAAAAGATTACATACTGTGGGATACCAAAGACCAGAATCCTCATTACAGTTATAACTCCTCCTCACTGAGACCCTACGGGCTCTGAGCCTTCATACAAAAACTTTACAAGATGTATACAAAGCCTTTCACTGCACAGTTTGCTGATAGAAATCTGGAACCCTTACAATGTGTTTTTTCATAGTTTTTATAGGAGAAGCAGAAAACTCTAGAGAAAGGAGGTAGGTGATACACATTTAATGATTTAATTTGAACAAAATGGCGGAAAACATTCGCACCCACACTGTGAATGACTAAATATAATTAATTGTACCTTACAATCTACCTCCAGAAATAAATGCTTATGATGAAAATCTCCTTATAAACAAGACACAAATAATAAAATATACAAATGTTTTGCCCTTTGCTGAAAGGGAAAAATCTGCTGCCACGAAACCTTGAGATTGCTTGTGATTGTGCATAGTACTCTCGGCCTTCCATCTTTAAATTAAAAATTCAAAAGCATAAGGCCGGACTCTGGCTTTCTCGATCTTTCACTGATATTTGTATGCTGGCCCATTAATATTTCTTGCTGCGTAATCTTCCCCCTGGGTGCATTTGCAGGGTTCAATGGATTTTATTTCTGCTCCCGTTTATCGGGTCATATCATAGCAACTAACCCCAGCCTCCCTTTTAAATTCCTGCTTTTAAGAACTGTCCTTGGACAAGATCTTGGTCTTGGTAATGGAGGCGAAGAATTATGGTTTTTCTTCCTCCTCTTGAAACCTGCAAAACTCACAAATGCATTAGAAAAACAAACACAGGAGCAAGGGGCGTGGAGGTGGAGGCGATGGTAGCGTCGAGAACAAGGCCACATGGCTAGAACATGCAAGGTGGCAGAGAAATTACAGTGGAGGTATGGCGGACATGCTGACCAGAGGGAAACATTAACATATAACGTATGAATGAAATAGATATGAACAGCGGAGGGAGAGATGATGGACACGTGAGGCGATGACGTGGATGGACGTACAACAAATGGCATGGAAGGGGTGACGTGGAGGGAGAACTGAGTCAATGGCATGCTGACAAATCCGGGCTATACGATCTACAAACAGATCAACGGTTGATGATGCATCAAAGAGTGATGAAGCGGTGGGCCAGAGGTGATACAGACGAAACTAAAAGGTGCACGACTCTGAAGATTAATAGCCATTGGATTGGGTTCACGGGATCAGACGGTAGTGACAAATTCTGCTGCGTGTCTTTGGTCTGACCTTTAACGCGCGAAATGAGCAGTATGGGAATCGTACACCGGGACACGCGTCACCCAGCGTATGGAATCGCTGGGTCTGCGGGAAATACCGCCAGCCTTAGATAGGTGGTGCAGAATGAAACCAGTGGTTTTCTGCGATGGGATACGGACGCGGGGACCACCAAGGAAAATAGACTCCGCTCCGTCGATTGGACTTGATCGGATGGCTACAGTTGTGCCCGAAAACGTAAAGCGACGAGCTCCTTTTGACTTAGCATATGGTTGTGTGCCTGAGTCACATGGGAATGAGAACAGAGGGGTTGGAACCCAGGGGCTAGGCCTGATATAACTTTAATTACAGATTTTTAGCCTTTGTAGAGTGTATCTTTCGGGTGGGCAGGACAACGGTAGATAGTATATGAAGGTTTTAGGCCATGAAAGGGGTTCAAAACACATTTGGATGGGATCGGTGGCCAAAAATTTGAATGGAGGGGCTGATATGCACAATAAGAGTGATAATAAAAAAAACTTTCTTTCTCAAGTAGTGGCATTTGAACTTACACACTTTCAGAAGTACTTTTTTTTGGAATGGGGTTGTACCTATTCTTTTTTCTGCCCTCTCTTTCTTCTTCTTCCTTTGTTTTTATGTTTACTTTTCTGATATTTTCTTCAAACGGTGTTATATACAATGGATAAAGCTTTATACTGAGTACTCTTAACAAAAGTAATGCTTGAGCATCCTACCATTGACAAGGCCTCCAAAGAGTTCTGTTCCATCCATCTCTTACAGAAAAAATGTATTGTTCCCTCTAGCAGAGTGGATGATGGGCCTTTCCATAGATTTTCAAATTTACCATGCTTGCCCTTGTCTTCTCTCCTTGAATCCCATTTGATCACTTTGTCACCAATGTTGAAATTATTTGTTTTTGTTCTCTTGTCAAACAACTTTTTGATGTTTTCTTGCACTAGTTGTGTTCTATTATATACTTCCTCTCTGGTTTGCTGCAACTATACAGTCTGATTTATCTTTCTTATCATGTCATCTTTTAAGACTACACTTCTTGGATCAGTTTCATGATTGGTACTCCTAGACTTGTTGGAAAAATTGCATCTGCTCCATAAACTAGTTGATAGGGGGACATTCCAATTGATTTTTTACTTGTTAATCTGTTTGCCCATAATGCATGTACTAGCTTGTTGTGCCATGACTTTTTATTCTCTTCCAGCAACTTTTTGATGATATTCACCAAACTTTTGTTTGAGGATTATGCCAGCCCATTAACTTGAGGGTAATAAGTTGTGGAATGACCCAATGTAATCTGATATTTGTGAAAAAATTCCACCATCTTCTTGGATCTAAAGGCTACAGCATTGTCATTGATAATATTTCTAAGACAGCCAAATCTAGACAAAATATGATTTTCAAGGAATTTAATGATGACTAAATTTATGGCAGTTCTAGAAGGGATGTCCTCTATCCACTTTGTAAAGTAATCA